>CM029271.1:7371003-7407790 GCA_016920895.1 Vaccinium myrtillus | reverse complement strand
ATATATATACGAGGAAAAAGAAGGATCAAGATAGTAAGAATTGCAGGATTTCAGCTTTGTTTTTTTTTTTTGTTTTGCCTTGATGTTTGTTTTGATGTGCTATAATTTGCTATTTTGTGTGTTTAATTGGCGGATTGCGTTTTACATCCTGGAATACTTTTGCTAGCGATTTTCTTTGGCAAAAAAACCAAAAATCGGTGTTTTGGTTTATTCGTTTTGTCTTTATTCAATTTTTTTTTTACATTTGTTAGTTTTACGTCAAGTTTTTGTGGTTTATTGGTTCCTCTCGACGAGACGAATCTAAAAAGTAGAGAATTATAGTCAAAACATTTTTTTTTTGAATAAAGTCAAAATAAATCCAATAAATTGGTTTTTTTCCGGCTTTACTCAAAAAATTTAGTTTTAACCATAATTTTATACTTTTTGGATTCCTTTTGTCGAAATGAACCAATAAACCACGAAAACTTGATGCAAACTAACAAATGTGAATTTTTTTTTAAAATAAAGACAAAACGAATAAACCAAAAAATCAGTTCGAGTTTGAGTTATAACCATTATGGAATTATAACTTTTGCTAGTGTTTTGCTAATATAGAGTTCTTGCTGTGATATACTGTTTGATTTTTAGATCTTTATAATTTTTATTTGGGCCGGTTTATGATTGTTTTTTTGTTTTACAAATCTTGGGTGGTGTAAGATTGTCGCAGATGAGGGTGACAACCTAGCTAGGATGCTTGCAGCTCATTGTGATGTCATCGTGCCCTTGATATATCCTGTAAGTCCTTTATATTCTCAAACATTAATGATTTCATTTTTCTGATATAAGAAAATTCGTGTTACATGAATTGCTATTCATCATAATTTGATGCAGACTGTGTAAAATTAACGGTAAATTTAATTAATCACAAATTTATAACATGTATGATAAATTTACAGCAAATCCAATGTAAATCAATTAGTTGAAATCTCTTAACATCAGTATAAGATTCCACTTTATCATAATTAGTTGAAGTTATCACAAATATGATAAATACTCTTATATCAGAAGTATAGTAAATTTAAAATCAACTAACAGTGAGATGGTAAGACGATGGACGTTGGAGACTATCGGAGATTGAAGGTCACATGTCGAAACAAAAAAGTCTAATGGCTGTTTTGGCCTAATTCAAAATTTTTTTTTGATAGTTTTCTGACGATTTTTTGTATAAGGATAAAGATCATCTAAAAAGATTGTACGTTTTGAATTATATTTGTCTTCATAAACTTCGGAAAGATTTTGAACATAATTATTATTTTTTTACTTTTTTGTTTTCTTTCGTCGAGACAAATCAATAATTCATAAAAAAATCGATGCAAGACTTACAAATGCGATTTTTTTTTACGTAAGACCAAAAAATTAAGTTATCCAACTCAATCATTATAGTTCCGAAAAAAGTCTAAGTTGAATTTTTTAGGGAAGAGTTTGAAGAAGATCAACGAGACACTAATTAGTTTTGAGGAAAGACGGGCAGTGGTTGTCAGTGGGGTGGGGAGGTTCGTCGGAATTGTAACGGTCAACGTTCAAATATTAACGGATGTAGCGAAATATTAACGGATGTTGCGGTGATTAAGGGTAATAAGGTAATATTAAATGTTTGAGTGAGTCTGTAAGCCTATTTCAAGCTCAAGAAATACAATTTCCCAAGTGCAACATTACTCCCTCCGTCCTATTTTAAATATCTCCTACGTAAAGTCATGTCATTTTGACTATAAAAAAAAATGTATTTCTAAATATATTTTTTTCAAAATTTTGTACACCATTCAAAAGTACTCATTGAGATCTTTTGAACGGTGCAAAAAAAATTTAAAAAGTAATTTCGAAGGTATTTTATTTTTTAAAGTCAAACTAGCCCGGTCTCCCGTAGGGGACATTTAAATTGGAACGGAGGGAATATATAAACTATTATAGGTAATGTGCATGTGACATTCTTTTCGTGAATGAGTCTATTCATGTGATTTTTTTTAGATAACTAGGTGTCCGGCCCAGCTTTCGCGCATCTCGACTAATCCTGGGAGAGATCCAATTTCACCGTCCACTAGCGGGGGCTCCATTTAAAGCCAGCAAAGCTTTGTATGGACTGGCCACCAAAGAGTTCATAGCACCTACGAGGTTTCGAACCTGAGACCTTTGGAGGAAGCAAACCCATAAGTTTCAAGTCTTGACCACTAAGCCGACCCCTTGGGGTTGTCTATTCTCTTTTTTGATTTGTGTATCCTCTGTTGAGCTGATAAGATTTATTAGTCATCTATTTAAAGAAATGGTTTGGAAAGTTATTGCATATCTATACACTTAAACCCATTTTCCGAATAACTAGAACAAGATGCTTAATTTGAAAAACGTTTGGCCACGATCGGCTCTGAGAATCTTGGGGCCTGAGACGAACTTGTAAATCTAGGCCCTATATATACGTTTATAAAAAATAAAATGAAACTAACCTTAAAATGATAGTTACTTGGTATTATATTTTGTTTTTTTCCCATGATTCATTCAGTTGTTTCGAATAAAACTAGTTTTTGGTCATATTATTTTTTGTACCAATAAAAAAAAAATCCTTTTAAAAGTTTGAGTTTGTGAGAGGGGAAAAAAATATTGTTATGGTGAAGGTAAAGAGAGGCCTAGGAATTGAACTACGTACCTATTGGATAGAAAAACTAAGTTTTTTTATTAGGCTAGCTAGCTCATTGATTATATATGATAGATAATTAGATATATATTCCGTACTGAGTCTTCTATCCAAGACCCTAATTTTCAGCCAAAATTTGGGCTGTCACCGCCTAACACGCTTATCTCAAGGCCGGCCCTGTTTGGCCGACATAGTTTCATATAAATATCCGCTTCTATTTTTCGCCACTTAACCATGTAATCATCTCCAGAACCTTGTCGCACTAAATTAACTTCTCTCAAGAGAGCCATTGCTAGCTATTTATGCAAGCCAAGGGATCCAATCATTCCATTGGTGTCTTGGGCCTTGAAGCCAGCTTGCGCGCAGCCTTAAATCGTGTTATTATAGTAATATGACCATTCAATTTAAAATCACTAACCAATCCTTGATTTACTTGATAGTACCCACTCCTACTTAAACCCGAAACAACTTGTACCCGGACTCTTACAAGGAAATGTGTTCTAGTCTTCGAACATTTTGAAAATTCATAGACCATTCTCGTTTCTTTAAGAGGAGAGGACCCGCCTTCCGATAGATGAGGACCCAACTTTCAAGAGGCGACCGAGAAAGTGATGGTGCTATGACAACGTCTTCTGATCGCCCAAAGTCGACGAAATTTTTTTGTATGCCGAGCGGACACCACGTGGTGCTCATGCACGCACATCCGGCCATCCAAAAGTATTTTGGACGGTCCAAATTCCTCACTCACTCTCCTCTTTCCCTCTCTAAATCTAGGCCGTCCAAAAGTGTTTTGAACGGTTGAGATGCACGCTCGGACACCACGTAGGATGGTGCCCACTCGGCACTGAAAAATTGCTCAGAGTCGACAGATGAACCATAGCGACAGATCGAAGGACTATGTCGTAAACTTTAGCGCAGGAGACCATGCTTTAATGTTCAAGCTGCAGCGTGGTATCAATCGTTTTGGAAAGAAAAGGGAAACTCTTGGCACCCTACATTGAAGCGCCCATGATTTTGCATGGTACGCCTTGCTCACATTTTTGTAAGAATTCTTTGGGCAAACGGAGGGATAAAGGAGTCAACCTAGAGAAGACAAAATGTTCAAGAACGAAGTGATTGTGTGACACCCAATTTCGAGGACGAAATTATTTTAAAGGGAATAGTTTGTAATGGTTCAAATTTTTGAATAATGTTTTTCTTCCTAAAAAACTTTATTTTGTAATTTCGTACGCGTGCGAAGTGAGTGTTACGTGTACATTGTACCTATTTAATTAAGAATGTCAATGCAAAACTCATATCCTAAACTATAGACCTAAACCTACCCTTCCCCAAAATCCTCTCCTCCATGCATTTTGTCTCCTCCTACGTGCCTTCTCGCCAGCCAAATGATTCACCAACCCATCATCTCTTCCACTCCCTCCTTCACATAAAGTTGGAGCTTTAGGAAATTACCGTGACTGTGTTTGATTAGATAATTTAGTTTAGTTTTGATGATGTCAGCAAGTGTAATGAGTGGAGAGAGATAGAGAGAGAAATGAGGGAAATAATGATGTCATCAAAACTTAAACTAAAACTAAACAGGGAAATGAACAAATTAAGCCCGTGTAATTTTCAAAATTAAAAAATAATGTATTTGTCAAAATAATTTTTAAATGTTTTTTGCATCGTATAAATGTTCTTAATGAAATCTATCAAATAAGATTTATATTGGCAAAAAAATATTTCCGAAGTACATGCATTATTTTTTAGTTTGAAAATTGTACGTAATTTCGTAAAACTCCAACTGTATAGGACTGGAGGCTGTAATTCCAAACAAAGTGCTCTTCTTCGCTCTTTTCTTAGTCGGTCAGAGAGAGAGAGAGAGAGAGAGAGATCTCAACGGATAGAGATAGAGGAGGGATATTAGTTACTTACATACATCAAAACCATTTTCATCATCTTCTTCCACCACTTGCATTCACCATTTTCAACCACCATTTCCCGACCCACTGATCACCACAGAACCAGCCCTGTTATAGCCCCATTTAGAGCGCTGAAAATAGCCCCATTTCAGCTGCGAAAACAGCTCAGAACCTGCCCAGAATCTACTCCCGTTCAAACCCCGATCAAGCTCCGAACGCAGCCCGAAACAGTTCGGAGCAGCCCCATCACTATAAAAAAAAAAAAAATTGATCTTTAGGCCCTGTTTGTTAGGGGGGATTTGAGGGATGAGATATGAGAGGTTTGGAGATGAGACCCATTTTCCATTGTTTGTTGTTGCTAAATGGGGTGGGATTTCATATCCCCACCAATTTTTATCCCGTACGGCAGTGGGAGATAAAGTCCCATGGGGGGGATTTGGATGGGATTTGGTTTTTCAAAGGCTAAAACAACAAAAAAAAGTTCATATCCCACCCATATCCCGTTGAACACAAACACCAGATATTGATTTCCTCCATCCATTGATATCCTGAGCAATATCCCAAGGATTTCATATCTCACCCATTTCCCAAGGGATTTTATATCCCATCCATTTATCTCCGATCAAACAAACGAGGCCTTAGTGACAACAATTTTGTGGCTAGGTTGTCACTAAAAGTGTGTTTCTAAAAATATTTAGTGACAATTTTTTAGTCAGTCGTTACTAATTCTGTAATGTAATTACTGACAGCTTAGTCACTAAATACTTTTAGAAACACACTTTTAGTGACACGTTGCTGTCACAACATTGTCAGTAAAACTCAATTTTTTTGTAGTGCATATTGTAGCCCTGAAAACAACCAGTAACCACGTTCTGTTCCAGCTATAAAACCAGTCTGAAACCCCTCTGTTTCACTCCAAAAACAGTCCCGAACCAGCCATTGACGGAGCTTCAATGCCATGCAATTGACCTGAGGACCCAACCCCATTTTTGCTCCGTTACGCGCTAGGAACAAGGACCGAGGTAGTTAAATCCACCTCCCTAAGTATATCTATGTGTATATGATTTGCTAATGTAGAGTTTGAATGGGACAGTGCTGGGCGTACAGATTGATATGTACAGAAAGCGTACTGATTGCGTTCAGGGACCCACTTTTGGGTCCCACAAGAGTGATCCGAACCGTTCATTGTTCTTAAAACATTTTTCCGAGGGGCCCCACCAACTTTCAGCTCAATCGGACGGTTGGAATGGTGGGACTTTGGTTGGAGCACTTCCAACCGCCCGATTGAGCTGAAATTTGGTGGGGCCCCTCGGAAAAATGTTTTAAGAACAATAAACGGTTCGGATCACTCTTGTGGGACCCACTTGGGTCCCCGAACGCGATCGGTATGTTTTCTGTACATATCAATATGTACCCGTATCTTTATCCGTTTGAATGTATATTGGTGTGTACGTGGTTATCCAAACGGAGATGATTGAAAGATAATGCATGAGCAGTTGAGCACCATGAAAAGAAGAGGAGAGGAACAATGTGTAGTTGGAAAGAAAATAGGTCTACTAATCTCATGCTTTAGTACGGTTGAATCTCAGAGCTCGGCTCGATGCTGAGCTCCTTTGTCTTCTTGGACTAACACCGAGCTTACTACATGAGGCGACACCGAGATGTATAGGAAAAGAACTTCTCCTTGCTCAGTCGTGCTGAGTAGAGGAGGAGGCTGCAGATATTCCTTCAATTCCTTGAATGCTTGCTCACCTACTAGTGTCCACTGGAAGGTTTTCTTCAAAATTTTGAAGAGACACTTATCTGCCGATTTGGACACAAACTGACTAAGTGCTGTCACACATCCTGTCAACTTTTGCACTTCTTGAGTTGACCTTGGGGGGCACATATTTAGTAAGGCCCTAATCTTTTCTGAAGTGGCCTCGATCCCCTTTTGGGAAACCATGAAACCCAAGAATTTTCATGAGATTACTCCAAAAGCACATTTGGAAGAGTTTAACTTCATTTTGTACTTTCGAAGTACCTCAAAGGTTTCCTGTAGGTCACCTACATGCTCCTCCCTAGCTGTGCTCTTAATCAGCTTATCATCTACATAGACTTCTACATTCTTACTAATTTGATACTTGAACATCTAATTTACTAACCTTTGGTAATTTGTCCCTGCGTTCTTGAGTCCAAATTAAAGGGCATAATTTTGTAGCAGTAGAGCCCTCTATCTGTGATGAACGATGTTTTCTCCTCATCATCTTCATACACCTGGATCTGGTTATACCCCGAGAAGGCATCCATGAAGCTCAGTAGCTCATGTCCCTCTGTTGAATCAACGAGCTGATCAATTCTAGGTAGTAGAAAAATATCCTTTGGATAGGCTTTGTCCAGGTTAGTGAAATCAACACACATTCTCCATTTATTGTTGGCTTTTTTCGCGATGACCACATTGGCCAATCAGTCGAATAGTGGATTTCTCGGATCGATTTGGTTGAGATAAGCTTGTCCACTTCCTCTGTAGCAACTTTATTCCTTTCAAGGGCAAATGTCCTTTTCTTTTGCTTCAATGGTCGAAAATCTGGATCGACTAGAAGTCTATGAGATATGATCCTTGGATTTATCCCATGTATGTCTTCATGGGACCATGCAAAGACATCTTTATTTTCTCCTAGGAATTTGAGTAAATTAACTCAGATTTCTAGATCTAAGGCAATTTCTATTCTGATCTTCCTGTTAGCTCGACTTGGCTCTAACTTTGGTTCCACCATGTCCTTCACTGGTTCGCCTTTGACAGTGCACTTATAGCATTCCTGAGCTGCTTGCTAGCTTCCTCTAACTTCTTCAATTCTAGTCGGAGTTGGGAACTTCAACTTCAGGAGGTAGGTGGATACCACAACCCTCACTGTGTTGAGAAGTGTCCTTCCCATAATCACATTGTAGGCAGATGGGCAATCCACCACTAGAAAGTCAATCATGTGTGTGACCTGCTTTCCTTCTTCCCCTAGGTTTAGAGGGAGAGCTAGCCACCCTTTAGGTTGGATTGGTTGTCCTGAGAATTCCATTAAGAATGACTTGATGGGTCTTAGCTATTCTCGGCCAATGTTAAGTTTCTCGAAGGCGTGGAGAAAGAGTATATTAGCCGAGCTTCCTGTATCGACCAATATCTTTCTTATCTTAAAATTGGCCATCACCATGGTGACCACTAAAGAGTCATCATGGCGGTAACTCACTCATGCTTCATCTTCTTTGCTTGACCGACCAGGTGACTTAAAATAGACGCGTCCCAAGTGTAGGACTCTCGACCAGTGCAACACAATATCCGAAAGTAAATACCGGAGTCGAACCACGAGAGACTAACGGTGTTGACTCAAAAGTGTGGAATTATAGTTGAACCGGGCTCTTAGGTAGCCACCCCTTGTTCGATGAGATTAATTAACTAAGTTCTTGAACTAATTTAATCGAATGTGGATTAAAAATGAGAGTACAACTGTGGGAACCCAGCGTTCGCAACTAGCTTAACCAATGTTTACTCGGGCCACAATTACTCATTTCACTGATTTTAGAATAAGAAAAAGGATCCCTAACAAATGCGCACCACCTGTCACCAGATTCCGTGCGCATTCGAATTCCGGCGATGCCTGGGTTTTGTTTGTTAGAAGAGTTTTCGTCTCCTAAAATTGCTCAAAAATCAAAGTAATTCGGTCCCGAGGTAGAACATCGATTAGTCTAGCAGCGAAGCGCCTTTGCCCTGCAACCGCACTCTAAACGACTACTCACTCATGATTCTAATAATTGCAGAAATTATATTAATCCTAGATCTAGACATGCTTATAAAGTGAAAATCAAAACAGAAATCAATACCACTGATTGCGCAAAAAGAATAAACTTGATCAACAGCGCTTAAACTCCAATCCAAAGCTGGAAAACTGAGAATCTGAACTGAACTTGAATGTTGAATGCTTAATTGAAATCCGCAGCCGAACTTTTAGAAAATAAACCTAAGTTAACAAATGTGTGGAACCCTAATTCGAGTGTCAAAACGAGTATTTATATGAAAACGACGAAAGTCTGAAAATATTCCTACGCGAAGACCAAACGACCGCGTTCCAAAGCCGAGGTAATGCCCGCGGTAGTGCTACCATGAAAATGGGGTAGCGCTACCGACGCCTTAACTCCCCGTTGACCGGCTGAACCTGTTGTTGACCATTGACTCTTAACCTCTCGGTAGCGCTACACCACTTTTGGTGTAGCGCTCGTGGACTCTCTGTTCATTTTGGGTGCCTTTATGTACCCTTTTTGAGCGCTCCAGAGAAATAGTGTAGCGCTCCCGATGGGTTTCGAGCATTTCCACGCGAAATCAACTTCAATCCTTAGCCTCCTCAGCCTTGCTCACTCTCGATCCTCGTGCGTGCCTTCCCAACAACTCCAATTGGCGCCAAAACACCTCAAATTCCTGCACTTAAGCACAAACACAAAATCCAACCACGTGCACACATTAAATGAAAAATGAGGATTAAAAACACGAAAACCGCGCTAACTCTATCCTACTTAGGCGCTTAAATGCATGGATTTCACGCGCCTATCATTCTTCAGTGAATATGATTGGGACATTCTACAATCTGGTAGATTTGCTCGGTCTTTCCACAGTGTTGACATCCATGGGGTCTTCTGTCCGTAGCCGACGCAATTGAGCATTCCATCCATAGTTCGGCTCTCCTCCTCCATCTAAGCCACCGTACTCCGACAGGATCGTTCTGATTTTGGCTCTTATTCTGATTTATTTGGCCGATTATCCTTCCTCGGTTGCTTCTGACTTTTGACAAATCGCCTTAGTCGGCCTCTATGGATTAAATCCTCAATTTGATGCTTCAAATTGATGCAGTCATCCATTTCATGACCGTGGTCACGATGAAAGCTACACCACTTATCTTTTGACCTCTTATTCAGATCGGTTCACAACTTTCTCAGCCATTTGAGATCGGGATCATTGTAGAGGTCAATTAGTCTGCTGAGCCGTAGCAATGAACGGTGTATACTGCTTATACCTCTCTAGTGACCCTCCTTTCTTTGAGGAGGTTTTCTAATTGCTCTTTGGATCCCTGCTCGACCCAGGCTGGTCTCTTTTATGCTTATTGCTTTGGTTTTGCTGACCAAACTGATAAGGCTGAGGGTCAAAATTATCTTCCCTAGAACGTCTAGCATTCATGGCATCTTCAGCATTCATATGCTTTTGAGCTCTTAACATGAGCTCGACCTTGGTATTAGGCGGTTCTTTAGTAAGGCTAAATAAGAACTAACATGAATATAGGTCGGCAATGTAGTCTGCAATGGAGACCTTGTCATTAGTTGCCTCCACTTGCATGGACTCCTTGGTGAATCTATTTGTATAGTCCTGTAGCGACTCATGCTTCTCTTGCTTGACTGTAAACAGATAGGTCGACGACGTACTATGTTTCTGCCAAGCAATAAAGTAACTCACGAAATTCTTGATGAGCTCTTTAAAATTATCAATGCTATTTGGTTTAATCTTGTTAAACCACATGCGTGCACTTCCCTTGAGGGTACCATGGAAAGCGCGACACATGATCTCGTCGGGAACCGCCTGTAGCATCATAAGATTTTTGTAGGTTTCTAGATGGTCCAGTGGATTTGTAGAACCATTGAACGCCTCCAACTGGGGCATTTTAAACTTTCATGGAAGTGGCGTCCTCATAATTTTTGCTGTGAACGGCGAGTTCGTATTTTGCACGAGCTCTTCCACCCTAGCGAGAGTCTTTCTTTTGAATTGCTTCACTAGCCCATCAACCTGGGCCTGTAGGACGGCCAATGGATCTTGGTTTTCCTCCGGGTGTTCTAACGGTTGCCTGGGCTACCTTCCACCATGAGAACCTTTGTTCTGGCTTCCTTCTGCCTCATCTTCTCCTTTGGGGTGGTCGTTCTAATCTCTATTCGAAGGTTGGGGATTGGTAGGTTGGTGATTTTCTAATTGCGGAATTCGGTTACAGAGTTCTTGATTTTGTTGCTGGGTTTCTTGCAACATCATGTTCAAGATTTTCAATTGTTGTTGTAGCGCTGCCTACATCTCCGGTGTTACCACCGACGAGTTCTCTTCTGATCTCTGTTGATTCAGATTGAAGGGATTCACATTGGGATTGGCTGCACAGAGATTTTGTGATGCCATCGATTGAGTTAGTAGCATAAACAAAAATCGTTCACCGTTTCAAAGTCAAGTTTCCCACAGACAACGCCAACTGATGAAGCGTTTTCCGGCGCTACTCGATGAATGGCCTGCAAAACAGATAAGACTATGGACACTAGTGTGGTGTTAGCCAACTAGCCTCCGATGCCTAAGTCAGTCGATTTGTTGTGTGTAGAAAAATATTGCTCAAGTAATTGGAATACCGGAACAACGTACCAAGTTCTTGGTCAGAGAGACATTTATATAGGCATTCATGGTGGTTGAGTCCCATTAGGACTTGGAGTCTTTACTCTTTGCTAATTGTGTTTATCCTTTTAGTCTCCTATTTGCATTAGATTTCATCCAATCTGGGTTCTGACTCCTAACATCTGTAAGAACATTAAGGATAATTATGGTAAGCCCTTAAGCTTTATGCTTGGGTGATTCACCCATATCAATAAGGTTTAGAGTCCCTTACGACTCATAGACCTTCCGTAGGTGTTTATTCCAGTGTCCTTAATACGCCGTGGTTCATGGCTGAGCTGGCCTTATCTGGCGGCTTACCTTTGGTGGTCAGCCCAGCCTTATCAGTGGGTCAGCATTCAAATTCCCTTACTGACTCAGTTGTTGGAGAGTCTTGCTCTCCTTTGGGTGTTGATCTCGGTGTTGAGAGTATGGGAATGAGGAATTGGCAACAGGTTCGGATAAAAGTAAAAGTCTAGTATGGGAATGAGGAATTGGCAATAGGTTCGGATAAAAGTCAAAATCTAAATGGGATTGGCGAAGGACTTTGGGATTTTGGTTCCTGTGGAAGGTAATTCTAGAGCTTTCGGTACGGAGAGTCAAGGAGGGATTAGCAATCTAGGGAAGAGATCTATCAATAAAGCTATTAAAAAATTGAAAAGGAAATTGAATAAAACGAAAATGAAGGTTCAAAAGAAGAAACTTCTTACCGAGCTTGGAGTTAAGGTTGATAAATTGAGACATAAAGATTTGGTGTTTTCTTCCTGTTGTTTATCATCTCATGACATTCAGAACAGTAAATCTATATTATTCGAGGAAATTGAAAGAGGGGAGGAAGAAATTGCTGATAAGGAGAGACGTAAATTTGATGAAATAGAAGAGGACGTTTTTCCTGATTTGGAGGAAGACGCCTCTTTTTCTTTGGAGTTTTAATTTCAGGATTATCTCGACTTTTTTCTTATATTTGGAATCCTCCGAGGTTGCTGAGGATGTTTGCGAGTTTGTTAGGTCGTGTTTGTTTGTTGGTGGTGTGTTTCGTGGCTTTTTTTGGGGTAAATATGTTTCGTGGCTTTTGTGATAGGGTTAAGGGTTCGCTACGTGTTTTGGGTGTTTGTATCAGGGCTTCGTTCGGTTTTTTTCTGTTTCGGCTAGTTTCTTGCCTTCTGGCTATTTTAGGTGTTGGAAATTTTTGCCGGTGTGCCCGTGGTTCTATTAATCTTTGTTCCTTTATGCAGATTAATAAAAAAAAAATTGCTAAGCAAAAAAAAAATAAAAAAAATGATGTGTAATGCAATATGTACATTTGGTGTATAAGTCTGTATAGTAGTTAGGTTACGTTTGGTTGGATGGAATAGAATGCAAATTGAAATGGAATCATAAATGGAATGGAATCGGATGGATTGAGATTGGAATAGTCATTCATATTCCCATGTTTGGTTGCGGCTAGGAATCAAACATATAATATTTACAAACCAAACTCAACTCAACTCAATTGAATTGAATTGACCTGTCAAAGCGGGTGGAGATTACTGCTCAGTGCTCACCCCGTTCACATTAGCAAAGTACCCAACCCAATCCTGTCTTCCGTACAACCGCTGCCTCTCTACATCTATTACCACCACTACTGCCACCACACTGCTCTTCCGTAATTATCCTCCTCCTCCAGCATCACCGTCACCGGCACCACCTCACCCCCTCCAAAGGAACTCTTCTCCATCATGAAAAGACAGAAAGAGTCCCTCCTGTCGCTGTTGTTCGGAAACAGAAGGTCTCGAATCCTCCACCGCTTCGACGACCCTATCGAGCCGCTCTTCTTAATCCTCCATCGCTCTTCTTAAAAGATCTCTGTGAGAGAGAGAGAGAGAGAGAGAGAGAGAGAGAGAGAGAGAGAGAGAGAGAGAGAGAGATCTTCGATCAGGTTCAGCGAGAGGGAGAGAGAACAGTCAATCGGTCTCTTTTATCGTTTAGTTTCTCCGGTAGTCGTTGCGTGTGTGACTGGGATGGAATAACAATTCTCCTCTTTTTAATGGAATAACTATTCTCTTATTTGGGTGAATAGTTATTCTTTTTGGAATGCACATTCCTTCATTTATTCATGAACGAAACACATGAATATGTATTCCATTGGAATAATAATTTCATTCCGAAGTAGACTCCTTCCAACCAAACACACCCTTAGTGTCTGTAGCATTGCTCATCCTTGAAAGTAGGAAGGGGCTTTAAATGCCTATTATCTATATCTACGTCTATATAATACACAGATATACCCACATATATATTTAAACACAATGCTATTCGGTAAAAATACACAGTTTATATTACTCAAACCAGTTTGAAACTATAGCTTATGATATAGTTGTGCATATGTATATGTTATGCACCCCTTGAAGAGAGGCACGTAGTATTTTAGTACTTTATGTCCTTTTTTGACTATGTTTGGAACATGACATGTTCGAATCTGAGATGATCGACAAACATGTTTTGTAACACCCGACTTAGTTTAAATATTTTGTGCATTTTTATGTGATGCATGGCGACTCATTTATATGCTCGTAGTTATGGACCGCGTTTTAGTGTACTTGTGGGACCCAATCCTTAAAAAAAAAAAAGTAGTTCATGCCTAGGAAATGCAAGATTCATTTATGGGTGACTTAAATGTGATTTTCCAAAACTAAAGGGGTTGGTCTGTAAAAAAAAAGAGTGTAAGTGCTGGTGTGTACGTGTAAGGGTGCATGTGTGCACCAGATGTATATCTTTTGAGAGAGAGAGAGGGAGAGAGACGCTGGGGAGGTGAGTGAGCATATAGGAGAGGGTTGATCTTCAATTTTGAGAAGGATTCTTCCTAGGATCTTCAAGCTAAGGTAAATTACATGCTTTTCTCTTCAAGTTTTTGTAACTAGAGAAGAATAGATTTTGGGTTGGATTATATATATACTCCTGGAAACTGTTTTGAAGGAAGCTTAGAAGGGTTTTCTTGTTTATTTGTGTTAGACATCGGTTTTATTCAGTGTCGGCCCCGTTTGGTTGCACCATCTTTTAACTGATTGCCCACTTAATATTAAGTCATAAGAAATTTAAAAAAAAAAATACAAGTAAAAAAATTACAAAAATTGTAAGTCATTTTAGAGGTCCCAAACAAACTTCTAATATTGGACTCCCTACATCCTCAAGAGTTTTTTTTTAAAAATTACTACAAAATTACAAAAAAATTAAATTAAAGGGATATAAAAGATAAACAGAAAAGATATATTTGTACGAGTTTTGTTTTTAAGAAACTATCCTTGTATTTTAACTATGATTAGTGTGAAAAACTTATAAATCGCACGATTTTGTTTTCAATTTTCCACCAATGATTATCTTTATTCAAATATAAAAACATATCACAAGTACAATATTGTTGTGTTTGTTAAATACAAAATTTCTTACAAAATAATTGACTAATGTGATTTTTTTTAATATACATTGGGCAGTAAAAAATAAAAAGTTTAGAATCACATTCAAAACGTACACCCATTTACACAAACATATACAAAAATATGTGCGGCTCGTACATACAATACCACCCGTTTGTATGGTCTCATAAATTTATTGGAGTATTTGTATATTTGAGTGTAGTTTTAGACTTGTAGGGAAAAAAATGAAATAGGGAAAGTTGATAAATAAAAATAAAAGAAAATAAAATAAGGGATAGAGATTTACTGGTCAGAGAGAAGGCAAAACTTATTTCAAGAAGTAGCCTATAAGATTCGAACAGAACTCACGCGGGGGTCTGACACCTACGGCAAACCAACTAGACTAGAGTACCTTTAGTTATATTTGGAAACCTTTTTAGTATTTATATATAACTTATGTTTTTTTTTTTTTTTTTGGTTGCCCCAGCCCGGGGGTTGCCCAAGCCCGGAGGCTTGCGGGGCTTACCCTGGGCCGGCCCTGACTTTTATTTCATGAAACTCGTACAGATTGTGGTTGAGCAGATTGGTGTCGAACGAGGTCGAATCTGTGATTTTTTTCGATGAATTTTTAGTCGTGGTTCCAGTATTCGTAATTTTCTTAAATTTTTACTGTAGCTACCCATACGAGTCGTTTATGATGTGTTAAATTTTCAGAATTTTACGTGAAGTACAGAAAATATGAAAAATGTTTTACCGAGCTGCTGTTGTGTAATTCGCGGTGCAGATAGCACTGTCGCATCTTACGGGAATGGTTATATCTTGGTCTAGGAAGCTTGGAATTTCAATCCGCTTATTGCATTAGAAAGTAGACTCGTGAGGATTTCAGAATTGGTAGGCTGTGTAGCTTGATTATTTCCCAGTGATAGCAGTTTTTGACTTGAAGTTGATCGTGAATCTGTTTGACAGGTTTTGTTGCATGTTTGGGTTCATTTGATAATTGTTTAAAAATAGTTATCGGGTACAGAAAATTCTGAGTTTTTAGTATGTTGTTTCTGCTTGTGTTTACTGTCTACGGTGAAAATATTAGGACTTTTGGATGGGTAGATTAAATCTATAAATTCGTGGTCCATGGGGATGTCGAACTACCTCAAGTGTGGGTGTGCACTTTGTTTGTGTCTGAGCGCGGATGAATTGCTATCCTTTGGTCTTAATTGATGTTCTACTATAAACATGAATTATTGTTGTGCTAATTGTGAGTACTTATTACAGAAATCGGAACGGGCACATCCGAGGTGCCGAAACCATAGTCGTGTCTTCCTTTTGGAGACCAAGGTGAGTGGTTGACTCATAAGTGTATCTCATTCTGAATTGAACTTGCTAAAGTGTGTACGGACTTTGTGTCGTGTTGGGGCCTCGTGCCTAGTAGACTTCGTGTCGTGATGGGGCTTGTGCCTAGTAGACTTCGTGTCGTGTTGAGGCTTATGCCGCGTGGACAATTGAGTCCTAAGATTGGCTTCGTGCCTGAAGACTTCGTGTCGTGTTGGGTTACAAGCTGTGTGAATAATATTTGGGTTGGAAGTTACGAATTCAATTTAATTACTTGATGTTATAGTAAGAATGTGTGTTCTTTGCTCATTACTTTTGACTTACCCACTCTTGGAATCCTCTTGGGATTCCAGTTTTGCAGGTTAGAGATGTTGTCCACTGTTAGGCGTCCGTGTGGTGTTGTATTCCCGCTCGGGGCTCTCGGGCTGGAGCATCACGCTAGTAGTTGATGTGGAGTTTTTGTGTAGTTTGTACACGGTCTTGTATAATAGCTTGTCTAGTTGTAATGTTGTTAAATTTCAAATGTCTAACGAAAAATCAATAAATGAGAAATGAATTGCTTTTACTCTCTCTCTAGTTTCTCTTTTCTGAACTTTGTTAAGCTTTGTGTTGTGAATTTAGAAGACTAACATCGCCACCAACCTTCCCCAACACTAGATTTCAATCGGGCCGCTAGGGGATCAGGGGTAACCAGAGCCCTCGTCTGAGTTCCACCGCCGACAACGGTTAGACTGTGGATAAGGACTGGGGTGAAGGCTATTCTGGCATCCCATCACTCGATTGATTCTAAAGAAATGGGGTTTCAGAGATATGGGGGTTTTCAGTCTAAAGAAAAGGGGTTTCAGAGATATGGGGGTTTTCAGTCTAATCGAAGATCTTCTGGTGAGGATAACTTTGTGGTGGACAGTTCCTCTAAGCAACTGAGGGTACCAAGTAGTGGAGAGATAGGGAGACAGGGGGGATCAAGAGAAGTTTTCTCTGGTAAGACTACAACCATCTTCGTAGATAATCTCCCCTTTCAAATCCGCAAAATATGGGTATACAATCTCTTTTCAAAGTTTGGCAAGATCAGAAATCTATTTATACCAAACAGAAGAAGTAGAATCACTGGGCAAAGCTTTGCATTTGTGAGGTTCTTAAGGTGTGAAGATGCAATTGCAGCAATATCAAAAACAAATGATTCATGGTACTGGAATCAAAAGTTGGTGGTAAAATTTCCGAGGTTTTCGAAAGAAGAAGATATCCAAGATCCCCAATGGAGCCCGTTCAGAAATGCCTCAAATAAAAATGAATCTTGGCTGCAAGAGACTACATACAACCAGGGCTTATCTCTCAATCAAAAAACCTATCAACAGAAACAGAACCCCCAATTCCAATCATTCAGGGGTAAAGAGATTCAACAGCAATCGAAGATTCACATGAAGAAATGGCAGCAAAACCAGCAGTATTTCACAAAAGAAAAAAGAGGAAAAGAGATTTGGAGAAGAAAAGGGATCATAGAAACAAGCAAGCAAGGAGAACAAAGAAATGTTCAAACCTATGAGACTCGAACAGACGTGCATATGGGTAGCATCAAAGCTCAAGCTGTGGGTAATGGATGGTTAATTAGAAGTGCTATTGCAAAGACGAAAAGGTTAGTCTCTACCAAAGATCTAGAATACGTATTCAGAAGGGAGGAGAATATTAAGGTACAAATCAAAGCTTTGGGAGGAAGATATATTATCATCACCTTCTCAGATTCGGAGTGCAGAGATGCAACCATCAAAGAAAAGTGGTTAACTAACTGGTTTGAGGAGGTAAGACCATGGAAAGGAGAACAAGCAATGGAAGAAAGATTCGTATGGTTAGCATGCTATGGAATGCCTCTCAATGCATGGTCAAATACTACTTTTAAAGAAATTGGTGAGAAATGGGGTCAATTTATGAAAACAGATGAAGACACCTTGAAAGAATTCTCTTATGTCAAAGCAAGGATTTTGGTAGTGACAAATCACATTCAAAAGCTACAAGGTTGTGTTGATCTGATTGTTGATGGGATAAAATATCCAGTTAGAGTTACCGAAGAAGATTCATTCAGAATCATCACGCAAAGTCTAATTGATGCACCTCTGGAATCATTCATGGAGAAGAAATCAGGTCCAGCAGAGGAAGACGACGTGGCAGAGCAGAAGGATGATGTGGATAACTTAGATGATGTGGAGTCTAAGTATGGGGCGCAAGGGATCTTTATTTCTGATGACTTGGAAATTTCAAATAATGGATTGGGCGTGCCTTCTGCAATTAATGAGGTGGCTAGCTCCCCCTTGAGAATGGAAAATTCTGTAGCAATTAATGAGGCGGCTAGCTCCCCCTTGAGAATGGGAAATTCTGTAGTGGGAAGTGAAATAGTAGCTGATAGTTTTGAAAAGACCTCAAAGGAAAGCCAATCACAAAACAACAAACTCAACTGTCTACTCAATCAAGATTCAGAATTGATGATGGAGACTGGAATAGAGAAAGAGACAGTAAATGATGAAGTAAACAAGAAGGTAAACAAGGATGCAGAACCCCCTCAAGAAGAGCTTGACTGCAACCCCAGTGAGGAACACTTTGATCTCTTTGAGGCTAACCATATTCCTATTCAAGCAACAATCAAAGGAATAAAGGGGAAAAGAAACAGAAAAAGCTTAAATGAAATTCTGGGATTCTCTGAAGTTAACAAAAGTGATATCAAGGGAAAGAGAAACAAGAAGAAGTGTGTGCTTTTAAGGTCAGCTGTGGCATCTGCAGCACTCTCTGCATCTATCTCTTCAGGAGAAATAAATAACAGGAACAGAATTCTGTTAGATGAAGCTCAAGCCATATGGGCAGTAGACAAGCTGTTTGGAATTACCTACAATGGGGATGAAAATGAAGTTATAAGTAAAATCGCAGAAATGGAAGCCCTGAATAAGGAAAGGGCGAACAACAACCAATAATATATACCTATTTTTGCAGGCCATAACATTTGATAAGTATGAAATTCTTATCATGGAATGTTAGGGGTCTGAATAATAGGGAGAAAAGGGGTAGGATCAAAAAGTTGCTTAAGGAAAAAAGGGTTGATGTAGTTTTTTTTCAAGAAACAAAGCAAGGGGCAATATCACAAGATTTTGTTAAGTCACTTTGGTGGGATTCTAAATTTGAATACCAAGATGTGGAGGCAATTGGCTCTGCTGGAGGCCTTCTATGCATTTGGAATCCAAAAACTTTCACAATGATGGAAGCCTGCGGTTCCAGAAATTTCATCTTGCTCAAAGGTACATTCCAAAACTCCATTAATTGTGTTCTGGTCAATATTTATTGTCCTTGCTGCATAATGGATAGAAGACGGGTATGGTCATCACTCCTCCTTTTAAAGCAATCATTTTTGGAACCATGGTGTATTGGAGGGGATTTAAATGAAGTAAGGAATCCGGATGAGAGGCAGGGCTGTGTAAGCAGGAACAATGGAATGTCAGACTTTAATAACTTCATAGAGGACATGGAACTAGTTGATTTCTCTATGTTAGGAAGAAAATTTACATGGTCCAACTACCAAGAAGGGGAAAAATGGAGCAGGATTGATAGATTCTTGGTTCATAAAGAATGGATTGAACACTTTAAATTGAAACTTTGGGGTCTCCCTAGAACCATTTCTGACCATTGTCCCATTCTTTTGATGGAAGATGAGATTAATTGGGGCCCAAAACCCTTCAAGTTTTATAACATTTGGCTATCACACCCTAACTGCCTTAATGTTATGAAACTTGCTTGGGAAAATTGCCAGCATCAAAATCAAGATTGGGCAGCCTTCAGGGTGATGAAAAAACTCCAAAACATGAAAGAAGCTTTAAAGGTTTGGAGCAAAGAGGAGTTTGGAAATGTGCAAACAAAACTGGAGGATACATTAGAAAAGCTTCACAATTTAGACTTGCAAGCTGAGAATGGGTGTATTCAACCAGAGGACAATAATATGAGAAAAAGCCTCAAAGCTGAAATGTGGAAGTTGAGCAGACAAGTTGAAAGGATGTGGCTTCAAAAATCCAGGGTCCAATGGCATTTGAAAGGTGATAGAAACACAAAGTATTTCCATCTCATGGCCAAATCCAGAGAAAGTAGAAATTCTATTAACTCTGTGACCATCAACAATCAACTTATTGATGACCCTATGAAGTTAAAATCTGAAGTGTTTAATCACTACCAAAGGCTGTTTTCTGAAGATTGGGAGGTCAGACCTTTTTTCAGTACCAATAGAGGTAACCCCATTGATGAAGCCATGAGTGATAATCTAATAGCTAGATTTTCTGAAGAAGAAGTTTGGATTGCAATAAAATGCTGTGAGGGCAACAAAGCCCCAGGACCTGATGGGTTTAACCTAGCAGCAATTAAAAAGGGTTGGGTCTTCATGAAAGATGAGATTATGAATTTCATGGAGGAATTTCATAAAAACAGCAAGCTTCCAACAGGTTTCAACTCATCTTTTATCACATTGATCCCCAAGTGTGAGAACCCAACAAAGCTTTCAGATTTCAGACCAATTAGCCTAATTGGAAGCATGTATAAAATCCTGTCAAAGGTGTTGGCAGCAAGAATCAAACCAACACTAAGCATGGTCATTGGAGAGGTTCAATCTGCATTTACTGGGGGCAGAAACATCCAAGATAGTATTCTCATTGCCAATGAAGTAGTGGATAGCTGGAAAAGAAGAAAAATCAAAGGTTTAGTTATCAAACTAGATCTTGAAAAGGCTTTTGATAACATCAACTGGGTGTTCTTATTCAGAATGATGAGAATGTTGGGCTTTCCTGACAAATGGATAACATGGATACATGAATGTCTTTCATCTGCTACAATTTCAGTCTTGGTCAATGGCTCACCAACAAAACAATTCCTAATGCAAAAAGGAATTAGGCAAGGGGATCCTCTATCCCCCTTCTTATTCATCATAGCTGCTGAAAGCCTGAATTACCTTTTCCTTGAGGCTGTTTCTCAAGGTAGTCTGAATGGTCTAAGAATCTGTGAGGAGGGCCCTCTTCTAACTCATTTGCAGTTTGCTGATGACACTATCATCTTTTGTGGGGCTGACCTAAATGAAATCAATACCATCAAGAGTCTGCTAAAAGCCTTTGAAATAATGTCTGGTCTCAAAGTTAATTATCACAAGACTGTGGTTTGTGGGGTTGGGCTGGATCAAGCACAACTTAAGCCTTTTGCTGATGCATTTGGATGCAAGGCACAAAATCTTCCAATCAATTATCTGGGAATGCCCCTAGGAGTCAGTCCTAAGCTCAAATCCACTTGGAAACCTATCATAGCAAAATTCCAGTCCAGATTATCCTCATGGAAACATAGAACCTTATCTTTTGGGGGAAGACTTACCCTAATCAAATCTGCACTAAGTAGTCTGCCCATTTACTATTTGTCCCTATTCAAAGTACCTGAAGGGGTAGCAAGATCTCTAGAAGGTATGCAAGCAAAGTTTTTATGGGGCAGCTGTGATCTCAAAAGAAAAATTCACATGGTCAGTTGGGAAAAAGTCAAACAGAGAAAAGAATATGGAGGGCTGGGGGTGAAAGGAATAAGAGAAATGAATGAGGCACTCCTTCTAAAATGGTGGTGGAGATTTGGTTATGAGAAAAATGCTCTTTGGAGGAAAGTGATATGTGCCAAATATAGTATAAATCCAGAGCAATGGCTGCCAAATATGGAGGTGAATAGATATGTTTCAAATATCTGGAAAGACATTGTTGGAATCCAATATAGAAATCCTATGTTATTTTCCAAATTCAATGATAACATTAGGATTTCTATTGGGAATGGGACTGCTATTAACTTTTGGAAGGACCCCTGGATAAATGGGAAATCTCTTAACACCTTGTTTCCAAGAATCTTTAGCACAATTGCAAACAAAGAAGAATCTCTAGCTGAGGTCTTCCTAAGGAAAGAAGAACTGTTCAGATGGGAATTTCAATTTAGAAGGAGTTTATTTATCTGGGAAAATGAGGAGTTGGAGAGAATGCTGTCCCTTCTTGATGGGATACCTATATCCATTCAAACAAGCTCTGATCATCTCACTTGGAATGCTTGCAACTCAAAATCATACTCAGTCTCCTCCATGTATAATCTGTCCCTTATTCCAACCTCCATCCCAGAGATTAATTCAAGAAAAGCTTTCAAATGGATTTGGAAAAATGCAGCCCCTTTTAGAATACAGTGCTTCACATGGATGGTCTATCTTGGCAAACTCAAAACGGGTGACTTTCTTCAGAGAATTGGCATTATCCACCAGCAAAATCAAGCACTTTGCAAATTTTGTAACCTGGAAGTGGAATCTGTGAATCATTCCTTTCTCCTCTGCTATCCTGTATGGGTTGTTTGGGGTGAAATTATGGAGTGGTGGGGTATGTCATGGGTTTCCCCTCAAAATGTGGAGTCTCTTTTCGCCTGGTGGACAAGTCACAAATTCAAGCCTAAGATTAATTCAATTTGGAAATGCATCCCATTTGCAGTGTTATGGTCTATCTGGAAGATGAGAAATGAACATATCTTTCAAGAAAAAGCTATCAACTGGCAGGAATTGGTTGATCTTATCAAGCTAAGGGTGGCCTTTTGGATTAAAGCCTCTTGGGAACATGACTCATATTCCATTAATGACTTTGTTTTCAGGCTTAAAAGCATCCTTGATGCTCTATAAGCTGTGATTACTGGTCATTACCTTTCTTTGGGTATATGCCTGTCTATTGGTTTTCTGGATTTTGTTGGGTGGTTTGGGTGTCTTGTTTTTGTTTCTATTTTGTGCTTTGTGTCTGTTTGTGTTTCTTGGGGGTGGTCTATTTTTGGGTTTTAGGGGTGGTCCTTTTGGTTTGTGGTATGCTTATGTTGTGTCTGGGAGCCTTTGTTCTGTTTGTCTTGTCCTTGCTCTGTCCTTTTTTCTGGTTTTTTGGTCTGTTTGTCTTGGTGTTTGTATTAGTGGTCTTGGTGGTCTGTTTGTCTTGGTCTTTTGTCTTGGTGTCTGTATTAGTCTGGTGTTTGTAAGCTGCTCTGCTGGAATATTTTCTGGATGCCTTTTGGATGCTCATGATGAAAAGCATGCCTATTTAATATGCTGCTGGAATATTTTTTGGATGCTCACATTTGCTTCACCAATGGATTCTATTTATCAACTGGTTTTCTCAATCTGGTTTTCATGGCTGGATTTATCTTCACCATTGGATGCATTTATCTTGACATGATGTGGCTCTTATCCTTCTGCTACTGAAATTATCTGGAGTTGCTGCATCTTTCTGATGTTGCTGGTGGTGTACATGTTGATGCGTCTATCTTGTCATGATGCTGTTCTTATCTTGTCTGATGTTGCTGGTGGTGTACATGTTGATGTTGATCTTGCTGCTTCAGAATTTATTTGGAGTTGCTGCATTTTTCTGGAGTTGCTGGTCTTATCCTAGGCCTTTGATGCTTCTTTGGTTGCTGCTGAATTGCTGGCTCAGTTGAAGACTCCCAGGTTACTGCTGTTCGATTCTTATATATGCTGCTGTTATCTTCTGATGATTATTGAGGCTGTGTATGGGAGTATTCAGTTCTGTGGCATTTGATTCTCTTATGTTACTCCTGGCTTGGTGACTATCTCAAGTCTTGGCAAACAATCCCTGGTCTATTTGCTTACTATGGTTGCTTGGATCCCATAATTTGCTTCTCCTGGACTTTTGGGTTGCTGATTTGCTGCATAGATTCAATTGCTATTATAGCTCTTATGATTAGTTCTGGTTTGTCAAATCATGTACTGTATCGGATTATTCCTAGTTGTTGTTCTTCTTGGTTGTGGCTGGTTGATTACTAGCCAACCATGCCTCTCTTTTTGGAGTTTAGGCATATGATTGTCGAGAGGTTTAGGTGCCAACCTAGTTGGGATGTTTCCCTCTCGTTGTGATGCCGATCTCGTGCTCCATTGTTCATGTTTGTACCAGCCGTTCTATTAATGAAATTCCCTTTTTCGCCTTGCAAAAAAAAAAAAAAAAAAAAAAAAAAAAAAAAATTTCAAATGTCTTCCGGTGTTCAGTTGCTAAGGAATTGAGTTTGCTTTTTTTAGTTAAATAATTTGCTAGCAATGTGAGTTGTTGGCTGTTGGCCTATAGCCGCGTGTTTGGCTCGGATTGGACTCGTTAGGGTGCAGCTCGTTGTCACATGTTTAGTAATGTTAGTTGTTCAATTCACCTGAATCTCACAATATTCACGAGCCTGATGACTTTTAATACTTGTGCCTGAATCGCAGGCTCTAAAACATTGCTTTTTCAATAATTCAATGGTCCATATTCAATGGTCCATGACTCCATAATAATTAAATGGTCCATACTTGTGCTAGTTTTTTTTTTTTTTGATGAACCGAAGATATTATAGAAAACTAATGATACGAAGTTTTGGGGTATACCAAATAAAACTTATGCTCCGGGGGAAAAAAAAAACAAATTTATGCTAGTTGCAACCCCAAATATTTGATTAATTGATATGGTTCCTTTTTCAAAACATATAAACATACCGCAGTAACCTCTCAAAGTAACCTTATCAACGATGGACACTATCTCTTAGGCAGAACAAGGTGCACACTCACTCACACATACCGCAGTGCAAATGCGTGCGTTGATTTCCTCGCTGGATTTGGAGCTGAGCAGAACGAGGATTTGGTGGTGTATGATAGGCCACCATTGGAAATCCGTGAGTTCATGAATAGGGATAGGCTAAACATCTGCCAGATCCTTGATTAATGATTTCTCATCTTGCTAATCTAGTTTCATCTAGCTTTCCTTTATTGTTTTTAGGACTGATTTGCTGATGTATCTTGACATTATTCTCTAAGTTTTAATCTATTTCCGACTTACAAAAAAAAAAAAAAAAAAACATATAACCATACATCCGAACTCGTGAAAGGGAGCATTGGCTATGTTAGCTGTCGGCCAAAACTCCCTTAAGCTTAAAAGCTTAATGTTGCACTTAGATTTTTCGTACCCATTTTCCTGGAGAAAAACACCGTGCTTACATTTGCTGATTAAAACAAAAAGGGAAAGAAATGTTAGTACCTTTCGGCTGCTCTTTCCTTAGGGTTTCGGGCGATGAAGTTTTCCTTATAAACCTCTGTAGCTGTCGCAAACGAAAATCGAAACGTGTCGATTTTCATGCAAATCCTTGTCAAGCGAGCAGTCCTTGCTTGTTATACCTCACATTCATTGTCATTCCGACCTTAAATGGATGAAATAGAACATATATATGGAGATACATTTTACAGACATCGACATAGTCATGTCTGTACGAGAGAATTAAAAGAAACATGATATGATAAACGTATGAGTACAATGTATATATACATACGATTTCTTAAATAATTTTAACAGGTGTGCTGTTATTTTTGTGTTATACAACGCTTGAAGAATAGTGAGAACTTGCCAGTTGTTAATGCAAAGTACAATTCCTGAAGATCAATTGAACGCATCAAAGTTTTGAAGGATTTAAACACAGAAGAATTGAGTTATATAAACTTACTAGGAGCCTCTCTTTTCAATTTTAAGTGAAGTCGTTTAAACGTTACGTAGTTGATCGAAAAAAAATGTTACGTAGTCGTTTAAACGAAGTCGTTCAAGAAGGATACGATAATTTCTTTTGCCGATCAAAGGGACAGAAAAAAAAAAACGACACGGTAATATGGAAATCTCTTGAAAATGGACATTGGATGGTTGTACTTTCATTTAATTACGTTCTTCTTCTCAAATAGGTAAATAAAACATAAAAATAATCTGTTCTTGGATGTTAATTTGGCAAACTCATTCAAATGGATGATGTTACTAAATAAAACATTGGTTTCTTCTTCTTCTCTAGGGTATATCTAACCTGTATTAGTAAACCCTCATTTTTCAAAATCTTCTTCTTAACCTCCCAATTTACACTATAAAAGGCTTTAAAGAGAATAAGACACAAAAGCATGATCACGATCTATGAAGCATGGATAGAGATATGGACACGGACACGAAATATGAGCACGATACTGCGTAGAGATGAGTAAAAAGTTTGAAAAAAAAGCTGAATATCAATACGGTAGGATACGTTAATGTTAATTATATGAGTATATTGTTTTCTGTATTGTATGACACAAAAGCTATAGTTCTTTCAGTGTCGAGAAATCATAGCTTATCCCAATGTAAAATACAAAAATTTTCAAGAATGAAGTATTAGTTTAGGTGCTTCTACTTTTCATTTTGTTTAGGTTTCAATTCCGTAATTTCTGTTTGATCAACTAAAGTTTGGATAAGCTAAAAGTATCCGATGCGTAGCCACAGTATGTGATGAGTTTCGATCATTCGTATCCGAAATTGTACTTGTATGAATTATCGAAACTCATCACATACTGGTATGAGTTTCGATAGAGTATGTGATGAGTTTCGAAACACATCACATAGGATTCGGAAAACTCATCACATACAATTCGGATACGAATGATCACTTATCAGTGCTTCAACTAGGGCTTTTCTGGTGTTTTTTTTTCCCAATAAAACCAGAGTTCAAGGTCGAACAGACAATGAAACAAAGGGCTATAAAAGCGAAAGAGACTGCTCAGTTGACAAGCCCAGCAAGAAAACCACTCACTACTAGTAATATCGAACTCCATACGGTTTTTGATTCTGCGATAACCCTTCTGCACATAAACAATCAAAACAAGTCTAATATTACTCAAACTACGAAAAGGACTTGAGAAAACCCTAATATTATTCCTACTTTATAGAAGACGAAGAAGAAAATCAATGAAACATCTGAAAAAGTACCTGGTTTCTAGTTTCTGAAGTCAGGGATTACTGGATGGGGTCTGTCTTTTGCAATGATGGAAGATGATTTTTATAGAAAAAGATCACCAACCCCCAAGGGTTTGCCCGGTAGGGTGGTGAGTTTGATTTCCACACAATTGATAAACGTTTGATCTTTTAAATCAGACCGTCAGAAAGTAGTTTATCATTAATCTCCTATGTCCGCCATGGATGACGTGACTTAGACCAAACCGAAAAGAGATTAGTCGAGATGTACGTAAATTGGTTCGGACATCTCTGACCATTAAATCCCCCCCAAAAGGTAATATCTTCTGAGGGTTTTGTCTTTATCTATTGTGTGTGTGTAGTGTCTTTGTTTCCTACCTCTCCGGCACGTGAGAATGATGTTTGACTCACTGGTGATAGGTGGAAATAATACCGGTGGATGTGCTTCTCCATTTTTCCACAACAACTTCCCCACCCTACACAAGAAAAATTAGAGGGAATGATTTTGTTTATTTTTATGATCGGAATTTTTTATTGTATGGAGCGCGTTGAAAACTAAGTAGCACAAAAAAGCCGGTGAAATGTGAATCCGGTCTGGACTGAACCGATTCGTATGTTTTGGATCTTAACCGTAAATTAATGGTCCGGACACGGAGTTCTTGATTTTGAAAAACTGTGACTCATGGTCCGGACACAGATTTTAATTTTGAAACTGTGAATTTACCGATCCGGACCTTGAGATTTTTATTACTCCTATATATAATTTATAATTTTTTTTTGTTGGTACTTCGGAAATATATTACTCCGCATCAGAAATGCGAATAGTTGGTTACAAAAGACAAACTAGATAAAGAAAGGATAAACCCAAGCTAATCAGTGAACCTGTGGAGATTAAGGTTATCCCTTAGCATGAATTCCCTTATCCCCAAGGGAGGTGTTTTGGACACTACCAAATCTTCTGCCTGTTCTGTTCCCAGACCGGCTAGGAAATCAGCACATTGGTTAAGTATTTTTTAAAAATCGTGACTCCCAGATTAGGATTGAATTCATGTCAATCTAATCCGATCCAGACCATGTACACCCCTATTGAAAACGTCAGTTACTCAAGAAATCATGTTGATCCATCCGATATCGTCTCGAAAGTTTAAGAACACATTAAGACACATTAATCTTAGAAGGCGGCCCTAGTGAAGGTCAAGGTAAAGTGGTGACATCAATCCTTTCACAGACCCTGCATATACGGGAATATCGACCACTTGGTTGGCGCTTTAGTTATATTAGACCTCATATAATAGTATATGTTCTTAGAAGGCGGACCTAGTGAAGGTCAAGGTAAAGTGGTGACATCAATCCTTTCACAGACCCTGCATATACGGGAATATCGACCACTTGGTTGGCGCTTTTGTTATATTAGACCTCATATAATAGTATATGTTCTAAAATCAAATCAAGAAATTTTAAATCGAAATGATTTACTCACGGGACTGATCTACATGTTCTCTGCAAACTCAAAAATGAAATAGTTCTAGTCACGAAAGTGTTTTTTTTATTGATCCAATGATGTTATATTCAACTTAATCATAAGTGAGTGAAATATTGTCTTCTATTGTTTATCCAGAGATTGCGGGTCATCATAAAAGAGTAATTATTTAGAGAAATGATACACGTACAACAGTTTCCTCCAACACTTTTCTCCAACAGCCAAAACGACGTTTTGGTTGTTCTGTAAAAAAAAAAAAAAAAAAACCTCAAAATCAGATCTCGTCTCTCTCATTTCCTTCGAACAAAGAGAGACAGAGAGGGGCAACCACCACCACCGGCGACCCAGCTCCTCCGGCCTCCCTCTCCACCTCCGGCGAACGCCGTCGCCTCCGTCGCCGCCGCCAAAAAGGTCTGAAACACAGATGACCCTCGCCAGCGATCTCTTCGAACCAGACCCACACGAAGGTGAAGGCATTTGCTCTTATAATTACTCCATACATAACAATTTGTGCTTATTAATCAGGAATTTCCGTTCGAGGAAGAGTTTTTAAAGTTAAATCGTTCGATTTATTTTTCGAACCAAGTTTGGTCCGGTAAATAAACTGATGCTGCGGAGTATTTGTGTCGATCTGTTCATATCGGCCTCGTGTTTAGGGTTTTCTGTTGCTATTGCTTTTGTGTCGGCCCTTTCTTCCCCCTCCATACATTTTTGTTTTAGTTTGCCTTTCTCAATTCGAAATGACCAATTTGTTCTCTGTTTAACTAATTGGGTTATGATTTTTTGGCGGCGGCGATGGAGGCGACGGCGTTCGCCGGAGGTGGAGAGGGAGGCCGGAGGAGCTGGATCGCCGGTGGGGTCACCGGTGGTGGTGGTTGCCCCTCTCTGTCTCTCTTTGTTCGAAGGAAATCAGAGAGATGAGATCTGATTTTGAGGTTTTTTTTTTTTTTTTTTACAGAACAGCCAAAACGACGTCGTTTGGCTATTGGAGAAAAGTGTTGGACGAAACCGCTGTACGTGTTTCATTTCTCAATTATTTAATCCTAATCACTAATAGGATCGAATGCAAAAACTTTGGATCTATGCTAAAATGTTAAAGCTATTAGAGCATCCTTATCTTACACACCAAAAAAAAATATCAAATTTAACCTCAAAAACACATTTTATAATTTAACAAGTCACTTTTCAAAAAATTCACAAAATCAAACTCTCTATTCAAACTTTAGCAAGTCATTTTATAAAAACTCACAAAATCAGACTCTCTATTCAAACTTTTACTCTTCCCTCCCTCTCATCTTTTGGTGCGTGAACAGTGTCTCCCTAAATTTGGAGGATTACTGTAGCAAAGTTACAAAATGTAGCAAATTAGAGAGGCATTTGAGGAGCCTGATTTTTAAGGTTCTTGGAGACTTTGCTCCGTACTCTAACTTTAAAGTTTAAGTAGAGAGTCACATAAGGATGCTCTTGGATATAGAGGTGTTAATATTATATAATGTGATTAACCGTTTTCAACTTGAGTAATGAGTGTTGGTACTACTCAATGATACATGTACAACAAAAGTCTCCAACATGGCTCCAACACACTCATATGGTGTGTGGAGCCCACACACACTTAAGTGTGAAGTGTGTATAGGCTCCGCACACTATTTAAGTGTGTTGTAGACATGTTGGAGTTGGGTTGTTGTACACTTATTATTTTTGCTCGACATTCCACCGAAGGTGAGCCCCGTTTAAGCTATGTTTGATACCACTGCCAATTTTCTGTTTTCTGTTTTCAATTTTTGTAAACAAGTTTTTACTTCTTTTTTTTATTGAAAACAAAAATAAAAAAAATGTTTGTGTCAACTTATTTGCAAAAAGCAAAATGAAAATATGTTTGACATGAACTGTACAATTCGTCATGATCTAAGTCATTAACATACGTCTTGCGATGTATTGTAGGTTTGTAGCTCTCTGGCTTTGCTGGTTGATTGCTAGCCAACCATGCCTTTTTGAAGCTTTGGCATGTGATTGTTGAAGGGGTTAGGTGTCAACCTAGATGGGATGTTTCCTTCTCGTTGTGATGCCGACTGTTCTTCTCCATTGTATTTGTTGTTTCCATTTTATCATTTAATGAAATTCTCCTTTTCGCTTTGCAAAAAAAAAAAAAAAAAAAAAACCATACTTCACAATGTACAAGGTTAGAAATCCGGATTTTCGCAGGCTTCCAATTTTCTGTTTTTTAGGCGGCGTTTTTCATTTATCAAGAGTTATCTGATCGTTTCGATGGTGAGGCGGCTTGTGGATTAATTGGTGCTCTTCGGAGTTGCAGCAACTGACGTGCGGTTTGCGTTGGCTTTGATATTATCTCTTCCACTTATTCATAAAATTGATCAACATCAGGAAAGGCAGATGGATGGTGGCAGCGGTGCGGTGGTCAGGGTCGAAGTCATGAATCTCGATGTCCAAGCATTTTAATTTGGACCGCATTACCAATTGATAAGCGGCCCCACGTGTGACTCTTGGACAGCGACAAGGTCGGCTCTCGGTAATGGTTTCTCCTCCTGTCTCTCTCTCTTCAATCTCTTATTTCGACCCCCTATCCTGATCATCGCTTATTTCCTGCTCTATGGCTCCGTCACTTTCTTCACGTTTTACCCACGTTATGAATTTACTAGTTTTCGCCCAACGGCAAGGGCGTTGCTCGGTGGTGGTGGTATCTCGGCGTGATATCCCGCCATGATTGTCACTGGGTGTTTCATGGTTTTCATTTAATGGCAATGGTGAGCTTCCGCAGCAGCTTGGTGTTGTTTTTTGGTTGGCTTCGTCTCCATTTTGGGTTGCCGATGTAGTGGTTTAGGTTTAGGGTTTTCTTGGGATGGGCTTAGCCATTTGAGCTAGTCCCTTTTGTGCTTTTACTATGTTTATCTGGCATTGTTGGCCTTTGGTTTTGTATGCTCATTGTTTTTATCTAGGCATTTTAGGTCCATAGGTGTTCGAGTTTTGTCCTCAAGTGTAATTTCTAACTTTTGGTTGGAATCCCTTTTCCCCTAATAAAATTTTTCTGTTGCCAATAAAAAATATTTAATTGTAAGAAATGGAATCTTCTTGATAGCCCGATGAGTTGCCAAATGAAGGTTAATAGTCTCTTATTTTATTTTGGAATGTTCCAAAATGATAGTCCCATTGAAAAAAGTTGGAACAAAAAAGTATATGAATTTCCAAAAGTTATCCCTCATAAGTACAACAATAACTACAACAATAATTGAACACATCTAGTCCCCAATCACTGGGGGTATAGGCGGAGGATAATTGGAAACAAACCTAACCTTTGGCAATAGATGCACAAAGTGGTTGTTCTCAGAATACCACTGAAATGGCAAAAGATGCACAAAGTGGTTGTTCTCAGAATACCACTGAAATAGTGACCCCCTAAATCTCCAAGAACCGAGGAGCTAAGGCATATTTTGCTCCAGAACCATGCCTCCAAATCAAAGCTAAAAGGCATCAGAGAGGTTAAGCTAAAAGACCCAAATCAATTTATACATTCAGTACCATGTTTCCTTCATTCATAGTCTAGCATTGCACAGCTAAGTTATCCCTGGTATGTAAATGAAAATAATTTTGAATGTAAGCTTAAAAGAGTATCTAATAGCATCTCGCCAATAGGCACTACTTTGGAGTTGAATTTATTGATATTGACCCAAACATCCTATCTACAAGTCTAAATAATCCAAAAGTCGAATAATCCAAAAAACCATGGAGAAAATTTCCAACACATAAAGTCATTTTTTCAAAATATGAATCTTTTTGTTGACAAAGTTACACCTGGCCGGCTTTGAAATAAACGGAAAGCTATTAGAGCCAGAGATAAACATTTCTATTGAGATTTATGTGCTAAAATAGAATACTGCCAACCAAGATAAACACCAAGTCCGCATCAACTATCTCCTTAATAAATTTTCTTATTTCTTATTTCTCATTTTCTTTATTCTCCTTAGTAAATAAATGTCTCCTTTTAATCAAGAGTAATCTTGCGATTTCTCGGGATCGGACTCTTGCCTTCGGGACATTAATGCGGTTTCGCCCCTTCTCCAGTATTATTGCATGTGTATTTCCTGATTTTATTCAAAAACCTTCCGAACCCGTAGCTACGGTTTGGATGAATATATTTTCGGTTAATGTCAAGCTTTAGAAATCTCTCGAAGAAAGTGCTACATACTGCAAGCTTTAGCGAAAGGGGTTTTAAGTAGGACCGTTTGTGACTCCTCTTTTTCGTTGTGAACTTCCATTGCCTAACAGTAATCTTGATTCAATACCGGACATTGGTCCGAACTACATTTGACTTGATTCCCTTTTTGTATTTGCGGACCATAGGCAGACCAATGAGGGCCGGGTCGTAACTTTCCCAATTTTTCCTCCACATCTTAGTACTAAATTATCACGAACTCTTTGAACTTGAAATTGCATTTGCACACCATTTTATGCTGCACGGATTTCCACGCAGGATCCAGACAGTAAATTTAAATTTGCATTAAATACAACTCATGAGACCCGCCGTCAGTGGCCCTCAGCCTCAGATCGATATTTTTCCAATCATCCAAAAATACCCCTCTACGAAGTTTGAGAAGGCAAGAGACCTTTTCAATATTGGACTACAATCCAGTCCTGGCACGCCCACTCTAAATCACTCAGGCCTTAACGTTTACGTTTAGTCCTTCGCGGTTACCTGTTATTTTTTCGGAGACAAACACAAACAAATTAAAAGTAGATATTTAGATATCATGTTTATCGACGAAACAAATCTTGAGCAGGTGGAAAATGTTGGGGTGCTAGTTGAGTTTAGGGGGAATTTGGACAAGTGGAGTTTCAATTAGTAAGAAAAAGAGGGGTTAAAGTGTAATAAGGACAAAGTAGTTGAAGGCCTTTTGAATATACTTTACAGATTGTTGAAAGTGAATATGGAGGAAGACTTTTTAAATGCTTTCTCTTATTACTTGTCTGGTACAACAAAGGAGAACAACCGTGCTCCTTACATAGAGCACTTAGCCGGCTTTCTCAACCGACAATTACAAGTCTAGAAAAATCTTAATTTTGCACATGTTTTGCATGTGCTAGTTAGAATGAAATTCTTCCCAATGTCTACACCTTCTAACTTAAATACATTTTTAAGGGTTGTGCTAGTGACCACCCTTAGGGTGTCCACGGAATAAAAATAAAATACACATGCTGGTTATGCGCGGATCCCCATGGGTGAAATGCGTGCAAGTCAGTCTTGTCCCATCACTCTCTCTTCCGTCTCTTATCACTCTCTCTCCCTCTCTGACTTTTCTCTCTCTCATTTCTTTGTCTACTCTACTCCCCCTCTATTCAACCCACTTATTTCTCTCAATTTATTCTTTACAATTAAAATGTTTATAACTTTTATTTTATGTCTAAAAATAAAAAAAAATTATATATTTAAAATCTACTCGACGGCATCTAGTAAAGGGGCTGGGTTTTAATCTCAGCCATCCAAATTAAAGGCTGAGATCTTGTGTCATTTGTTGTGTTTTTTGATGTGTCTACGGAACCGCCCCCAATATAATTATGGAAAAGCAAGATATGCAAAACTTTTTTCCCAAATCAAAATTAAATGAAATTTTCATAATCACTTTATTGAATTCTATGCTAAAAAATTCTAAATTGAATTAAATTCATTTAGGCTAGTTGTGTCTTAAGGCATTTCCATTGTCATGATTTGGTATTAATGTTGACTATTTTTTTGTAAGTTTTATCGTTGTGTCGGGTTAGTGTCGAGATATTTGACACATTTATGTTAAAATGTACTTTGACACTAACCCGAAAAGACATGAAACTTGAAATAACACCCGCCCCTAGTTGCTACAGTAGCCCCCTTTGAAAGTGCGTGCATGATACGCTCCATTAAGTATTATTGTGGTACTACTTGTTACGTACGGTTTTAGTGTTTTTTTTTTCCGGCAAAAGAAAATATATATTAATAAGAAGAAAGTGACCATGGGACAACAAACTGAGGAAGAAAATGGCTTTCGGTTGATTAGGAATCAACCCAAAACTGTTGTGCCGAAACCCGAAGTAGAGAATATAAACACAAGCAACAAGAAAACAAGAGACAAGGATTTACGTGGTTCCCCCCCAAGCACGGAGCTCTAGAGGTACGTCCACGGGGAAAGAGCAAGAGGATTCACTAACAATGGGGAGAAATACACAGAGCGGCTATACCGTAACTCTCACTTGAAGCATCCACACAATATCTAGGGACAAATCTGCGGGCGCGACCTACGGAGCATCAAATGTCTCACACACACTAGAGAGACTCACACAAACCCTAGATATATCAAATCCCAACTCAAGACCAAAACCCTAGGAGGCCACAAGGCTCCTATTTATAAGAAAGTACAAAAAATTAGGTCAAAACCTCTTTAAAAACGCGCAGCCGCACACATTCGTGTAACGGTGGTCCGGACGGGGCTTCGGTGGTCCGGACTACCGAAGGTGGTCCGGACGGGAATTTCGGTGGTCCGGACTACCGAGTCAGAATGTCCGAAAATGTCCCAAAATCCACTGGTCCGGACGGGGCTTTCCTTGGTCCGGACCATAGGTCCAGAAAACGACTTTTAGCACCAAATTTTGCACCTTTCTTCGACCGTCTTGTATTCAAGGCATATCTCCAACAAAAACGCCAACAAGCAACATGGTCAACATGACCCAAAAATAAGAAGCAGAAGAAAAGAAATAAATTCCACCAGATACAACCCAATATTCCCAGCATAACCTCAATCAGAACCTCCATCAGAACCACATCGGCCCTGTTTGTTTCCCAGTTTAGTTTTAGTTTTAGTTTTGATGACATCATCATTTCCCTCATTTCTCTCTCTATCTCTTTCCACTCATTACACCTGATAACACCATCAAAACTAAACTATCTAACCAAACACAGTCATCGTGTCTCAGTTAAGCAAACTTGTCTAGATTTGGATTAGTACAGAGGAGTTTTGGCCAATTTCAGCTTTTTAATTCCTTGTAAACATCTTTTAATGTCCTCCAGGAAATAATCTTGAATGTTGAAACATACCTTGGTTTGGTCCACAATGCAATTTTTGTTTTGGATGCAGTCCACAAATTTAGCATTGAAAACAATCTTGTTTCTTTCTAGCCACAAGGTCCATAAGACATGCAGCAAGTCAAAAACGGTTATGGATTTCAAAAAATTTACTATTCCCGTCAATATTCATATTAACCCTGTTATGTATGATCTTATATAGTACTTGTTACGAATCATTATGAATTTTAAAAAAATTCATTACATATTCATGTAAATATTTACGTTGGCGCACCATAGATTTTCCCAGCAAGATATACCCTTTGATCGCATCCGTGATTGATTAAAATTGGTTAATTATAATTAGGACGCCTATTTTGGATTTCAAATTAAGGTCTCCCGTTGGTGTCGCCAATATTATTAGAATGAACAAATCCAATACATGCTGAAAAACCCTTGACCTACTCCTCTTCCAAACCAGAGAAGAGAAAATAAGAGACGCCGCTCGTGTTGCATCCATTTCCACTTTCAACCCATTTGGGTTGGGATCATGAGCTAACTTCAAACCATCCCTAACGACCCATAGTTCAGCCCCTAGAGCAGTGTTGCTACCAATATATATAGTGTAGCGGCCGGGTTCATAGGGGTCAGCAAGGGCCTCCACCACATCACGAAGGGCTAAAAGGGTCACTATCTCAGAACCTGCAAAACTGAATGCAGATCGATCCGCCACAACGGTGCCGAGCGAATGGTGCCTTCGGCTGACGGTGTGGATGTACGGTTCTGGACGAATATGGATTTGAACAATGTTTGCCGGGCGGCTTGGTGCCGAGGGAAGGGCACTCGCGGCTTGGTTATCAGGCGACCCTCGGGCTTTCTGCCGGGCGGCGTGCCGAAGGCCCGGGGGTCTGGGCCGCACGCGTACCGAGTCGGTCGACCTCGGTAACGTGGGGGCTCGGATACACCCGGCTCGGTGGAGGCGTGTCTGGCACGCTACACATTCCACGATGGATCATTAAATGCGGCAGTCACCTACTCTGCCACCGCCGCCTGCAAGAGCACGTGGGCGATGGGGGATATCTCAGACTGATTTGACCATTCGAGCTCACCTGCCCTGACGACGGTCAGCACGTAGCGTCTGCAGCAGGGGTAAGGGTCATATCACCTGTCATTCCGAGCGCGAATGACAGGCGCGTGGGGGGCGCCGAGCGCGTGGAACGCACTCTCCCCCAGCCTATAAATACCCAACCACAACTACCACAATGGGTATTCCTCTCTCCTCATTTACTACCCTCTTAACTTCACTTCTCTCTCTAAGATCTCCGGTGCATTTCTTCTCTCCGGTGACTGACTTAATCATCGGAGTGCCTTCCCGGACCACCACCGTCCGGGCTAGGCACTAACGTGATTGTCTACGTGTGCAGGTGACCCTCTCCGGCGAGCAGCGGCGGTACAGGCGTGTGCTATTCTCTCCGCCACCCCCATTCCGTCCTAAGAGGTCCAAAGAGCTCACTCCGGTGAAGAGACCCCCACAATTGGCGACTCCGCTGGGGACTTAAGGAAGTCACTCCTCCCAGTTTCTCTAAACATATTGGTGGTGTATCTTGCCATCTGCTTGACCGCCCAGGTGACTAAAAATAAGACGAATAAAGACGCGTCCCAAGCGTAGGACTCTCGACCAGTGTAGCACAATAATTCCGGAAGTACCGGAGTCGAACCACAAAGACGACTTAAGTGTTGACTCAAAAGTGTGAAATTGCAAATTAACTGCAAGCCACCCCTTGA
>CM029271.1:7021800-7370003 GCA_016920895.1 Vaccinium myrtillus | reverse complement strand
CATGAAATCCTCCACTGAATAATCTTCGAGATTGATTATATTATGGGTTTTCACCGAAATAGCAACGCTGGTTTTGATCTATCCGTCAATCAAATTTTCCCTCAGAGATTATGACCACTTATCTTAATCTATATAATAAAACAACTCAGTTTTTAAACTGTTACATAAATTCTACAGTCTATAATTGTCCCCATATATCTCACAACTGAGATGAATGGTTTTCAAATTTATAAATCCAGTTGTTCATCAATAAGTAAATCCTATTCCTGAGATTATGTTTGGGCAAAATAGCAAGAATATAGGAGTACTAATTCTTTATTCAGATTTGTTTTCAATTCTCACACCTATTTCCAATTTCAAAGCTCTCTCTCTCTCTCTCTCTCTCTCTCTCTCTCTCTCTCTCTCTCTCTCTCTCTCTCTCTCTCTCTCTCTCTCTCTCTCTCTCTCAAAAGATGTGCTTTCTCTCTCCCGCTTTCCCCCACTGAAACCCTCACCGTTTTATTGCCACTTCTCTCTCCGCCTCCGTCTCACTCTCGTTCTTGCACTCTTTGGGAAAACCTAATCGTTTGGCTCTTTCCTTGATTCTTATCCCTTGAGTTGACAAACCAAATGCACGCTTAATTTTACCCAACAATTAATAGAGGTATGGCCGTGTTGTGTGCAGGGCCGGCCTCGGGGTAAGCCCCGCAAGCCCACGGGCTTGGGCAACCCCCGAGCAGGGGCAACCCCAAAAAAAATAAATAATAAGTAAGTTATGTATAAATATAAAAAGGTTTCTACCATTGATGCAATGAAGTAAACCTGGTGTGGTGGTTGGTTTGCAGCCATAATACCCAAGTGGACCGCATTCATTACTTGTTAACTACTCCTTATCTTTTGATTAGGCCATCTCTTGGACCATTTTTGTTCTCTCATTTTCTTTCCTTATTTTTGTTAATTTCATTTTTTTCCCAACAAATCTAGTACGAAAATGTACAAATATACTCATAAATGTGTTGGACCACACAAATTGGTAGTGTTATGTGTGTGAACCCCCATTGATTTATGTGTGTTTGTGCAAATGTGTGTGCATCTTGGGTGTGGTTCTAGAAAAAAAAAATTCTTTCCCAATCCATATTATTATGAAAATACACTACTCAAATACTTTACTAAAAATTTTGCATTTAACAGTTACATATTTACAATAATAATGTAAAAGTGATACTCCTATGTTTTTGCATTTCGTTAAAAAAATCCTCAATGGTGAAGAATTGGAAAAAATGAGCGAACTAACATGATGTATTAGTTTTTTTTTCACATCAATCATAGCTAAGTAATGGATAATTTCTTAGTTTCTTAAAAAACAGACAAACTTTAACAGTTATATCTTTTTGCGTTTATCTTTTATAGTTGTATCCTTTAAATTTTGAATTTTTCTCACACATCATAATATAAAAACTTATGTTCGTACTACTTTGTCATGAGAGAGATTAAGTGCATTAACTATAATCTCCATTAAAAATGTGTTTTTGGATATGTTAAAGTACGATAACCCAATTGAATATTGTGACTTTTTTTTACACGTAATTCAATCTAAAAACACAATATAACCTTGCTTCTTTTTTTTAAATTACCATTGTATGTCTTTTTATTTTTATGACTTAATATTAAGTGGGCAACCAAATTAGGGATCGGGCTTGGGCAACCCCAAAGTCGGGGCCGGCACTGGTTGTGTGATTCACTCTCCCAAACTCTCTGTGCTCAATTTTACCCAACAATTAATAGAGGTATTCTTCTTCAGTAAGTCCTTTGGACTGTATGTTACTTTGCCTTATTTTGATGTTGGAAATTTTAAATTTGTAGTCTTTAGTCTCTATTTAACTCTTTACGGGTAATATTTTCTAAAAAATCCAGCCATATTTTGTTACAATCTTTTTTATTTGAGTTTCAATAACTTCAATTGGATTCATTGAGTAGGATTTGGTGATTGATGTCGATTAATTTTGTCATTTAGAGTGTATTTCTTTGAGCTAATATATTAAGTCATTGATTATGAATCTCATGAGTTAATTGAGTGCTCAAACAAATCCAAGATAAGACTTTTATCTATATTACAAAATACAAAAGAATTTATGTTGTTCAGTTGACCATCTATAGGAAGCTATGGAGCCGCCTATGACGTTTAATTAGATTGTTCACATTGAATTGGTTTGTGGGCTGATTTTTTGGAGTAGTTGTTCAAATTTTTTTTTTTTTTTTTGGATTATGTGTTCAAATATTTATTTGCAGGGTGTTCAAAAAAATGGCTAAACTAAAATAAAACTAGAAATATTACATCTATTCTAAACACACAAAAAAAAAAAAAAAAAATTAAGGCGTTCAAGTGACTACCTATCTCCCTTAGTAGAGCCGCCTGTGTCTTGGATGCCTCACACTGCATTCCGGGATCGAGTCTCATTCCTCCCTCCCCAATGTAATAGAAAGAAAAAAAAAACATATATATAAAGATGGATCCACTACTTTTGCCTCACCCCACTCAGATTCCACCATTCTGATGTTTGGTTTTGTTTTTAACGTCAAAAAAACTAACGGTTCTCAATTCATGTTTGGTTTTATTCAATATCTACGAAGAAACGGTACATGCCTTTTATGCATTGGAGTTTTGGCACAATCAAAAGTGGTTTTGACATTATCGCTACCCAAAACAAAAAACATGTTTGGTAATAAAATTTATGTTTTTTGTTTTTGTTTCTAAACGACCCTGTTTTAAAAATAAGGCAAATCACCTTTTTTGCGTTTTGAAAATTTTCAGAAAATTTGAAAACGTTTTTAATAAACACAAAACATAAATAAATTACCAAACACATTTTTATTTTTAGTTTTGAAAAAAAAATTAAAAAAAAATATCAGAAAACAGGAAACAAAAGCATTACCAAACACTCCTCTTTGTCTTTAAATTTATTTTGAGATTCTAGAGGAGAAGAAATTTTGACAACTTAGGAGAAAGAAGTAGTAATTAGTGGTGTTTTAAAAGATATGCCAGATAGATGATCTCCCAAAACAACTAAACTACTTCCTCATGTGTATCTCTAGAGCATATATAGGACTAAGAATTGAGAACCAGTTTAAAATTTTCTAATATTGTATTCAACTTAAAATTTAAAAAAAAAAAAGGGCATATCTTCTGACTTTGGGGCTTGCCCCATTGATTGTTTAGCAATACTTTGAAAAATCTTTTAAAACTTGAGGTCCAGGGTTCGACTCCATAGACATGAGGCTAGTCCTCATAACAAAGGAAAAAAAACCCTTGCTTTCGTTTGATTTTTATCCTCCACCCAAGGTCATTCATCTCTCTCTCTCTCTCTCTCTCTCTCTCTCTCTCTCTCTCTCTCTCTCTCTCTCTCTCTCTCTCTCTCTCTCTCTCTCTCTCTCTCTCTCTCTCTATATATAGCTTTAGAGAGAGAATTTTTGTCCTGATTCGTGAACTAATGTATTCTAATTTTTGTTATATATAATGACTAAACAATGAAAAAATATTGAAAAACTAAAATTAAATCAATTCAGAAGCACTTTTCATTTTTAATATTTAATTATGTAAATTCCCTCAAATAAATATACAAACACATGGCATATGTCATGATTTCATTTTTTTTTATCCTTGCAATTAAGGAGAAAAAGTTCAATTAAAAATATATGTCCTCTTACATATGCGACATATGTCATGATTTCATTTTTATATCCTTTTTGTGAATTTTGTTTACTCAAAAAAACTGGGTACCGAACGATGGCACGGTTACCAGGTGTAAGAAAATCCGTCAGGTTTCGTTTCCGGTTATGTTTTGGTTGCAAATTTTGAATCAAGTTCAGGTTTGGCAAAAACCCGATCCGATCGACATTCGACTCCAACAAACTCACAACCAAAACAAGATAATAGTACAAAAGTTCATGAAAATCAGAGAATATGAGTAGAGGAATACAGAAAGATAACATATTGTGTGATCACCTATGTTCTGCTGCAATAAGATTTCCATGTTGAGTTTCTCTGCAATCCAAAAATACTTCCCCCACTAAGCTCCTTCATCCAAAATCTACCCTTAACTTGTTTGTACTCCAAAAAATTCACCACCGCTACACTACACCCGATTCCCGCCATGTATCTTTCGACACACCAGTTCCCGATACACCAATACCGCCACCAATACCGCTATTTAAAACTATGGTTTGTCATAGTTACTGCTGGATCAAAACGCATTTGTCTTGCAAGACCTTTTGTTTTCGGAAGATGGAATGCGATTTTGGTCTACTAGCCATCACCTATAAAATAAAATGACTGGAGGATAAGCAGAATTTATCATTCGATCTTTATATTTATATTCTTAATTTTGTGTGTTGGTTACCGATCACATCGATGTGTCTTACCTCCCTTTTTTTTTTTTTTTTGTCATTCGATATACATCAGCGGGGGTTAGCAGGAGAGTAGTGATTTAGTCCAAAGGAGGGTCTAGAAGCTATCCATAACCCTAAACCCCAAACGCCTCTACCGAGGCTCGAACCCTGGTCTCCCTTGTAGGAGAACCAAGAGATAACCGCTAGGCTACAAGCCTTGATTCTTGCCTCCCGTTTCCTTTTCCTTGGTGGAAGTTGTTGCGAATTAAGGTGGTGGATGCACATGCATTTTAGGTTTTGAGGAACGTTATCAGCGAGTCAAACCTCTTTCTCACGTGCCAGAGGTAGGAATTAACAAAACCATGCACTACAGAAGGAGGAGTAGACAAGTGAAGTATCTTAATTCTTACCTTACCCAAAAATCTGGTGCCCTGTTCGTTTCTCAGTTTAGTTTTAATTTTAGTTTTGATGACATCATCATTTCCTTCATTTCTCTCTCTATCTCTCTCCACTCATTACATCTTATGACATCATCAAAACTAATCTAAACTATCTAACCAAACACAACCCGAAATTTTACCCTTTACTCAACCTCTTCCCACGTGCCAGAGGTAGGAATAAAAACCATGAACTACATAAAGGGGTAGACAAGTGTCATAAAGTATATAGGATTATATATCTTCCAAAATTTAAAGAAATGTTTCCCTTTACTGAACTTTAGACCTTGTTCACTTGGTTTTTGGTTTTGCACATTTTTCGAGACACATCATCTAACTAAAAGAGAAAGAGTTTAGTACACGAAAATGAACATGAAAAGGCATCTAACGGATGAGATTCGCCCAATACACTATTCAAATAATGTACCAGGCAGATCTCATCCATTAGATGTCTTTTCATGTTCATGTTCATGTTTTCTTTTCATGTATTGTACCAGGGCTCTAACTAAAAGAGTGTAAAAGCTCAAAAAGTCAAGTTATTGGAATGGGGCCTAATTTGTCTTGACGTAGGCACAAAAATTTACGAATGCCGGTTAAATAGAGTCATGAAAATATTTATTCTTTGAAGAGGACAGACTACTCAGAGTTTAATTTATTTTTTTTGAACGGCAAAAAAAATTTCATTAGTCTTTAAAAAGATTACAAAGATTAAAAGGATCAAAGGCCACTGGCATGTTGAGCGGAGAAGTATGGATCACACAGTACTTATGGTGTATGAAACTCACAAGAAAATTGAAAACAAACAACTCACAATTTTATTGAACTTCACTCAAATACAAAGGAGAAAATTCTCTCTCTCTCTCTCTCTCTCTCTCTCTCTCTCTCTCTCTCTCTCTCTCTCTCACACACACACACTCTAATTCTCTTCTACTCCATTCATACTTTTACAATCTCAATTTCGAGCCCATTTATAGGCTAAACAATAAGAAACAAATAAAGATGAGATAAGCTCTCATTTATTTTGCAAATCCCTAGTTATATCACGGAAATTGAAAGTCGCCTGATAAAGGAATTATATATGTTCACCCATGTGTTTCTCAAGAGCTGCTATCTCGAGGAAATACATCACCCGCAATATATATAACCAAAAATCAAACCCAAAGGAAAGTAAGGAGCCAACCAAAACAAAGCCACAAACACACTAAAAGAGAAACAACCCAACTACCTAACCAAAAACAGCCTAAAGCCAAAGACTCCTCAAAGTTGTTATCAAATTGATGTATTGGACTTATTTATTCTAATATATATATTGGGGACGCCAAAGGGAGAGTTTTGAAATCCGTAAATAGGCGTCCAAATGAACCAGTTTTAATCTATCGACGATGCAATCAAAGGGTATATATTGGAAATTAAAATATGAGCAATGCTACATATGCAGATATGCAGAAAGTTTATCCCGAAAAATTACCCTAGAATCAGTAGTTCAGATTCACTGATTAGTTATTTATTTGAACCAGTGATTTCACTGTCGGAGTTATTTTTTGAAGTACTTAACATTTTCCAACTAAACATACGTACAAGACCAGCCAGTAGACTTTATCATAACTTGCAACGATGCCAAGTGTATTTGGTGCAGGTTCCACCATTAAGTGTGAGGCTCCGACACCAATTTGTAGAAGCCCATGAAGCACCACATGACGGATTGTGGTGCACCTAGAGCACTACATAATAACTCGTTGATCTTACGGAAAATCTCTTACTTTTATCTAAAAAAAATTGATGACAACGATTTACCTATTACGTCTAATATCAATGTAGACATGTGCTCAATTATCAGCGCACCACTTGGCATTTTTTTTTGTCTTTATAAAACAAACATTCACATTTCTTAGTTTTGCGTTAAATTTTTGTGGATTTTTTGTTCGTCTCGATGAGAGGAATTGGAAATATAAAAACATATGATACAAACACAAATTTTTTGTGTAAAGACAAAATAAGCCGAGAAGATTTTTTTTTTACTTATTTTTTTCTTTATGCAAAAAAAAAAAAAAAATTGAGTTTGAATCTTTAACGTTTTACTTTTAGGATTGATCTAATTGAGACGAATAAATAATCCCCAAAATTTTTACAGGAAACTAACAAATATGAAGCTGTTTTTTAATAAAGACAAAACAATAAGACAAGTAGTTTATTTAGGCCAAACGAAGCGTAAGTTTGACTTAAGCCGAATACAAGCATGTTTAAAAAAGAGAACCAGCAAAGTCTGCATAGCATGGCTAAAGAAAATCAAATCCTAAGGCGTCTGATGCTATCAAGACAGGCCCAATGAAGTCTTCCACAGAGAACTCAGAGATGTTGTTCAATTCTTTGATCCACAAGGCCATTCTGAATTTTGGAAAGATCGTGAGCAAACTTCTTTACAGTAGCGTCGCGCAAATTACTACGCAATGTCTGCCAAAGTTTATCGAGGTCTTTTGTCAATTAAAGCTTCTTTCGATAGTGAGAAATAGTGAGAAAAGAAAAAAAAAATACGTAATAATGAATCATTTCACTAATTTAATAGCTGGGCCTAGTAATCTGAATTTTGGTTGAGGGCGCGATTTCTGCATTCCCAAAGATGTAATCCCAGCTTTCTGACTCTGACCCTGCTGTCGGTGATGGTATAGTCGAAAAACCAAGGCCAATCCTCCTTTATATTTAAAATATATATCTTTATCGAGGTCTTTTGTCAATTAAAGCTTCTTTCGATAGTGAGAAATTGTGAGAAAAGGAAAAAAAATACGTAATAATGAATCATTTCACTAATTTAATAGCTGGGCCTAGTAATCTGAATTTTTGGTTGAGGGAAGCCTACAGTATTGCCCGTGAATTAGTTGGGCCTGCGATTGGTCCACAGCGAAGGAATCTACGATGGGCCTCCGATTGGTCTACAGGGAAGGAATCTACGAGATGGACAGACTTTACAACAGCAAGCATGGGCTGCCCTGCTGGTCCATGGGCAGGGCCATCCACGTTATATTCCTTTTTCTTTTCCTTTCAAACTTTGACTTTTTGCCTATTAAACCAAAGGCATTCATAATATTAGGAATGGCAATGGGGCAGGACGAAGCGGGGCGAGTTTTTGGCATACCCAATTCCGATCCGAAAATTATCACATGACCCGACCACGACAGGATATTTTTTGGGTATCCCCGTTCCCGCCCTGATCGGTAGATGGGTTTACTCGCCCGCCTATGAAACCATAGGCATTCAAATTAAGAATAGCAATGGGTGGGGTGAGTTTTCTGGCATACTTTATTCCGACCCGAAAAATTATCACATGGACCCGACCTCGACAGGATATTTTTTGGGTACCCCCGTTCCTGTCCCGTTTGGGGAATGGGTTTACCCACCCTGTTTCGTAAGAAACTTTAAAAAATTATTAATCTAAAAACAAAATAAAAGTAAATACTTATAAATAAGTTAATAACGTGATATTTTAGTGTAATGGTTAAAATATTAAGTTAGGAATGCAAGTTTTTTTTAGTAGAATGATAATAAAGTTACGATAAAAATATAATATCTTTAGTATAACAATTATTAGATTAGGGTAAAAGTATAATTTTATATAACAAAATATGAGTTTAGAGGTTTGAGTTCCAGAAAAAAATCAAACTATTTTTTTCTAAACTCTGTTTTCTTTGTTCATTTCAATAAAGAGAACGTCGTCGCTTTTTTTGTTCGACTCATCTTGTAGTGTGACATTCAAATTGTCCATTTCTGAAATTGACGGTTCAAATTCAAAAAAAAATATTTTTGTCACTAATAAGAGTTAACAAATATACCAACCTTTGACAGCAAACTAAACTCACCAACACATTGAGACGAATAAATAATTTGAGTTTGAGTCTTTAACGTTTTACTTTCAGGATTGATCTAATTGAGACGAATAAATAATCCCCAAAACTTTGACAGCAAACTAACAAATACGAAGCTTTTTTTGAATAAAGACAAAACAATAAGACAAGTAGTTTATTTAGGCCGAACGAAGCGTAAGTTTGACTTAAGAAAATCAAATCCTAAGGCGTCTGATGCTATCATGACAGGCCCAATGAAGTCTTCCACAGAGAACTCAGAGATGTTGTTCAATTCTTTGATCCACACGGCCATTCTGAATTTTGGAAAGATCATGAGCAAACTTCTTTACAGTTTATCCTTCTTACGCTAGTGTCTAGCGTCGATCGCGCAAATTACTACGCAATGTCTGCCAAAGTTTATCGAGATCTTTTGTCAATTAAAGCTTCTTTCGATAGTGAGAAATGGTGAGAAAAGAAAAAAAAATACGTAATAATGAATCATTTCACTAATTTAATAGCTGAATTTTGGTTGAGGGCGCGATTTCTGCATTCCCAAAGATGTCGGTGATGGTATAGTCGAAAAACCAAGGCCAATTCCCCTTTATATTTAAAAAAATATATCTTTATCGAGGTCTTTTGCCAATTAAAGCTTCTTTCGATAGTGAGAAATTGTGAGAAAAGGAAAAAAAAATACTTAATAATGAATCATTTCACTAATTTAATAGCTGGGCCTAGTAATCTGAATTTTTGGTTGAGGGAAGCCTACAGTATTGCCCGTGAATTAGTTGGGCCTGCGATTGGTCCACAGCGAAGGAATCTACGATGGGCCTCCGATTGGTCTACAGGGAAGGAATCTACGATGGACAGACTATACAACAGCAAGCATGGGCTGCCCTGCTGGTCCATGGGCAGGGCCATCCACGTTATATTCCTTTTTCTTTTCCTTTCAAACTTTGACTTTTTGCCTATTAAACCATAGGCATTCATAATATTAGGAATGGCATGGGGCAGGACGAAGCAGTGGCGGCTCCAGGAATTCTCGCGAGGGTGGTCAGAAATTCTACTAAGGTCATCGAGAAACCATAACTATACATACAAAAAAAAAATCTACTAATATCAACAAATGCCACCAAATAAAGTACTTCCCGATAAATAAAAAAAAAGACCCTGTAATTTTCGGATCAAAAAATAAAGTACTCTCGTACATGATTTTTTCATTTATTTTTTTCGTACTAAATTAGGGAACTAATCGAGATCTTTAATTTCGTGCGAAGAAACTTAAAAAATAATATACGGAAGTAATTTATTTTTTATTTCAAAAAATACACGCTTTTTTCGTAGGGAAGTACTTTAACGGGGTTTACCCCACTTCCCCCGTTAAAAAAAAATCTTTTTTCTCAGCAAAAACAATTTCTTTCCTACGAAAAAATGTGTAATTTTTTTATAAAAAATAAGGTACTCTCGTACATGTTTTTTTTAGTAGAATGATAATAAAGTTACGATAAAAATATAATATCTTTAGTATAACAAGTATTAGATTAGGGTAAAAGTATAATTTTATATAACAAAATATGAGTTTAGAGGTTTGAGTCCCAAAAAAAATCAACTTTTTTTTCTAAACTCTATTTTCTTTGTTTATTTCAATAAAGAGAACGTGGTCGCTTTTTTTGTTCAACTCATCTTGTAGTGTGACATTCAAATTGTCCATTTCTGCAATTGACGGTTCAAATTAAAAAAATAATAATAATTATCACTAATAAGAGTTAATAAATATACCAACTTTTGATTACCGAGATAGACAATTCCCGGAGATGGCCAAAGATATTTCTCAGGGTTGCCATTTTATCATCAATTGTATGAAGGGCAGATGGAAGTTGGTCACAATCACTCCAACGTGCGAGAACTTTCTAGTAAGTCCTCTCTCAATCCTTCTCCCCAGAATTATCTCACACGTGTCCCGATATCAAAAATCGTTTTTACCGAACATTCTCGACTCACACGTGTCCCGATATCAGTGTTGCCATTTTCCCAGTTCCTTGGACCCCATATACATATATATATATATATGTACTATATCGCCCAAGTAATTCGCTTTCACTCGTCGTGCTCGAGATTCTCATCCCCTCCATCGAACAAGTACTAGAACCCCAAAACAAAAAAACTGTGTATTTGATTATCAGATTCTGTTGTTTTGTTGCACGCTTCCGTTGCGGGTGGGATCGAAGTTTATCACAGCAGGACGGGGGATGGAATCGGATTCGTATTACGGCATTCTTGGCGTTCATGTAAACTCCTCCGACGATGAAATTCGACGTGCCTATCGAAAGCTTGCGATGGTATGTAGACACAGCATTGCGTTCCTCCTATTCAGTTGGTTTTTTTTTTAAATTGAATGAGACAGTGATAGATCGACCATGTACTCTCGTGCATTTGACTGGGTTCAAAACTCGCTATATCTTCCTTGATGATTTCGTTATGATTTTACTTCATTCATTGAATTTGAATGTCTAGCAATGTGTTGGCACAGCAATGGCATCCTGACAAATGGACAAGAAACCCTTCTCTGTTGGGTGAGGCCAAGCGCAAATTCCAACAAATTCAAGAAGCATATTCAGGTATAAAAATGGATTTTCTGATCAAATTGCGGTACAATACTCTCATACAATTGATTTTCCCAACCTTAATTACATAATTTTTTCGATCGGGATTGCAGTATTGTCAGATCACAGGAAGAGGGCAATGTATGACTCAGGATTATATGATACTTTTGAAGACGAGGATGAGGTGTGTGTTTTTCTTTCTATTTATATTACCTCGATTGAGTCCTTGATTTTTTTTCTTTTTATTGATAGAATTTGTCACTAAGATTCTGCAAATTGTTGTACTTGGTTTCAGGATTTCTCTGATTTTCTGATGGAAATGGTGTCTCTCGTGAATGAAGTTAAAAGAGAGGTAAAAATATCATAAACTTCACTTGGCAAATGACTGTTTCTAGTTTGCTTTTCATTTTAATCTCTCCCCCATTGAATCACTGCTATTTAGCTACTGCATTACCTGTTTCATTCTATGTGTCCCTTCAGTCCAACTTTTGGACTAGAATTATTGAAGACCCTGACACCCCTGTGGGAGGCTTTGTAAGACGCAGGAAAAAACCCTAGCAATAGAGCAGTCCGGAGAGGGCTAACATTGAGACCCGAGCCCTTGTTGATGAGAACGAGCAGTACTCTGAGGTTAGGTTCTTGCAAAGAGCGGTGTTGTTCAATGACTTTGCATAAATTCATCTATCTAGACTAATAATATTAGAAAGGAAGACAGAATGAATAAAGGAAAATTAGAGTGATGAAAGAGTATCGGCGCATTCACTCATAGAAAATAGTACCAACCCCCATTGTGTATTGGTACTTATCGAGGACACAATAAATTTGCTTGGGTTGGAAAACGACATACAACCTTGGCAAGAAATGCGTTCTGCGGAGATAGTACTCATCTACACCGTCTATTTGCTGCAATTAGTCGTTCGGATTGCTAATCAACTCTTACATGATGAGAGTTGATTAGCAAATCCAAACCATTGATTTTACCAATGTGAGGTGTAGATGAGGACTATATCGTCCCATCCAAATGTTGGACGAGAGAGATCCGGACCCTTCCTACTCTATTTTCCATTTTTATTAGCATGAGTGTGAACTATTTTGCGTTATTGAGTACTACTTGCATAGTTGCATCATAGATAGCAAACCAAACATACTGACCTATTTCTTCATATGTTGCTCATAAACAGAACAAGGTTTACAGCATGGAAGAATTACAGAGCATGTTCATTGAAATGGCCAAGGGTTTCAATTACCCCAATGGATCTTACTCCCCTCAATACCAATGGTCTTCTTCCTACGAGTCTTCCCAATGGGGTTATGAGCCCTCCATGTTTACTAACTCTGGCAGTTCGAAGAGCAGTCGATGCGAGACCAATCCAGTGACCGGAGCAAATTCACATGTACACGTATCTGAATTCGGGTTTTATTGAACAAACCCAATATCAAGTTCGTCAGTTCGAGCTGGGCCACTGTTAATTCAGTCCCGAATCCTCAGTTTGGTAGATTTTGCTTGGAATGTAGACATGAGGGTGTTTGAGATGGGGGAAAAAAAAAATTGCTGAAATCCAGCAGCTGTTTTGGGCTTTTGAGTGGTGGCTGGCTGTGTGTGTTGGAGGATTGCATATTTCATTTGGCTCTGCTCATTGTTTTGGGCTTTTGAGTTGTGGCTATGTTCTTGATGTATATAGTTGACAGTTTTATTACTAGTATTGTTTGGAAGTGAAATTGGTGGCTGGTTTGTCATTTTTGTCTCAATTTCTTCTAACTTTATTTGTTGCACCGTGAGTTAATTTTCATGTGGTCTTTTAGATTAGTGTTTTTGTCATAATATCATTTATTATTAGTTTTGATTATAAAATAAGAATTGTCATTTTATCTCATTTTACCATTTGAAAAACTAAGCATCAATAAAAAGCTAAACCACATTAGCATTCTCCGTTTAAAGTTGAAAAATACTTTAAATTTGAGACTGTATAACCCTATAGTTTTTGTGGAATCAATATATAAGAGCATTTGCACTCCTAAACCAAATATTTCACCAAATTCAAATTTGAGTAAAAATTACCAAAAAACTCACTCCACTCCTTCACCAAATTTGCTCAACACCAAATTTACTCAAATTTTTCACCAAATTTGCACAACACCAAATCCAACATTAAATAAGCAACGGCTCTATTTGTTTTTGTAACATCAGAAAAGCTTATGCTGCTACGAAATCCTTCACTTTTCTTCTTTCATTTTGTCTTTCTACACCTTTTGATCGTCAGATTGAAAAGAAATTTGGAGACAAAATGAAAAAAAAAAAAAAAAAAAAAAACTGTTTTGACAAAATTTTAACTAGAATTTTGTAAAAGAGTGGTTTCCCATGGGAAGGGGTGGTATCAAAAAGTTTTGGGGTTTATATGATTTTAGCATTTCACAATGGGAGTGTGAAATCCTAAATAAAAGTGCTCAACTCATTTTCCTTTGTTCTAAAATCTAAAAAGCATCTTTTGAGTCAAATTGGAAATGAGTTTAGCTTTGAAGGTTTAGGCTTTGGGCTTCGACATGGACAGCCCACACCGAGTTAAGTAGGAAACCCAAATTTCAGTGCCAAGTGTTCAGATAAGTTTTCACAGAAATAATAGTGTACAAAGTGCCAAGTGTTCAGATAAATTTCTTCTTACAACAGACCAAACCCAAATATCACCTACACTAGCCGAATCACACACCGACCCTTATCCCCTCGGGGCTGACAAAGTGATCTTGCTTTACTTAAGCGTTTGCTCCCACCTAAGATCTCAGGTTCGAATCCCTTCTGAGAAACTCTTGGGGCACCTACATTATCTTGCGTCGTTACCTCCAAGGCTTTGGAATTAGTCGAGATGCGAGCAAACTGGTCCGGACATCCGGTCATAAAAAAAGAATTCTTCTTCGTATCAGTTGAACCCGCAACCACACTGCATTTAAGTAATGCTACACGATTGTCAACCCAACAGCTCCAATTCAATTCAAGTGATCTTTTGAAAGACTAGTCCAAGAAAGAATGAGAGAAAAAGGCTAAATAGAGTTATAGGAACAGAAAAAAAAAAAATTCCCCTTCATTTTCTCCCATTTTCCATTTGAATTATTTTCCCTTTTCTTCCTTCACTTTCCATAAGTTCCAAACAGAGCCTTCGGGAATTGGACTTGAGAGGGGAAAAAGGGAGAAATTTTACACGTGAGATGTGCACAAAGACTAGTGCAAGCTAGAAGAGGCATAATTCCCACCGCCAAACAACCAAGAAAATTGAAAAGTCTTTTGGGAAAGTTGTTGAGTCCAGAGTGCTTTTATGGAATTTGTTACAGACTTGCGGACGCGATATCGAATGTCGTTTAAAAAAAAATTAACACCAATTAATTTTACGAGAAATGTTAAAAAAGCAGTCAGACTGACATATAATCCCAAAAAGAAATGAAAGACGGTGAAATTTTTTTGTAAAAAGTAAGGAGGCAGAGGAAATTACATGGAAATTCTCATTGCGAGATTTAAGGGACAGAGGGGCACTGCTGTCCCCGGCAATTACGGGCCGCTCCGGTCACTTTCCGACAATCGGAAACGTTCACTTCGTAGATCTCGGTGAGTAGAATAAGTGTACCAAAAATCAGCTCAATCGGATATCATTAAGTGCCTGATCGGTACACATATAACTCGGCAATTATGGGTTCGAGTGGGTTTAATCTAGTGTTTCGGATGCATTCGTTTCATGATAAAAATGTTCCGATCAGGCACTTAATGATATCCGATTGAACTGATTTTTGGTATACTTGTTCTACTCACCGAGCTCTACGAAGTGAACGTTTCCGATCATCGGAAAGTGTCCGGAGCAGCCCGTAATTACCGGGGACAGCAGGAGTTGTTCCTTCCTCAAAAGGAACAACAGTGTCCCTCTGTCTTAAGAAGAAAGTAGAGAGGAAAAATCCAAGATGATGACCTTTTCCCACTTGAATTTATACCTTATACTAGAAAAGCTGGGCTCTACGCTGTGTGACCATAACGTGTCAATTTCTTGTGGAGGAATCTCGATTGAAAGAAATTGATAAGGAGTCCACTAAGATGACGACAAGTTTGATTTTCAATTTTGGCATCCAAATGTAAGTTGAAAAACTCCTCTTTTACTTCCATCTTTGGGTTAATGACCAGTACTAATCAGTCTTTTTGCATCATTAGTTAAGTGACCATTAAGCTACTAGACTAGTACTAGGGTTTCGGAATTAGTCGAGATGCAAACAAATTGATTCGGACATCTGATCATCCAAAAAAAGGGACCGGGGAGGTGTTGTGCACCATTCGATCCGTCCGATCACAAGCTTTTGATGGATCGTTAATCCAATTTTAATTTAATTTTTGATTTATTTTTACCAAGAAAAAATCAAAACACATCCGGGCTGTCCAAAAAACATTAGCCTATCAGATTCTTTACCCGGATTACTCACATGAACCATAAAAATAGGTCCTTCCAAATAAAATTGTCACATAATAAAGTTATCAAATAAAATGAATTTCTCTTGTTTACCCCCAAAATAGGGGTTGGCGCATTGATAATTATCTAACAATCAAAAGTACTTTAATCCGTCCCTTTTTTAAGTTTAATTTAATTTACGTGCAATTGCAAACCCCTAAAAAACATATTTCCCTATATAATTTTTTAATTTTCTTTATACCAAATTAAAGTGCTCATTGAGTACTTTAATTTGGTGCAAAAAAAAAATTAAAAATATTATACGAAAGTACATTTTTTAATGTCCACAAAAATACACGTTTCCCAAAGTACTCACTTAAAAAGGGACAGAGGGAGTACTAACTTTACTACAAACTTTTTCATTTTCCTCCACAAATTATTCACCCATAAAAAACAAAGGAAATTGATATTCGCACTCCCAATTTTGATGTAGGGGCTCCAAGGTACAGTAGTTTTCCAAAATTACCCTTTTGCAAGTTCCATGATTTACTTCAGGCACTCTAAAAAACTTTTACTCTTCTCATTTACTTCAAGCACTCAAAAAAAAACAAATAGTTTTTTTTTTCTCAGAAAAAAGTAGATAGTTGCTCAACTCCTTTTACTGCATGTCACTGAATTGCCTATGTAAGGTTTTCTTGGTAGAGACTTTATGTTATTGTCTTTATGTTCTGCACCAGGATAACCTGGACAATTGGTCTTCGGCCTATGATTGTAGAGTCATCCTTTTGTCCATGCAAAGTCTCTCGAGAGTTCTGTTATTTTTCCTCTCAAGAGTTCTCTAACTTTGGTGATGTGCTTTGTTTGTTTCACTATGAGTTTTAAAATGTAGAGTTGCGGCCGTTATGAAAATTTTGAGTGAAAAATGGTAGATAATGAGTACGAAAATATAAAGATCTTGCATCAAAATTTTCATTTATTGTTTTATTTTGGAAATTCTAAATGCAAATTTTTTTGTGAGTGTGTTTACCCCCAAAATAGGGGTTGGCAATCTGACATTGATGTTTAATATTTGGAACCTAATGTTGTGGATGTTTAATGTTTGGAACGTAATGTTAATGTTTATTACCTAATGTTTATGTTTGGTTTTGGTTCATTTTTCCATTTGGAGTGCCTTAGTAATTAAATGAGGAGATAATTTGGGGGTGAAGTACCTCCATAATTTTTATATTTTAAAAAGGGTAGATTTGTAACATTAAATATCATCATTGGAAAATCAGCACCAAAATTCATCATTGGAATCATTCAGTGATTCATGTCAATAGAAAATGATGGATGGATGCCCTTGATCAGAGACAATTTTTTTTTTTTTTTGAACAGCAAAAAATTTATTAATCTTTGATCAGATACAATTATTCATTAGCAAATCTAATAAAACTAATTCGTATTAATATTTTTCATATTTTCATCTCTTTAATTAATTAAAATAATTTGTGACTATCAAATCTACTAAAGCTTATTCCCATAAACCTTTTACATTTTTTTATAACCCTTTTACATTTTTTTATTACTAGCTTTGCAACTAACATTTCAATCAACCCAATCAGAAGAGGACAGACCACCATGTGGATAATTGATGTTGAGGGTATTCTTGGAAATTTTTAATTCCCATCCAATCGACGTGTTAAAAGCTGTCCCAAATTCCCTTCAATCAAAAAAATTTGATTGAAACGGTGGGACTTCATTATTGTCCTTTTAAGGTCCGATACGATTCCCATTTTGTGGGGGCCTAAATTTCTATTTTATTTAATAACTCAGGGTGTTCAGACCAAAATAGTCCCCCGTCTCATCTCTACTAATTTTCAAAAGTCCATTTGTACCCTTATCTTTATCCTTTTTTTATTACTAGCCTGTGCAACTAACATTTGCAATCAACCCAATCAGAAGAGGCACAGACCATCATGTGGATAATTGATGTTGAGGGTACATGGAAAGTTGTAATTCGCATCCACGTGTTAAGCTGTCCCAAATTCCCTTTCAACCAAAATAGTAGACCTTCATTATTGTCCTTTTGCAAGGTATACGATTCCCACCATTTCTATTTTATTTAATAACTCAGGGTGTTCAAACCAGCATAGCGCACCTCTACTAATTTTCAAAAGTCCATTTGCGAGGTATGAATTGACCCAACAAATATTGAGAGCATTTAAGACTTGAGACTTAGGGCCTCGTTTGTTTGGCCGGAGATAAATGGATGAGATATCAAATCTCAATTGATATGTGGGATATGAAATCGCCGGGATATTCTTTCGGATATCAATGGATGGGAAAATTTATCCATTTGTGTTCGACGGGATATCCCGGGATATCCGGTTTTTTGCACTAAAAACTAAATCCCATCCAAATCCCACATATCCCATTTTTATATCCCGTAAGGATGGGGATATAAAATCCCATCCCACCCCATATCCCATCCCAAATAATGTTAGCAAACAAATTTTGGGGCCAACAAATAAATCCCATCCCACATCCTAAGACTTGAAACTTACTAGGGTTTGCTTCCTCGTGAGATTTCAGGTCCGAAACTTCTCAGGTGACATCTAGTCCTTCGGGGCCAAGCCATACGGAATTTTGCTCCAATTTTAATTGAACTTAAGATTAGTCGAGTTGCGCATACACTGGCCCGAATATCCGAATTCTTAAATTAAAAAAAAAAGATTTGAGATTAGTCGACTTGCACATACGCTGGCCCGAATATCCGCATTCTTAAATTTTTTTTTTTAAAAAAAAAAGAAGAGAAATTTGAACTTAAATCTAAAAGAAATTAATCATATCTCTAAATCCCAAACTTTAATCAGTAGCCTCCCTCATATATGCATGTAATATTCAGGGCTTTCATCATGGAACAATAATGCATATGTTCTTTTTTATATTTTCATATCCAAATATATGTATCTATTCATTTCGAGGAAACTTCAATTACGTGGGGCTAACTTCATAGACTATGCACATGCAACACGTCAACACTTGACCTAACAAATTTCTACGATAATTAATGGAAGAAACCAAAAAATCTTCAACCACGCACGGCACGAGGGATATATGTCTACTTGACCAGGGAAGGAACCAAAACTTTAGGGTGTCCAATTGAAAACATAAACACAAAATATGGAGTAATAATCATCTTCTTTTTTTTTTCTACTTTTGTGAATTTTTTCAAAATTGACCCTTGTTTTCAATTATTTGGTTCATTACATCGAGACGAATTATAGGATTATGAACTTTGATAAAAATGTCTAAAATTTCTTAGACTATTCACATGCAACACGTCAAAATTTTCACAAAAAAATAAATGGAAGAAAACAAAAAAAAATTACTTTTCTGATTTTTCTGGATGAGAGCAATCTGGAAATAAGAATTTCGACTAAAGACTAAAAAAAAATTAATAAAAAAGAAAATAAGCCAAATATCTTCTATTTGGGCTTTTTAAACTTTTGAGAAAATTTTCAAAATTAATTCATGACTTTTTGACTTTGTTAGGTCTCCTTATTGAGACAAATTATAGTAGTACTAGCGCTTTGTCTGTGCCTAAAGGCACTTGACGAAGTTCGAAAACCATAACCAACCATGCGGTATTGCGTGCACTGCTCTCATCATCGAATATTTCGGATAATGCTATGCCACCAATCCTATAATAATTGTGCAAGTTCAAAAAGTGAAATTAAAAATAATAAAGAAAACTAAGCTACTAACATCTATTGATCAATTCACGTTGTCAGCATTATAAGAGGGGAAAAAAAGATTGAACGAAAATCAATTATCATTCAACGATCCACTAAGTTTTCTTTCACGTCGTATTATTTTTTAATGTGCTTTTCTTTTCTTTTCTTTTCTTTTCTTTTCTTTTAATTAACCAAAAGTTATATTGGAAAGGCAAGTCTTCTTAGACCGTGGAAACACATTTGATTCTTGAGATAAGATTTGGGACCAAGTATAGATATTGTTAGAAGAGAAATAAGAGACCTTTCAAACTTGGAAATGTCACATAGGACATTTTGAAAAAACCGATGTGTAATATAATATAGATGAACTTCGATCAAATGTCCAAGAAGTCGCTTTAGAGTGAGGGGAAAAAAAAAGATAAAGTAGGACAGTAAAAAGGGAATGTGATTTATGATTGAATAATAACGGGAAAGATTATATTACTACTGTAGTCTGTTATAAACGTAAGAATAAAAAAGCTTCATCTTTATATTCTCATTCCTGACACCTGTAAATTCCTGCTGTCCAAACTCTATAAATTCTTGCTCTCCAAGCTGGGTTAGAAGAAGAATTGAAGGAAGTAGTTATATATAATATTTGTAAACCCAAAAGTTCAAAAAGAAAATATTCTAAAGAAAAAGTAAGGGGCCCAAATAATAGACCACCCACATGCAATATTGTGGTTTTTCTTTTATGGTCGCAGTTGTTAATCGAACTTAATTGTCTCGACAAGACTTATCACTTCAAGATCGCAGGTTAATTGTCCTCGCGAATGATTTGTCCTTTTCGGTCCCCGCGCCTCACGCAAACAAGTGAAAAGAGCTGGGAAGAGGGGGTGCTGGAGATCAGATTTGGTGATTGCATCCGATCCATCCAAAAGTGTTTTAGACGGCCCAGAATTTTCCATGAAATAGTTAGATTTTTCCATGGAAGAGTTAACTCTTCCGTGGAAAAATCCAGACCGTCGATTGCCAAGATAGACGGCTCGGATTCGATCACCAAGACCGATCACCAGGGCCAATCACGAGAGCTGTGAAGAAAAGTGGAAGAGAATAGTTCAATTCATCGGGACGCTCTTCTTTAGCGGAAAGAAACTGTGGTTTGCCTTCGAGATTAAGACAATAGCGTACAAATAAATCATGTCGCTCGCACTCTACTTTGCCTGTTAAAAAGCCCAATTATTGACACTGTTGAATAACCAACCGAATAACAAGTCTCTTATACTTCTTCCATTCATTTGATAATAACGTAAGCAACCCGCCTTGTTGGACCACTCTCTCTCCTCACTCCTCTCTCTCTAAAACTCACCACACCACACCACACCACCCCACCCCCCATATCAAATTAAACCCACATCACCACTCAACAACAAAAAAAAACCCACCGCCACCCCAAAAAAATGACCACCGCCGCCCAAAAAATCTCTGCAATGAAGCTGCTTATGGTGGTTTTCTTAATCACCACAAATTTCTTTCCAATTCACGGTTTAAACCCAAGAAAGCTCGATGACACCACCGCCGTGCCGACATCACCGGACACGGGAGGAGTCAAGTGCGGTTCTTGCTCCGCTTGCAACAACCCATGTTACCAAAGCCCTCCGCCGCCGCCACCTCCGTCGCTCCCACCACCTCCGCCACCGCCCAAGAAGACTCCAACACCGTCCGGTACGTACTGCCCTCCGCCGCCGTCGCCTCCCTCCGGGTTCATCTACATCACCGGTCCACCGGGGAATTTGTATCCCATCGACCCGTTTTACTCCGGTGGCGGACGGAGTTTCGCCGCGGGGATGGTGCAGTTGATCGGTTGTGGATTGGTGGTGGGGCTTCTTGCTTTTTGGTGAACCTTTTATGGCTGCAGATTCAAAGTTGCTATGGAAAGTAAGGATTTTTTTTTCTTTTTTTTTTTTTTTGGTGAATTCTATTGAAAGGACAAGAGAATTAAGAATTTCTTGCTTTGACGAAATTTTAATCCCCTGTGAGGGTACTAGGTTTATCTAAATTGTCCAGGTATTTGATAATTCCAATAACCATCTTTTTCTTACATTTTCTTGCCTTTTGGTTAGGGTTTTATTGACCTGAATAAAAGTATAATTCTGTTCTCTCTGTTTTTTTTTTTTTTTTTTTGGTGATTATTAGATTTGTCTTCTTTATCACCCTTACACTTTATTGTGTTTTATTTCTCTATGTCTATCCAATCAATAAAGAAATAAATTAACCCGGGTTCGTCTAGTCTCAACGAATTGTGGAACCCGAAAAAAAAAAAGTAATTATTCAGTGGTACTCCAAGAGCACTGCTACGTTGACCTTGGTGCCTCATTAACGGGCATACACGTAGTCGTTGACTATACATGAATGTACACTTGTGACGAGTGCAGGAAAACTACGCGATGATGTCCTAAGATAATTCCGTTATTATTTCTGCGAAAAGGGTAATTAAGCAATAATTAACCAATCTACTTGGCCAACAGATTATCTTTATTTAAGCCTAATACGAGGGAATGGTGAATAAAATAAAATGGAATGCTATCTTTTCTTTTCTTTTTTTTATCTTAATGTCAAACTTGAGTTTGTTATTGTTGGAAAATATGTAATTAATAAAGTGATTTCGTTTTATTATTTAATCCTTAATTAAATGAAAGTTACATGTTATCCACCAGCTAGCATTTCCACTTGTCTCAATTAAAAAGCTGGCCGGCTGGGGGACCCACCAAGTTGTCGCCATGTCCTAGGCTATTTCACACCATGTGTGTGTTGGTCGTGGAAGGGACTCATCAATGGATTGATAAGTTGATTAGTCGTCTATTCTTTCATCTTCTACTTTCTTTCACCTCTTGTGTTCTTTTGCCGAGCGAATTTTGACATGACACGATGACACGTGTTATCTACTACTATCGTGACATGAAGACGTGTAAGTTATCTCGTAACAAGCGAGGATAATAGAGTACGTACCAAAATTATGTCGGAAACTACACAACAAATTGAAGGTCGTCCTTCACAACTTGAAACATATTTCATTCATAATTGCATTCGTGACCGTGCTATATCAACTTTACGCTCGTAGCAGCAGTTGGAGTTTTATAGGTTTTCGAAACAAATACTATCCACATTCTAATTTTTGAAAATAACTGGGGCATTTTCCTAACAATTGTGTAGCTATACTTATGTGCAGCGTGGTTGTGGGTTCAAAAGCGAAAGTGACACCTCCTTGTTAATAAGTTGGAAAGTGATTTGGGTAATATGACTTTGATAAATAAATTTAAAAAAAAAAAAAACTCTACTTTTTGGTGAATAAAGTGTAAGTTGACTTGTGTGGACTTGATAATAGTTGGTCTTTGGTTTTTAAGATGCTATAACAAGAGGAAACTGCCAATTAATTATTTTATGATCGATTAGGACTTTTTCAAGTTTTATTTTTATTTATTATGTGGAATGAAAAAAAAAATCTGGAAAAAAACCAAAGGGAAAAAAATTTAGCACAAAGGGATATGATAATATAAACCCAAAATCTTGAGAGGTAAAATCATTGTGTGTTTTTTTTTTTTTGTCTTTTTTCTCTCTTATTCATCATCCAATGACTGTTTATTAGCATTTTCCGTATGTGTAAGTTCAGAATTCAAAATCCTAATTTCATAATGAAAAAGTAAAAGTTTGGATCAATCACTTACACATATTTAATTGAATTGATTTTTACGTGTTTAAACCAAAAAATATTTTAAAATTATTAAATTATCAACTTCGATCGAATGTTCTAAAATTCTAACAATCTTATTCGATGTCAGAGCCAGTACTTTTTTTCTGACAGCAGAAAGGTAAACAAGAGATGAGAATCAACTTCGGTTACAACGAATTCCAAGGGTCCACAACTACTGCACCACTTGAAGTGGGTGGGTGGGGTCATTAACTCATTTCATGTTTGGTAGGCCAACCATACCTGTCCGACCCGACTTGGGGTACAGAAACTTTGGGCTAGAAAATGTATCGAGTTGTTTGAGGAATCCATTTTTGGGTCCCATACGAAATTTTTGATTGAAACGGTGAGGCTTTGGTTTAATTACTTCTAACCGTTCGATTGAGATGAAATTTTGTGGGACTCCTCAAAAAAAAAAATTAAGAATAATGAACTGTTCGGATTGCTCGTGTGGGACCCAAAAGTGGGTCCCCCCAAGCAGCTTGGTACCTTTTCTGGCCCTAAATTTCTGTACCCGTAGGTTTTTCCGGGTTCCCTCTACCTTCCTTAAACCAAGGGCAGAGTCTAGATTTTTGATGTGGGTGTTGTGTACCTCTCGGTCGTCCGATTGTGTTTTGGACGGTTCAGATCTGTTCCGTAATTTTAATTTATTTTTATAGATAAAAAATTAAAACACATCCGGCCCGTCCAAAATAGTATCGGACGGCCGAGAGGTGCACAACATCTCCCAAATCCGAAATTCATATACAGTACGTGGTATTTAATTTCAACAAACCAAATTTAAAAAGGAACTATTACACATTTTTGTGTGAATTTGGGAGTTTAAATTTCATGGAGAGGAGTTTGATATTTATTACGATAAGTTAGGATGTGGTTAAGATAAAGTATTTTACTCTATTATCGCATCACAAAAGAAAAATATAAAAAGAAACTTGATCGTCTCAAACTCCGGATTATAAATCAAATCCTTCAAATCGTACAGCTTGGTGAGTAGAACAACTTCAGGTCGGGCATGTTGGCAGGATTGATGATAACCATAAATTTTACCTTGAAAGGACATACCTAAATTATACTCCCTGTGATTCCTTTTAAGTGTGTAGATTCATAATTTCAATTTTTAAAAAATATCATCATTATACCTTTCATATCAACTTTTACATTCACTTTCCACTATTGCCCTTGATGGAGACATCATCTTTAAACTTTACCCACTAACTTTTTTAAACAAAATCTACTTTTAAAGGCAAAATAGGAAATGTATCAACTTTTACTTATTAACTTTTGAATATCACACTTATTGAAAAACAACCCAAAATGGAATACACTACTCTTTTTAAGGGACGGAGGGAGTACTAATTATTATTCTTTATTGCGATATTAATTCCATACAATTGAAGGCGTATTGATTTCCGATCAACACGCTGCAGTGTTCATGAAGAAAGGCCATTATGTGGAGTCAGATAATTAAAATTTAATTGAGAGAAACGATTTTTTGCACTAGATTTTTTTATAAAAATTATAAAATTTATCTTTTAGTGCTTAAATTTGTACGAAATACAATTTTCAGAATACAGAAGAAAAAAAGTGTATTTTTCGTAGAGTGTATATTTTTTGTTGCTTTGTTCAAAATTATAGCAAGTGCTTTTCTATTTTATTTTTTGTATAGTCAGGCCGAAGCCGGTGGGCCTCTTGATACCTCCAACACTTAGGCTCATGGCCTGACTTTTTGTTGACTTTGTTTGGCACAATTTTTTTGGTTATTTTCTTTTAATTTTTTACGAGATTTGCTTATAATTTTACATCACATCGTTCGGCTCGATAAGAGAAATCGGTAAAATAGAAAAATATACACTAAAGTTTAACATGGTTCACATAAAACGACAAAAAGATATTGAAATACTATACTGATTGTCTTTTAGAGTGTTTTTACTTGTCTTTAGTGTACTTTTTTCAATTTTGAGCTTTCATTTGTAGTTTTTCTATTTTTTTTCTCGTCGAGGGGAACAATGTAATGTCAATATTATACCTAAATATAGTCTTAAAAAAATAGAAAATACTCAAAATAAACCGGGCCAAAAAATCACACAAACATTTGTCGAAAGGGGGCTTTATTGGACTTCAAAGTAATTAAAAAGGCTCCATTAAGAAATGTCAGTGTTCTAGGCCCAAGTTGATCTGGGCCAGTCCTGATAAATGGACGGTGTGTGCGAGAGAGAGAGAAAGAAAGAGATCATCATTACACATTTCACAACTATTATCCGTTTCAATACTCACAAATTGATATGTTATTTGCTTTCGTATTTTTTGTTTTCTGGTAATCGAATGTTCGGGTCAACACGCGCACACCTCGAATAGTTCTGGAGTCCTGAAGTTTAACGACTTGTCAAATCCTCCGGTTACCCCAACATTTGAAAATTTTGACTTCCGTGAAATTCAAACATCGACATCATGGTTAAATATTTTTCTCTCCCTCCGTCTCTTTTTAAGTATGTTGCTTCGTAAATCCAACTTATTAAAGAGACATCATCATTACACATTTCACATCAATTTTTACATCCGCTTACATATTTCACAACTTTTACCTCTACTTTCTAAAATTATCATTCACTTTTACCCATTAACTATTTATCCAACTAACTTTTCAAAATCGCAAAATAATAATTGTATAAACTTTTACCCACTAACTTTTCAAAACAGACGCTTATTAAGGGACAGTCCAAGATGGAAAATTAAACACTATAAAAAGGACGGAGGGAGTATGTAACTGTTTACACTTTAGTACATATAAATTTGTTAATTGTTGGAGGCCCATTTTCTTATTATATTTGATCATGGTAATTAGGTTTATTTATGTAACAGTTTGCACTTTAGAACCTTTGAACATGCAGAATAATTTGCTTGAATTTTATTTATTATTTCCAAGCCGAAAGATACAACAACTAAAGAACATATACATATAAATATACCATGCTTCCTGGGCTTGGATTATTATTTATTTATCGTAGCTTGTAGCCACAAGCTACATGTCAAACTATGTGCTTACTAAAGCATAGACATGAACAAAATATTCTTGGCCCCAACAACATATATTCAGTAAACCTGCCCACCAACCATTGTCACTTTTCCAATTCCCCATTCCAACTACCACTAGTGGAAAACATGAATAACTTACCAAATGTGCAAGACTTATTCTTTAAAATACTCCCTCCGTCCCTATTTATTGTCTTTTCGGTGAATTCGTGTAATTTTTCAATGGGTTATGTCTTATATAATATATAGTATTTTAGGGGATTTTGAGTTTAGTTAATAAAATTAATTGAGATCTATTAAACAAGATTTATATTACATATAAAAAAATTACTAAATGAAAAAGGTAATCGGTTTTCTATCTTGTTATGATAAAACGAGGTACAATAAAATGAGGACGGAGGGAGTAGAATTTATGAGAGAGAGTAACTGGTACTCAGTGGCGTAGCCAGAAATCTGTATCAGTGAGGGCACAATCCATACACACCTATTTGTTGTGGGAAAAAATATCTCTCTCTTTTTTAAGAAGCGAACATGCCTTGATTTGCTTTTAAACTTATCTTCAACATATATTCCTATTTGAAAATTGTTTAGCTATTACATTAAATAAAATAGCTATGGAGAAAAATCAAAATAATTTTATATTTTAGACAATTTCCTGTTTTTCATAAGTAAAATAATTCAACTTTTAGTTATCAACGAATTATCTCACAAAACATAGGAGTTATTGATAGATTTAAGAAGAGAAATAAGTGTGAATGTAGAAAGAATTCCCACTTGACTTGAATGTAAAAAGAATTCCCGCTTGACTTGCATTTTTTATAATAATCATCATTTTGTAACACAGGATAGTTTCGAGGCTAAAATTGGTTAATTGAGGCTCGTTTATAAGTAATTAATCCAGGGGCATACCCACTTGGTATCTTAACACCCTTTTCCATCACATTTTTAGGTGAGAGTCAGTGAGACCCATACATTGAGTATTGATTCCCACATAAATAGGTAGAGAAAAAGGATATTGTATACACCACATAATGGCGCCCCGAGAACACTAAATAAGTTCTCTTCTTTAAAAAATGATATTTAATCAAACTTGTAATATGTTTAGTTTTTGCAAAAAAAAAAATTCCCAAAATCCAGTGTGGGCCTGTGCCCACACTGCCCTTCACATAGCTCCGCCGCTAACTGGTAGTCTTTTATATGTTTTACAAAAAATATTCGAGATCTTAAGCTCAAAAAAACTTGAAAGGAATTATTTTTGTGGACTTTGTGCAAAATCCCTTATGTTTATGACACTCTCGCCACTCTTTTTGGTTTAAAAAAAAATGTTTGGCTCTTTAACTCCTTCTGGAACACACTTTCATGGTCAAAACTATTTTTCTACATGGAACTCGTTGAGAAGATCAATCATACCAAAAATCCAGTTGATCTGTATTCGATCAGCGTGATTTTGGAAGACACTTGTCTTGAGAAAGAACTAACGACGGTGAACAAAATTATATTAATGTATTTTGGATAACTATGTACAATTAAACATTTTTATACTTCGTGTTTATGCATTCGGATATTTCCAAGACAAGCTGTCCCTTCATTCCTTTTCTTCTTCTTTGCGTGTGGAATCAATTTTGTGGACTGAATTAACACACTTCCAGACTCAGCAAACATGGACCCTACCTTCAACAACGATCTTTCCACATCTCTTCCAAGTTACTTCCTTTGTTCATCCCTTCGAAGCCCCGCTTCATCTTTTTCCACACCCATATGAGAGATACAGAGAGATAGGTGTAACAATCCGCCCCAACTGATCTGCTAACCGTTAGGATCTGTTTGTTTAAGGGATAAGAGACGGTATAAGTGAGTGAGGGAATAGGAGTAGCGCTTATCACACGTATCAACTATTTATCTACTCACTCTTATCCACATATATCAACTACTACCCAAACTGGCCTTTAATCTAGACACATGACTCAAAAAGTTAACCATATATATTAGATCGATCATTTCCCACGTCTTACTAATGTGGGAATAATATGCCCAAGGTGGGGCTCTCACAATAGGCCTCACTAATTTCATGAAAAGAACCATTCAAACACAAATCATAACAACCAAGGACTTGTGACTTGTGAGTCTCAACTGATTGATGTATTCCCCTACGGTAATTCCTTCCGCACCGACGGCGTCGCCGACGCCGTTGTGGGTCCCAACCGGTCGATCCGAGCCGTTCATCGTTCTCAAAATCGAATTTCGAGTGGGCCCTCGCGAGAATCGAGGCAATCGGACGGCTGTATGAGCTCGATCCAAAATCACCCCATTTCATCCAAAATCACCCCATTTTATTTTATTTTTTGGGGGTTTTTTTTTGGTTTAGTTCACTACTACAAAAGCACAAATACCAATTTAATTTCAATCCACCCATGCTAACATATTTTCTCCACCCCACCAAAACCTTGAAAGGCCGAGAAAGAAAAACTCTTGAATGACGCATGGATTAGATACATTGAAAGAGATGTAGTTGAGAGGTATTGATAATGACCGTATTATGCTATAATTTCAAAATATTGATACACTAGATAATTTTACACTTATTAGAATAATTTCATTTAATTTGGTGGCTAATGTTTTTTTGGGTGGAAGAGTAAGTAATCATTAAGAAATTAAATCTAAGCATAATACTAACCACCATACAAATTTAAACTTCCCGAGCGGTTTGAATGGGCGTGTCTCTCAAGAAAAACTTGGGTCTCTCAGTTCTCTTTTTCTCTCTTCGCGATGTTCAAAATTATTTTGGACCATCAAAAAACTCTCTCTCTCTAGATCTCTCTCTCTCCTCTTTTTCTCTCTTTAAAATCTGCACCATCAAAAACACTTTAAGACTACCGAGATTAGCGCTCGACACCCCGACACAGCACCCTAAATTTACTTTAGGGGAAAGACTTCTCCCAGGCCACTTTAATGGTCGTGCCATTGGGGCCTACTATGGACCAAATTTTGATATACAAACGATTATTTTCTATATCTCCGTAATTGAATTATTCGTGTAAATATTCAGCTTGAACTTAACTGTTGCTAATAAACTTTGTTATGTTTGTGTGAACCACAAACTACAAAGGGATATATCATTATTTTTATTTGATAACTAGGTCCGGTCAACTTACGTACATCTCAACTAATTCTGGAACTATGAAGTTAATTACCCGATAAACCCTATAGCGGCCCCAAATGAGTTGATAGCATATGTGATATTTCAAATTAAAACCTTAGGAGAGAGCAACTCTCAAAGTCATAAGACTTGACAACCGGATGGGAGCAATTATATATAAGCTTTTCTGTTTTTTTTTTATAACCGGATGTCCGGGCCACTTGCGCGCACCTCGACTAATTCAGGGGCCCTAAAGGTAACAACTGGGCATAACCTCCGGTGGCCCAAGGTTTGGGTGCGATTCGAATATGCAACTTCATGGTCAAACAGTTATTGCTTTTTCATGCCTACTTTGTCAACCCCTTGGGATTAATTATATACTCCTATTAGATTATGGATAGTGAATTATATATCGTTTTTTTGTATGTTACAATGATTTTACAGAAGGGTAAGAATAATACGTGGAGAATAGCTTTTGCAAAAGAATTTATGAAGGAAAATATAATCAATATATACATAAAACTCTTGAGTGATTTTGTAATTTTGTATTTTTAAATTCATTTTTGAGAATATGCATTCTAGAATTGGCATCAGACGCTCAAAATGCAAAACCTCACGACCCAAAATGCAAAACAAGTGCTCCCAAGCTTATTTCAAAAAAGTTGATGAATAAGGTACGTTATCAATTGTGAATAGTTATTTTATTTAGGTTTTCTAGTGTATTTGACCAAAAAAGTACAATGATTCTAGACTCTAATTTCAAATATATCATACTTATTTGGACTTGTAGTGGACCGGGATAATTAAACTCAATACAATTCAGCCCAATCCAAATTTATGAGCCCGAGTTGGCCCAGTCATTACATGCAGCTCATATTCCAGAATGTTCTGCATTGTCGTCCGACCCGCTTCCTATCGACTGAGCTGGGCCTCACATTCAAATCAAGATTGAAAAGCAGAAGATGAACCAGAGCGAAGGAACGTCTCAGCGCAAGAGCGCCAATATCCGACCAACACGTGGTTGGGCCATACTGACTAACTGGAGTATGACATTTAGAAATCATACGGGGCAGGCGCATGGCACGAGTCTCCTCATGACACATGGCTTGGTCGTGCATCGTGCCTTCAGGTCATGAGGATCCTCCATAATATGGTCCGGCTATGTGGCATCTCAATTCACTATGCGTGCATCTCCTGGACCAGCCCAACCGTCACACAGTGCCTGTGAATGATCGTGCGCGGCCTAAGAGATATGTCATTTCAACCCAAAAGCACTCCTATAAATACTGCAGTGATAAACCCTAAGAGATATGTCATTTCTTCCTGCTCAAAACTCTACCTTTCCCTTTTCATTCAAGGACTGACTTCAATATTGGAGTGCATTCTGCTCGACCTCGACCAGTCAGGCACTAACATAGTTCCTTGTTTTGTAGAGTCAAAGGAAGGAGGGTTAGTCATAGTCAAAGTCTCACCGGAGAAGTCAAGTCAGGGAGAGAAAAGTTTGGACATCGCCCTGAGGACCGACAGTACAAGTGGCCAAACAGCACTGCTTATTCCACTAATTAGTGGTGTGTTGAATTCTTGCCCCAAATGAGACAATTTCCTCCAAAGTAAGTCAAATTAGCATAATGTCTGGTCAGTATACCTAGTACAACAATAATGTGAGTACTTTATATATACACGTCCCTCTCAAAGACTTGGAAAATATTTGATCTCTTAAATGGGCTAAAATATTTTGTTTGCAGTGCGGAATACGTTTAGGCGTCATCATCTCAATGAGTAAACACAAGACGTGAGAAACACAAAATTTTCCATAAATGAGTTTTCTTACCAAACACGCCAAAATCATAGGAGTATTAGGTAAAAACCCAAGCATAATGAGCCTATTTTCGACTGATATGATACATTGATGATATAATTATTGGAATAGTAATTTGTTTTACAGAATAAATCATACCGAGGAGTAGAATAGAAAACGGAACCAGGAATTTGAAAGGAAGGAAGTACTACTTGGTGACCCAGTGCGGCAAGTGCGACTTGTCCTAGTTGTTTCATAGTTCAAATATTGGTCCCGTCTCCCAATTCCCACCTACTTTGTTTTACTTATTAGCATAATTTACTATTAACACATGTCACTTAATTTTTTGGTAGGACTTTTTAATTCGTACTCTCTAAATTCTTGTTCTCACAAATCGTAATTATTTAAGATGTTTTCGAAAGGCGTTTTCATGCTCCAGACTCCTGTTTAAGTGCACATTTTTTGACTTAGCTCCTAGCTCAATAATCAATTTCCAAGAGAGGGAAAAACAACCCCCTCCTACTGGCATGTTAGACGAGTGTGACTCTTTCGTCACGCATCTAAAAACTCTTTACTTTTTACCCCCACCCAACCACTTTTGGCCTTTTCTCTTGAGCCCCAGTTCAGCAATTTGAAACAGAAGGAGTAGTACTGTGATCTAGTGCAGCAAGTGCGACTTGTCCTCGTTGTTTCATAGTTCAAGTATCGGTCCTATCTCCCAAGTCCCACCGACTTTGTTTTAGCGTAATTTACTCCCAACATAGGTCACATAATTTCTTGGTAGGACATTTTGTTCGTACTCTAAATTTTTGTTCTCACGAATCGTAATTATTTGAAATGTTTTCGAAAGGCACTTTCACGCTCCCCACTCTTATCCAAGTGCACCTTAGGTGACTTAGCTCCTAGCTCGATAATCAAATTTCCAAGAGAGGGAAAAACGAACCCTAGTACTGCTGCATGTTTGACAAGTGCGACTCTTTGGTCACCCAAAGGCACCTAAAACTACTTACTACCTAAAAACACACTGCTGTTTGCCCCCACCCAACCACTTTTGGCCTCTTCTCTTGAGCCCCACCAAACACACACATTTCTTCATTACTCAACCCAGTGAACCCACTTATTTCTCTCTCCCTCTCTCTCTCTCTCTCTCTCTCTCTCTCACATACCCCTTCCCCTTCTCTCTCCATGGCTCCAAGCCCCATACAACTTCTGGCCACCCTCTTCTCACTCTCCATAATTCTGAATTTTCCGGCGCCGGCGACACCCCAAGGCCAAGAGTGCCCATACCCATGTTACCCCCCGCCTACCGGTACCGGAAGCAACCCACAAACGCCGCCGTCAACCACCTTGACTCCACCCTCTTCCCAAACAGGGTCCTCCTTCTATTACCCACCTCCTGCAGTCTTTCTTAACCCTCCACCTAGTGGGTATTTACCCAACTCGCCCCCAAGTTTTGGTATTACCCCTCCGCCCCCTGATCAAATTGTGCCGTGGTTTCCGTACTACTACAGGAAGCCTCCGAATCAGTCCGTTGATCAATCATCATCCAATGCCGTTCGAGGATCAACGGTCGTGATCGTGGTGACTCATTTTCTCTGTTTTGTTATTTTCCCTTATGTTTTGTAGAAAATGAAAACTAGGATATTTAGGTTTGGGTCAAGCTCATCTCTATTACTCTTGTCTATTTTATTTCTCTAGACTCTTCTTTGTGGGTCCCATTCGGAGTTTACATGATAATCCAAACCATTAATCTCATTCATACTTTTCAAAAAAAATCTCTTGAAAAAATTATCTTCATCTGACGTCGATTAATATGTGAATCGGAAACCTTGTAATGCGGCGTCTGAGTTTTCCATCTCCGCAATCGATGGTTCAAATTCGCAGGAGCAGTCTTAACAAACATATCTGAACCATTAATTACTGAGATGGAAGACTCGGATGCGCACTACGGGATTTCCGGTTCCGATTAATATGCCTACAACTATTATGCTATTTTATAAAATTGATGGCTTGAGTTTGAAATTATATTTAAAACATAAATGAAACACGAGTTGTTCGCGTACCTATCGATGTTCGATCAAACTAATTTGTTGCAGAGATTGACAGTACAAAATTAACAGTCTGAATTATGAATATTAACTCAGTATGAGACTAACAAAGGAGTATTTGGGGGAGTAAAAATGATACGGGTATGAAGAGGAGCTTGACCCATTTTGGTTGGCCAGTATGGGGAAGGATTTGCTGCAGAGAGGTGCAGGGTAGGTGATTGTAGCTCCAAGAGTCTGACGTTTTTGTTTGGTAATGGATATAAACTTGTTCCTTTTGATCTTAGTTTTTATTCGTAGAATTTTTTTTTAATGTTTCCTAGAGTACCTCAATTAAGAAAATAGCTGTGTTTTGTAGTAATTAGTTTAAATATTAGAAATACTGAAACAGTCTCTTCTTTTTTTTTTTTCTTTTTTCTTTTTTTTTTTTTTTTTTTTTTTTTGCGAAATGCTTCAATGAGTAATGATCTAGTACGGGAGTCCAAATCCGGGACTCCACCGTCCCGATATTTTTTTGACGATCCGAACCGTCCAATGTGTTCAAAAGGTGTTTTCAAGGGTCGACGCGGGAAATCTTTAAAAAAAAATACCGGGAAGGGCTTAATCCAAGCAGTTTTTCGCAAAACTATAAATATACAGTTTTTGCGAAAAACTGCTTGGATCAAGCCCTTCCCGGTATTTTTTTTTGAAGATTTCCCGCGTGGACCCTTGAAAACACCTTTTGAACACATTGGACGGCTCGGATTACCCAAAAACAATTTTTAAAAGCATCAAAACACCGAAAAACCCTCAATCCGGGATCCTTGACAGGATCGCCGGTGATGCTTCAATATCCCCTTTTTTTTGTCTGGGGACATTGGTTACGCCATTTAGTGGTTACTGTTTTGTTCTTTAGTGGTTACTAATGTTTATGTCATTTAGTGGTTAATTTTATGAAGGAGGACAGCTAGCGTAAGAAAAATGAGTCATAGTAACATGTTACGCCTTCTGTGGTTTTTTGTTACGCTTTCTTATGGTTATGTTATGTTATTGAGTAGTTAATATCATGCCATTAAGTGGCTACGCCATCTGGGATTTTTTGTTATGTTTTGGTTATATCATTTAGTGGTTAATATTATGTCATTTAAAAGGTTAATGTTACACAAGGGACACCGTATCCACAGACAAGTCCGGATATGGAAGCAGCTCCCTTCTTTTTTAGTCTATTTGGAGAAGGAGAAAACCGGGAAAGAATTAATAATAAATCTTTGTAAATTTGGGTATGGTGCTAAGAGCATCCCCAACAGTCTCCCAAATTTTTTTTAAAAAAAAGTAGTGAACAGTGCACAATTTTTCATTTTACCAATCCACGTCTTCAACAATCTTCTCTATTACCCTCTTTATTTTAATAAAATATGATATAGGGGAGAAAAGTAGGAGAGAGAGAGAGAGAGAGAGAGTTAAAAAAAAGTAAAAAGAAAAGCAACGGCAGAGGGAGGGAGGGAGAGAGAGAACGAATAAAAAATGGGGTAGGGAGTGAACAGCGTCTCTCCAAGTGGGAAGGTTTTTTCTTTTGTTAAAGTATACAAGCAAAGCTAGTAGTGTTGAGAATATTCTCAAAATTCACCCTACATCCGCTACCATCCAAAACACGTTGAGAATGTTCTCAATGTAGAAAAAATAAGAATTTTCTTAATATTTTTTTTTGAGAATATTTTCAATTGTAAAATGCACCGCCATCACTTCGAATTCTCTACCTCTGCTAAAACACGTTGAGAATGTTTTCAATTAACAATAATAAGATTTTCTTAATCTTTTTGGATCGAGAATATTCTCAATGTTCAAATTCACCACCATGACTTAAAAACCACCATGAAAAAGACTTCGAAGAATAGTCTCAATACTTGACAGTTGGTATCAAGTCATGAATAGATACATGTAAAATCAATTTTCTTTTTCATTTTGCAAGTCTTAAATAATTTATAGTAGTAGCTTTTAATATTTATTTTTCCCTTTTTTCTAGCTTAATAAGGGACGGTGGGTGCTGTCCCCTCAGGGACAGTATGCGAAGGAACAGTATGGGTGTTGGCCAATCACGATTGTTTGTGATCGGTGATGAACGACTCAGATCACATTTTGTTCAAACAAATCTGTGAACCGTTCTCTACCGAATAGATCTGAGACGTGCATGGCCAACCACGGACGGCCGTGATCAACCCAACACCCATGTTGTCGCCGAAGGGACAGCAACATCCCCGTTCGGTATTATTAACTTTATTCTCCTTTTGACACTATGATTCCTTTAACCATTGCTTAATAAGTGTGGTAATACAGGTTAAATGCCAAAAAAATTAGATTTTCGATACACATTTTGAACTTGCGAATAAATGTTTACCAACTTTTGTGCATATTTCACAAGCGTAGAAAGACTTTTTGTACATCAACCGCTGTCGCAAGGACAGTAAATCACTAATAATAATTTTGTGTTTCTAATACACTTCAATTCCCAATTTTAATTAGCAAAAACGAAGAAGGTGAAAGTAATTTTTGAGATACTGACCCCAACAGTCCAAAACTTCCAACTCCGCCCCTATGTTGCCTAGCCAAGGGGTGTTCCACTAACAAAAAACAATTTTTTCCCAAAAATCAAGACAGGTCATTCTCTCATGAAAATGCAGTTTATTAAAAAAAAAAACTACCTTAGCGGAACACCTTAATCACAAAAATGACAAATGAAGAACAAATGAATTAACTTCGATGGGGTCAATGTCGACAGAGTGGGCTGCCATGGACAGCGACTGCAGAGCGCAGTCGTCAGTCGTGTGTTAACATAACAAGTCCATTTAAAATGACCTTAACATACAAGAGTTCAAACTCCTGGGCAGCAAAACTGGTTTTCTGCCAATGTGGTTAACGCGAACCACATCCCACATAAAACCCGATTACCAATAGGAATCAAACAGAGGGAGTAATATCTAACAACTAGATGAATGCACAAAAAACCGTTCAGTTTCCATCTGAATTACAACTGTTCGAACAAATTCAAAAGTTAACCTAGGCTGAGACCTCCTAATGTACAATAAGAATTTACGACAGTGAAGTAATCTGCTCAAGAAGCTGTACATGTCAAAGGGGAACAAGAGCTGTAAGTAACATACGACAGAGCTGCCAAAAAGAATATTTGTGTCCGAGTACAAATCAAAGCAACAGGAGCTGCTTGCAAAGTATATTCGAGACTCAGACAAAGACTATCGGGATATGAATAAAACTCAATCACCGAGCAGGCACAATGGCTGTCGCATGCTAAGCTCTGCTTTGAGATCTGGGAATTTCTGCAGATCGGGAGACATACCAAGAACTTTCTGCATGAATTGACAAAAACAGAACACATCATATAAGGGATGATGTTTCGAAGGGAAAAAAAAAATGGAGTTTAGAAAATAATTCATTACAAAGTCAAAATTTGTCAAACTTTTTGGCTTTTCTAAGCAATGGCTTAGGCATGGATATGACCCCAGAAGAAACGAAAAAAATGGAGTAAACTTATGCTGAAAACCTAAGTCTATTTGTAAAGATAACCACTGGACTTTGTTAAGATTCTTGGGCTAACCAAAAACCAGGGATAGTAAAATGGAATTGGTTTGAAATAGAGTACTCAAAAAAGCCTACAATGCATATGATCAATTCGTCAAATATTGAAGAGCACAATCACACAGTTCGTGAAAGCAAAAGATGTCCAGGAATTAACTATAAATAAATGGCTCAAAAGCAGAATTGTCAATCTATTTGTAAAGAGTTGGGACTTTGTTGACCTGAAACAAGAGTGACCAACCCACTACGTTGACAATAAAATTTCGTTGGAGAGATTTAACACCCACAAAAGATTCTGAACAACAATGGCAAGTGAACAATTGATCGAAAACCATCTATACTTGCTAAACATCAACTCGTCATCCATCTAAGACTAACAGTTAACCATCGTTTCCCTGAGGTTAGTGTCAAGTAAGAGGGTTGAAGGCATCACAAACTCCCAAATTGAATTCACTCTCTCTAAATTTACTCAAACACAGCAGTTCACACTTCACAAACCCAACTGGAACTAGCTTTGCAAGGGGCTAGATTACACGAGGGACATAATTTCTCATCTGTAGCCTAAATGTATCAAAGAAGTGAAGGACAGAAGAATGGCCCAAGGGGAACAAGACTCAAGCATTGATGAGGACTATATCAGCCTCCACACCAATCACAAGACTACTTGGGCAACACAACTTTAAAATTGATAGTGGAGAATGCATGAATTTTGATTTATCAAATGAGTCTCCAAATAGTATTATCCAGGGTGAGGCCAACCAACTAAATTAACCTTCTCCAGATGTAAGCATAACTTGACTTGTATGGAAAATGGTCTTGTCTAGTGCACATTGCTAGTAAGAAATTTTACTCGCAGTGACCGTTCCAAATACAACCACAACCAAACTCACTGGTCAATCCTTATGTCATCAGCCATATAAAGCAAGTTCAGGTAGATGTGCCTAACATTTGCAGTTGTCGTAATACAGTACCCCATTTTGCCTGAAAGAAGGAACTATTCAGCTCTTTTCCTATTTAAAACAAATTCGGGACTGACATATATATGATAAGAATTCCGACATCATTTACAGCTTAACATAGGCTTGCAACTTTGGTCCACATCATGCCAATTGGTGGTACATGGCACCAACTCCTTAGGACTGGAGGAGATAAGGAGACCTCATTAGGAAAGGTATCCATAGCTGAAGGAGATCTCTCGAGTTAAGGTTATCCAAGCCGAAGGATGTCCTTGAGGCACTGCTGAAGGATAACCCAAACCTGAAGTCGATGGCTTCTACTTGGGCTGAAGGCAGAGCCGAAGGAGGATTGTAAAATGGAGGCTTGAGCTTCAAGGGATCGTTTGAAGGCCCAAGCTCCCTTCAGGAGTTCGGACTTCAGACCATCTTAGAGACAGAGGGAGACTTGTTGACTGACAAAGGCCTAGCCCTCACATGCTCCCTACCTTCTCTGCCAGCATGCTTCAGCCCCAATGACCTTTGACCTACGATACTTATCCATCATAGGCCTGGTCCCTCAGGCCATAGGCATTGACCCTCAGCCCATGGACCATTAGAAGGCTTCCACGTGTCCTTCAGCCAGGCATCCTTAATGGGAATCTCTCACCTATATAAATACATTACACACCATTGCTCTTGGTTCAAGCCATTACCAGAGCATTACTTGGCCCCCCTCTACTGCCACTCTCTCTCACTCTCTAAAATCTGCCTTGGACTCTTTCCTTCTCCGCCTTCAGCACCCCAAGCCTTCAGGATCTCGTTGGTATCCCGGATCACCTTCAGGAGTACAATAGCCCATCAATCATATTCACACCAATCAACTTCCTATACCAAAGCAATGTGACTATTATGCTCACATGTTAAGATTTAGAAAGACATTATCTCTTTACAGCTATCACACAAGCACCAATATATTTATACCAGCACCAACCCTAAGCCTTTGGAGCTCAAACCTTCTTGGCCTACGCGATTGCAGTTGATAAAAGTGTACGTTCAAGGCTCACATAACCCTAAACGAAGGTAAGACCAAATAAGATTGACACAACTGTCAAAACCCTGACCCCCAAACCTAATATTCATAGTAGGCGACAGATCTGAATAAAAATTGCAAATGTGTGTATTGAACATATATACAGATATGCTCATGTTGTTTGTAGAGTTGTAGACCGAGTTATATGGACTCCAAGTGGATACCCACAAAAAAATCCCACAGGTTTCAGTGGTACTCCACACCAAAAAAGTGTATGCACACAAATACACGTATTTTATCCACGGCACTCATCTAATGATTAAACAAGAAAAGGTTTCTAAGGAAAAGCAGTTCAAGAAGAATCATATTTACCAGGGCAGCAAGATGTGCTTCTTGTATAATATTTCCGTCTATCTCCAACCTGGCAATAGGAAACTCTGGAAGGTGCCCAGACTGCTTCTTACCGAGCAAGTCACCAGGTCCACGCTGAAGAAGGTCCATATTTGCTAGATAAAAGCCATCCGATGACTTCTCCAGCACCTTCAACCGACATAGGCTACCAGCTGTAGATGCAGTTAAAATACACTTAGACTTCCTGGCTCCGCGCCCAACTCGCCCTCTTAGTTGGTGTAATTGAGCTATTCCAAATCTCTCAGCATTCATGACAACCATCATGGATGCCTCTGGAACATCAACACCAATCTCAATTACTTGAGTTGAAAGAAGAATGCGTGTTTCTCCAGTCCTAAACCGTCTCAATGCCTCATCTTTCTCATTACTTTTCATTTTCCCATGTAACAACCCGCAGTTGTAACTTTCAAACCTACTAGACATAGCTTCAAATTCAGCTGAAGCCGCATGAAGCTGAGGCAACTGCTCAGATTGCCCAATGACTGGATACACCAAATATACTCTTCCTCCTGCTTCTACCTCGTCTGTAATCATCTGTCAAAACAATTCGGATTAGACAAGTTCATGGGAAGGGAGAGAGGTGAAACAAAGATGAACTTACTACGATTACCACTTGGAAATCTCAATTTTCTGCACTGATGTTGGCACAATATATAGAGAGAGGTGTCAACTGATAACACCTTGGTTCTTTTTTAATATAAAAAAACACTGGTGAGAAAGAGAACCCAAAGTAATTCTCTCCTCTCTTTTCTAAACATCGTTTTCTCTTCTTGTCTCCATTTGAAATATAACCTAGTATTGGAGCATTGACCTATTGTTGCTCAAGTTACTTTTAGAATCCCTGATTTAATGTTCAGTCTCTCTTTAGTTTCCTTCCGGATCTGTAAGAAGATTTCTGTTGTCTAGATAAATTGTTTCAAGTTCATCAGAAACTGTCATGGGTTTTTATATTTCTCTACGGTTATGGAATTGTAAAGTTATTTTTTGGAAATTGTTGACAGTAGCTGGTTTGGAGCAGATCCTTGCTTGAAATGGACCCGTGGGTGCCGACTAGGGTTGTAGAAGCACCACACAGCTTCTATTCTTGACATTGGAAAAGTTTTGAGCCTCCAAAGAGGTGGTTCATGTATTTCGGGCATGTGGCTTCATCTTTCTTTTGTTTGCTTTCACTTGATTGATGCTGGATTTTGTTGTCATTAGAGCAGACAAGTGCACAACAGATTACATGATTTCCTGGTATCGTGCACAGGGAAGATTCATGAAGCAAATTCAGAAAACAAGTCACTTGCTGAATTGAGTAGTTTGTGGCAGGAGCTTGATTGTCATCAAAGTGTTTATAATCATGCACTAACGATGGAGCTAACTTTCAGCAAAGGGTGGAGATTTTAGCAGGTTTATATTTCTCGGTCATAATATGTATGATCAGATTCAATCCCAGGTCAGGTTGTAGGGTGAGTCCCATTTTCAAATCTGATGAAGGATTTATGCATGTGGTCATCAGGAGGAGAGCAAGTGCCTACTCAAGGAGATAACAAATCTAGCCGTCCCAAGTCTGGTGATAGGAGTGACTTGTCGGTCGTTACCTGCTGCCGTGTGAGTTTTGAGGGAAGATACAGTAATGGTACCAGTACCCAATGCACAAAAAGCAAAAATCAAAAATCCCTATTCAATTTCTGTGCGCAATACATTACTTCTTTCATTCGAAATCCAGAGCATCACCAATGCACAAAAAGCAAAAATCAACTCTTTAACCGCAACAAATCCCAAAAATATTGCAACAAATTCAAAACAAAATGAACCTGAATAAAAAATTTCAAGCAAAATAATTAACCTGATTCGAGCAATTTTTGAACAAAAATAGAGGCAAACAGACTTGGGACTGATCTGTTAATGGGCGATTAGTGCTTGAAACAGCAAGCACGAGCTTCGAATCAGCTCGAATAGTTATCGCAAAGCCCAGTCCATAGGTTTAGGCCTCACTTTTAGGGCTGGATCTAAAGAAACAAGGGTCGCGACAGCAAGATCGGTTCAATTATAGTGCAAAATAGTTCGAATATAATACAAAATCATTTGATTTGAATAGAAAATCACAGCTATGAACAGAATCTACAGAAATTGAACTCCAAATTGGTCTAGAACACATGGCTCAATCTGAGGTACAAGAATCTAAAATCAATATTTTGGGCTTCGATTTTCCAGAGATTTGAGAAAAACGAGTTGAATGATGTCTATGGTGAGATTTTACAGCAAATCTAGGATTTTGGCGAGGTTTCCTGCCAATTCTGGAGTTTCTGCAAGGTTAGGGCTTTGATTACAGCACTGTTGGAAGTTGCCCTTTGTCCTACGAGGGGGCGTTGTGGTGGTAGGAGTGGTACTGTGCATTCCCATGCTCATATGTCTGAGACTCGTCTGGTGGCACATTTGGGGATACCTTAAATTGAGGTACAAAGCTATTTAATCTTTGTTGAGTCTAGTGTAGTTAGATTTTCAGGTGATCTGTGTTGAAAGTTTCTATTTTGAGATTGGTTTCCTCTAGCTCTCATGTACTTTGTTACAAAGATAGTTGCTCCGAGCACCTTCTAGTGGCTCTTCTAGAGGACAATTCATACTCTATCTAAATTCTAATTGGGTCCAAAAGTTTGGGGTCTCCTGCTTCCATTACCCCTCTTCCTTTGCCGCCACCTCCTCATATAGGTTTCCTACAAGCATGTCATCACAAAATGCTCTGGGAACAGAGTGTTTCACATATGCTTTTCACCTAAATTCCAAGAAATATTATCAAACCCAAGTATTCACCAAGAAAGAACAGTAGTATACTCCCTCCGTCCCATTTTAAATGCTCCCTACGAATATTCGTGCCATTTTCAAACGTCTATATCTTTTTATTGGTAATATTTTCAAAGTTTTTAAAAATTTTGTCTAATAGAACTAATTGAGATCTATCAAATAAGATCCATATTGCATATAAAATACATTATAGAATGAAAACTATAAGAGTTTTAAAAAAAACACGCATAACCGTAGGGAGCAATTAAATTGGGACGGAGGGAGTATAAGATAAAGGAACATTCACCTGGTAGACCTTCTCAAAGCCTCTTTCATTCCCTTCAACGATGTAAGTTTCAACTGGTTGTCTACCAGGTGGTAAACCAGTTATCTGTCATTTGAAGAAACGAGAAAAGAAAAAAAAAACCCATCAGTATGAAGTAACCGCAGCATTACCATATGCCAATCCAAGCTGGATTGAAGTTCTCTCTCTCAAGCGCACGATCAGTAAAACCTAAAAGTTATCTTTTCAACCATAATCCAAAACCGCTTTGTGCTCAACAGTCAACACTAGGCATAAAGAAGAAACGAAAAAAGCCAGAGAGTCTGGAGACGAACATTAAGCGCGTGAGAATTTAGCTGCGTATTGACGCTTTCAGATTTAGGATAAGAGAGTAGTATCTTCTCAAGCCTTTTCCCATTATTATATAGAAGTTAGAACAAAGGGAGAGAGAGAGAGAGAGAGAGAGAGAGAGAGAGAGACCAAAGTTCATGGAACCAAAACAAATTAATTTGACAAAGGATGACTAGAAAACTAAAAGCTGTCTCCCAATCGATAATTCCAAAAACCCTCGCTAAGCATCACAACGGAAAACAAAAAAGGTTGGATAAAGTCCAGAGATAAAGAATGAGCCCAGTCTGATGTATGAAGGGTCCCAATTTGTTTTGATTGGTAACTAATTATCTCCTGGCATACCAAAACTTGGTTTTTCTGCCATTGCTCAAAATTTCTCTTTGAAGATTACTGAACAGTTGTTCAAACAAGGAATCGAATAGCATACAACAACAATAAAGCAAGAAGTGCACTTAAACATACTTGTGTCAGGGACATGTCCCCAAACAAAGCCAGCGCAAGCGACCTTGGGATTGGAGTGGCCGACATAGCAAGAATATGAGGGGCCATACAGACATCACTATTCAAAGGGCCATCAGAATTGCTCGCAGCCATTTTTGAACTTATAGAGTTATAATATAACTGCAGGGGAAGAAGCTTCAATCAGGTCGTGTTAGTACAGAATAAATTCACAAAGGAAATCACAAGTCCCAAAGACCAGAGCCTTATTTTCAGCTAAAGTTATGAGGAAGCAAGAAGCTTAAGCAAAATGAAACTAATGGGCCACCTTTACAGCAGAATCAATAATATCCATTCATATAGATAACTAAGCATGTGTTGATCCTGGATGGGAAAGAAGGGAGTAGTGCAGGGTGGTTGGATCGCAGCTCAAATAAACGGATAGTCATCTTAGTAATCTATGAAAAAGGATCATAGCTTGGATGCATTAATCTATGACAGAAATTGATAAGCCTTGACAAAAATTACTGCAGGGACGCAAAACAGGAAAGTGGCAACAAAACAAATGATAATATTGTAAATAGAAAGCTAAAAGACATCATACATCTGTTTTTTAGTGGTAATGATGAGAAGATAGAATAGTTTACGAGCAGAGTTTCCCTTTCCGTGGATAGTTTAAAAATATATAGTGCCAATCGACAACATATGTATGAAGGTCAAGGATATCAAGGCAATGACGTTATTAGGACATGCCTTTACAAAATTACAAGATACATATGTGGAAAGGATTCAACCAAAATAAGAGTATGCAAGAACAAATTATACCTATTGATGCAGGAGCATCATATCGAGGAGTCATTAGTTACATAATTTAAATTTCTAGTCAATGTCTTTTAGTTTCTGGCCTCAGTATTTATTAGCCTAGTAATTTTGTATTTAAAGTTATGTCTTGTCTATCTAGTAAGTTGTGTATTTGTTTTAATAGTGGTCTAGGTATTTGAAAGGTCTTGTTGGAAATTGTGGAATTGAAATCTCTTGTTATGCCTATACATAGGTGATCTAATGAAATGAAAAGTAGAGTGAGTTAATTATTAAATATTGTGCGTGTGTCTTGCTTGGAGTGACTGACTGCTCCTCTAATTAAGTGTGTGGCTTGGCCACGTCGAGTGACATCCGCGAATAGTAGCGTTGAGTGACATCCAATACCCCCCATCGAGTGACATCCCGGGACTATCCCTATCCTTGCGGGTCTGAGCATGCATCACCTATGGATGCTAACATATGATTATCATAGCATCTGTAAAAATATTATCAAATTGAAGATTTCATGCGCAAACTAACACGGACTTGGAACCATTCACAATGAAAATGCCATTATCACATTTCACTTTGTTGCAAATTGACCAACTAATAAAAAGAGATCAGGATGTTTTCCATTTGAACTACAGTCCAACCAGAGTCTAGAAGCCATGTGTCCTGATGTTTACGACATGTAACTAGGACATGTGAGAAACCACATGTTCAACTTTGTAACTATCTCAAATTACACAAAACTATCTCATCTTCGTAATTGTGGACCCTCTATCTTGCTTCATTACCAAAAATGCCCTCATTAAGTACGAAATGATGCTATTATTTACGGAAATGCCCTTGTTAATTATGAAATGCTGCTATTATTTACACAAATTCCATTATCCATCCAAATTCCTGTTACCCAAAGAAACCCCGTGGAAGCGATAACCCTCCTTATACCACATCCCCCCATACCCCTCCAAAATTTATCCCACTAACAAATGGACCATACGGGAAAACCACACCTTGGAGCCAACAACTAAGACACCCAAAACAAAATACTGTACTCCAAACAAATAACCAAACTAGAGCCCATCCACTATGCTCTGTACTGTTGAACATCTCCTGGATACTTTTTAAGCATCGTGCTAACTAACAATCCGTTGATTAATGCAACATTTTCAACAATCAGGTTGACTGTGATAAAAGTCACATCCGGGAGAAAAAACTGATACTTGATAAAATGTGGTCGATTAACAGGTTGAAGAGTGAGGAAAGACTTGTTCGAGCCTGTATGCTATCATCTTGAAGTTCAAGTTAGTCACCTTGCTGTTGAACCTTCCTCTCTGGATCACCCCAAAACGATGTTGCTCGTCTACCACTGCGATGCGTAAAGCTAAGAATTCAACTTTATCTGCTATCAAACTGTGAGTACCAATGACCAAGGAGATATCTCCAGTCTGAAGACCCTGATAACAAATAAGAGCAAAGATAAAAATATTTAACATGACATAATACACTGTCCATAGCTGCAGCATTCCTATTGTACAAGCCTCACATTCAACAAGAAAAGAAATACATGCCTCGCGAATGAGACGTGATTGTTTTGCCGAGGTTGAGCCCGTTAGCAAAGCTACAGAAGGCTTACAATCGACCTGCTCCATTTTTTCAAGCAAATCAAGAAGGTGCTGATAGTGCTGGACAGCAAGCAACTCAGTTGGAACCATAAAAGCCGCCTTGAAAAAAACAAGTAATCAATCAATCCCCTTTTGTAGGATATCTATTTCTGGAGCACGATTGAAAAGTTGCTAGACTAAAACACCATACAGAAATTTATCAATGACAATCACCACCATCCAACAATGAATCCATGTGGTCATACCTGATAACCTGCACCAATAACCTCCATACATGCCAAAAAAGCTACCACAGTCTTCCCACACCCGACATCGCCCTGAGAATAAACAAACTTAAGATCATTTAAAATACAACATATTTTCACCTTCGAAAATAAATACAACATTTCAGATGACAGGACATCTAATTTCAGTTTTGTTAGAAGCACATCAATCTTCTGCATGATAATGGTTGCAACCATTCCTCATGTGTCCCAAAGAGATCGGTCTTACAACATGAAAAATGACGTCAAATTAAAAAACTTTGATCCTCCAAAAAATCATGTCATTACGAAGATCAAACGCTGACTTTTTTTAGAAGATAAAGTAAGAAGGTTATAGAATGTGTTGTTTGAGAGAGAGAAAGAAGTGTTGGGTGTTAACGAACCCAAACACAGAAGACTTTTATTTATATTATGAGAGAGGTGAATACAATATGTAGCTAGGCAATGTGGGACAAAAGCTATTCTAACAGAATGGATAACTTGGACCTAGTCATCCTGAATGTTAGAGCTTGTCCCACATTTGTTAATTATAACATCCAAAACTAGTATATGAGCTTGGCAGCCACTCCACTCGGTGCCAATTGGTTTTGAGTTGGATGCTTTAACATTGACTATGTTAATTGCTATATCATGTGCTCAATAGAAGAGGAGATTAAAGCAAGCTCTTAGGGTCTAGAATAAGAGGGGTTAAAAGTTAGTAGTTTTAGGGGGTGTTCCACTAACAAAAAACTGTTTTTTCCAAACACCGAGACAGATCATTCTTTCACAACACATCACATAAAAAACCGTGAAAAACTAGTTTTTTCAAAAAACTGAGTTAGTGGAACACCCCCTTAGAACATCTTTGCACATACAACTGAAATAGGATAAACTGCAGTCAAAGATCAAAACATTCTACACTCTCTCTCTCTGACTTCTTGCTTTTCTTTGCTCCTGTCTTTTTTTTTCTTTTTTTTTTTTTTTACATGGAGCCTAATTCACAATACAAAACCACTGTTCCTAGGTATACAATTTAAATCACAGTACAAAATAACTAACATAGAGGCTAAATATTGCTGAATCTAAATCAGATAAACAGATACTGACAGTGTGAATAAGTTTCGTCAACCCTCTCACAAGTAGCTGAGTTTTGATGATTTTAATCAATTTTTTCAGTTTCACTAAAGAGAACTTAGATTGTATAAAAAGAAAAAGTAGATTTAGGAATATAATTTGGAGTTTTCGCACCCCACATTAGCAAAACTCAATTCATGTATCCAATCTCTGTCCAATACAAGTAATGTGCAACTAACACCTGCTAGTTCACCTTGAGAAGAAACAAATTGGAAGAATAATTTTCTTACAAAAACCTTCTATTCATACAATGCCATGCCCCAATGCTCTAAACATCGGAAGTACATGTTCTAGTGGTCAACCAAGGCACTTCACCAATTACTATACATTGATCTGTTTCAACTGCACACCATAAAAGTGTATTCAGATTAAGAAAAGAGTAAATAAGACCCAGGATTGTGACACACAGAGTGCCCAATAACAAACACAGCAAAGAAAACAAAAACGTACTAGGAAATTTGAACCCAAGAAAGAACAAAGAAGACAAAATTCAAACACAAATTAAAACTGGATAACAGTAGAAGGTCAATTTGCTTAACAAGACCCGTTGGTTAGATATAAACTACAAAATGATAAGAACCTTCTGTTAACGGAATAAAATCTATATCAAAGACCTGCAAAAGTCGGTTCATGGGAAGTGGCCGCTTGATATCCCATATAATCTCCGAAACAGCACTTAGCTGACTGGGTGTAAGTGAAAATGGAAGAGCCTTCAAAAGTTCCTTCGTGAGACTTGACCATTCCTCCGTAAATACAGCATTCACTTCAGGCTTCCTATACTTATCCAACAATACATCCTTCTCTACTTGTGTGCCAAGGCTTTCAAGCATTTGAAATAAACGGGCTAACTGACAAAGGAAAATAAATCGGATAGTCAGCAATTACAAGCAATGTATTATATGTATCCAATGCACGGAAAAGGCAGCAAAATACAGTTGAGCGAAGGAGTCTTACATGATGTGCAATTCACATTTCGGACTCAAAAGACGCCCCTCATTGGAAGGACTTGTGTAATAGCAAAGCACATCAAACAATGACAACTTAAATGAACCAATAAAACGGTCACAAAAGCAAAAATAAATAAATGCTCTGTAACTGGATATTACAGTTAGATTAAGTAGTAAAGTAATTAACCAGGGTTTTGTGAAGCAAGTTCCACATTGTCTGGGTATAAAAGTGACATACCAAGGGCACCCTCACCTAAGAGTTGTTATTAGTTTTGCATTCTATCCATGACCATATAATATTATCAAATTCCGAATACGCTAAAGCCTGCGATTAACGAGTGAGCACATTGTGTGTGAAGGAGGGTGTAAAGTAAAGCTCCACAAATCCTGGTTACAAAAGTGATATGCAATACAGAAGTGTCAGAACACGTTCACTTCATAGCTAGCATTTCGTGTTGAGTTCTATCCAAGACCTTGCAACATCTTTATGCCTAAATGGGTACAATCAATGTAAGCAAAGTGAAAGAGAAGAAACATAGCCAAAAAAATGAATAACTTAAGGATTGAGACTTGATGAGAAAAGGGAGGATTGTGGAGAGGGAGGATTGAAATGTTAGTGAAATTCTTACGTTGAATTCAAGATTGTTCGCTTCAGAGAGTGGGATGGGAATAGGGATTGTGGGCCTTGGCTGGTTTCCTATCAATGAGGTGAATGCTTCATCGTTAGAAGGACCTTCTAATAAGTTGAGAGCTAAGATGGGCAATTCTTTAATGTGACAAAGATAAGCCATTGGTAGAGGTGTCAAATGGGCTGGGCTGGCACGGGCACGGCACGAACACATTTGGCACAAAGCTAAATGAACCGCGCCGCCTCCAGCCCTTGGGTCCAAATGTCTTTACACACACACACAAAAAAAAAAGGAGCTTCATAATATCAAGAACACACGCAGCTAGACTAGCTTTGTATGGTAAACTTCAATGACGAAAGGCTTAGCTTATTAGATATCACAATCTGATGCATTGAGTTTGATTGAATTGGAACATGATGAAATGTTATAATGTCGTAATCTATATTTTCCACAAGAGCATTGCAACATGCTATAAATATACCAAAGACATTAAGAAGATATTAGCAAACAAATATACGCTCCATAATATCTAATTTTATCCTGGTTCAACTCTGTGATCACCACAAACTACTCAGACCAAAATGAACTTCAAAGAACGTGAGAACCACCTTACTGCAAGGAAAACAAAAAAATCATGACAGCAGGCAGCATTTGGCACTGAAAATGAGACCTCAATTGGGTCCAATGAAGAGGAAAAATAAAATATGACGTCAGTTAACAACCACAAACAGAAGGATAAGACTTGAACTGAGGAAGGATACAAATACTTTAGAAACATAATACTTTAGAACCATATTACCTTAAAATAGAATACGAGAACAATTGCATTGCAAAAAAATATAATCACCTGAAGATAAAAGAACTCATCAAATACAAGCCTTTTGCGAGCTAAATCAGCATCACTCAAATTTTTTGGTTGGTGGATACCAAAATAAGCCTGCATTGTTAACAAACGCCATTTACGTCTCCACAAAAAAAGTACTAACAATTCTACAAATACATACATCACATATACACAAAAATATTGCCTGATGGCCAGAATGCTTGTATCGACTTGCAAATGTCAAAGTGTCCGAATTTTATTTTATTTTTCGCTTTATTTTCAGTTGGACTGACAAGGTCAGACTCATTCCAGACAAGTTTCCTACTCCCAATTTCAAAGTGTCCGACTTGTTTTGCTGGACACTCTCCCAAGTGCGTGGACACCTCAAGAACATGCTCAACACACTTTCCGGAGACTTTAGGACAAAAATGCAATTTTAAAAGCATTTTCAGTGAGTTTTAAATTATTGAATCACAAGTTTTGAGTGCAGTGAAACCACAATTACTCTCTCTCTCAACTTGCTCAACACACTTTCCGGAGACTTTAGGACGAAAATGCAATTTTAAAAGCATTTACAGTGAGTTTTAAATTATTGAATCACAAGTTTTGAGTGCAGTGAAACCACAATTACTCTCTCTCCCCGGTGTTCTAAAAATCAGCCTAGGTGCCAGGCAATGGCCAGACACCTCAACGAGGGGCCTTAACATTGAATCAGGGGTCGAGACGATTAGTCACCCGTTAGTCTGGATGAATCAGCAACGTTGACGGGTACTCCAAAATGTTGCCGTACAAGTAACGGGTACAGTTCCTGTACGGAAAAATATGTGCCCGGTACGCCCAAAACATATCGGTATGTTTTGGTATCCGGGTACGGCACCGGTACGCCATGGATATGAGATCTGTACAACATCGGTATGCCTGATCTCTTTTTTCATTTTTTTTTTATGTACTAGATACTTAATTATTAACGCCCTGTTTGTTAGAGGGATATGCATATAAGGGAGGAAGATGGATATAATAAGAGAGGGATATAGGGGTGGATATGGTTGGAGGGGGATTATTTTAGAAGGGATGATAAAAAGTTACTTGGTTTGTTTAGTTTTTTTAGAAGGGGATATGAGAGGGTGGATAAAGTAAAATTGTGTAAAATTTCTATTTTTCACTTTCAAAGAAATGCATTTACAATTTTTTTAAAAGCTAATTTCCTCATTTGTAACTAATTGGAGATCCACGTGTTTTTCTCAGGCTTTGGTTAAGCTTGGCAATCAACAATCTCTCTCTCTCTCTGCCCCTTCGTCCCACCTCCAAAAACCTCCAAATCCTCCACAAAATCGACGCCGATCGCTGGGCAGTGAACAAGCTCCAATATTTTTTTGACGAATCTCAGAGTTTCCCTAGTCAATCTTTGAAATCTCTCCTCTAAAATGGGTTTGTAATTCTATTTTTTTTAAAACTGGAAATGGGTTTGTAATTCTGGGTTTCTTCTATTTACCTTATCTTCTGCGTTTTTTTGGAAAAAATTGTTGAATCGGAGATGTACGGGTCATGTACTGAAATCTGTTGGTTGTAATTTGGAAACAGAAAAACAATCAAAATAATGCAAAAGATTGGCTGTTGGTTCTCATGCTTGGTGGGTTTGATTTTTTTTATTGAAATTTGTGTGTTGAAATGGAAGAAACAAAGTTTACTCGTAGTTGATTTCTGTTTCGCAAACCCAGCTCCGGTCATGGGTTAAATCGTTGTCAGAATTGTCGTCGTCCAGTTCGTCGAGTTCTTCTTCCTCTTCTCTCTCTCTCAGTGCATAGGAACAATGAGCGGGGGTGTTTTGGTAATGTGGTGCCCGGATAAGATTTAGGCTGGGGGAGGGGTGTCCAAAGATAAGGACCCTGCAGTGGGATATACATATCCCAGGAGAATTATATCCGTGACACAAAAGAGTAACAAACAATGGATATGGTCCACCCGGATATCTATATCCGGGAGAAATCTATATCCCCCTCCTATATACCCCTACCAAACAGGCCGTAATATTAATAACTATTGTTTTCCTCCCATCTTACGTCATATCATTTATTTATGTTTACTACAATTTCTTATTTGCAAATAACTAATTTCAAGCACCCACACAAAATAGAGAAACAAATTCAGTATGGAAAGTATAAGTTTAATAAGTGGAGGTGGGATGTCCATGAATGAATAGGGCCACGGTTTTCTATAGCATGCTAGAGATATAAAAAAATTATGTAAAAAGTATAGGTGTACCGTCGGCATACCCATAACCTACATTTTTAGGTGTTTGCCGTATCAGATACTCTGCTTCATTGGTTGGCGACTAATCGGCTAGGCAGCTAGGCAAGATTAGGGGGGATTAATCGGGGTTAAATACGTGATTTTTCAAATTTAAGGGGGTTAGTTGTTGTGGTAATATACAAAAGAGGTTTTGGAGGGATATGGAGAAGAAGAGGAGGAGCAATTGACTAGTAATTTCGTACTACTTCGTTTGATTTTGAATTTTGAGGACTAAACTCTGTAATGGACTAGTTATTTGATATTACTTGGTTTTATTTGGTTTCAACTAGAACTTTGCGTAATAGATTGACCAGTTAATTGATAGTAGTACTTGGTTTCCATGTCTTTATATAGTATATATTAAAACGTTCAATTTTGATGAATGGATAGATGGATGAATGTCCAACGATTTCATTCGGGATGTTATGTAATGTTTCGTTCTATTTATGGTATTCTACTTACTCAAACTTGGGGATAGGGTGGAGAATATTTATTAAAAGAAAAAACCTACTAACGCCTAGCAACTTTCAGAACTCTCCCTCTCTCTCTCCCTCCCTCTCCCTCTCTCTCAGTGATGATATAGGTGGAAATGTGAAATATTTGTGTTCGCTATAATTGTGGAAAATGTGAAATGTAGAATAAATAATAATGGTGAAAAGGCAAAGTATGTAACCTATGATAAAATTGAACTTGCATCTGTCGATATATTCTTTTTCTGTTGGTGTATTTTTTCATTAATCCTATAAAAACATCTATACATTACATTAATTTTAAAAAAAAGCAACCCCTGTCGTGTCCCTCTTGTATCCCTGCTAGGGGTGCCCGGCAGGTCAACCGAACCGCCCAATCCCGTGCTCGTGTCTCAACATTTGGTTACCTTTCTCAATCTGCCAACTAAACCTTATGGAATGTGTGGGGTGAGTCACGAGCACGTGATCCATGTAACCAAGACATGCCTTGTAGAGTTTTCCATTGAAGACAAGTATAACAAAAAAAAATTGGTGTGACATGATGCCAATGGACACGCGATGTCTTATTGGGTCGTCCATGGCAGTGGGACCTAAATGTTACTTATCGAGGCCGGTAAAATGTGTATGAGCTGAAGACGGATGGTAAACCTATAACGTTGTTTCCAAAAGTTGAGAAGTTAAAGCGAGAGAAACTTTCGTTGGGCCACAAAGAAGTCTTTACTTTAAGAGGAAGAATTTTTGGGAAGAAAAGGAAAAGGAGAGGGAATGTTGAGGACGTCAAAGAAGATTGATTAGGTGCTTTGGGAGGATTTGGCTTCAAACTCGAGGTCGAGTTCTTTTGAAGAAAGGGAGTATGACGCAGGAGCTTAGCCTTGGAGATGTGGCAATATATGTGGCAGCCGTGTGGATGACGTGTGTCCTTATTCTAAGTGTCTTCAGTTCTAGTCAATGTCTTTTTATTGTCTAGTCAACGTATTTATGGTCTTTAATATTAGTTACACATGCATTTAGTTGGATAGGGTTGAACACATGTTCCTAGATATATATTTATTGTTCATGCATGTAAATGAAGGGTTGTTTAGGTATTTGAAGGATCTAGTCGAGAATTGTGTAGGTTTCATTAGGAGTCTTGAAGAGTCATGTTTTGTGATGCCTATTTATATTTATGTGTTCAAATGAATGAAAAATGAGATTTGAGTTGATTAGTAAATATTGTGCAAGTGTGGCTTGCTTGGAGTGAGGGATTCCTCCTATAATCAAGCGAGTGGCTTGGTTGCATCCAGTGACATCCGCGATTAGTAGCGTCTGGACTATCCCTACCCTCGCGGGTCGGCCTACATCAATTTTTACCCTCACTGTTGATAATGCTAGTTCGAATAGTCCATTAAGTTCTTGATGGGTGCAACAAAAGATTAGAAAGGGACAATTTTGGAGCATAAATTTTTGCAACTTCATTGTTGTGCACATATTCTTAATCTAACTAGAATAGTCCAACTAGAAACGACACTTTCTAAAGTTTGGGGAGAAATGTACGATTGAGTCCAAGAACCACTCCACATATAAGATGTTGGAGCATGCCGAGAGGTTTGAGAAGGCATTTGACAGGATTAGGAAAGAAGATGAGCAATTTAAAGCTTACTGCACACATCGTGAAGTTAGCGGAGGGAGGCACATTCTGCCAAAGGATGTTTGGACAAACGTCGAGCGTTCTTGAAATTTCTGAAATTATTTTGTAAGGCAACTTTGAAGTTTTTGGGGTCCCTCTATGTTACCTCAAGTACTTTCTAGAGTGAGATGCTTGTGATTCAAACACAGATTAAGAAATACATAGCCGATAACACTCCTATTTTGGCTACAAAGGCAACGAATATGAAGGTGAAGTTTGACAAGATTTTTCGTGCCTTTTTACATTCTGAATGAAGGTTAGTAGTTACAAAAGGATGGCGAAAAGAACCTGTCTTTCTAATTCTAAATGAACCGTCTAAATACAGTAGTAATAGTGGAGTCGGTCAAATTTTTAGCACGCAAATAAATTTTACAATTCCTTGCTTCCTTTTCTTTTCTTTTCTTTGCCCTTTTCCTTGCCTGTTTCTTTTGGTTTTGCTCTAGTAACATATAAGAATCACAAACAATTTTCACCCAGATGGTGAGAAGAATTAGCCAATTGAGAAGAGATCATTTGTACATGAGTTTTTTTATGTTAGCCTAAAACGGAAGGTCCCTTAACTTTCTTGTTTTGACAAGCAAAATGCATGGAGAAAAGGAAGGAAATTAATTCTGTTAAAGAACTCCCACGAATGATAAGAGGCGAATAAAGAACAGAATACACATAAAAAAAGATCTTTTATCCTATGATGCTTGCCTACTCACATCGCGCAGGCATAGAAGTCCTAAATCCTGAGTGACATCTTGAGGAATAGGATCCACATTGGAGGGCATTGCTTCTAAAGCTCTGAAAGACACAAAATCGAGTTAAGTCCTTGAAATAGTTAAGAATTCAGTAAAACAACACTCCAAGTCAATTTATATTAAGTTTAAGACAAAACAAAATAAGAGTTTTATCCATCTCAAAGGAAACAATTGGACCCCCTCAGGCTCATATCTCAACTTACACCAATCACACAAGGAAAACAGATGGAAGCAACAGATAGCATATATCCATTGTTATCCACCAAATAGGTTGCAGTAAGTGAAAAATAATCAGAACCAGAAGATCCTGACAAAGCTAGCGCACATACTACAACAATCTTACACATCATATAACGTAGGAAGCAGAAAAAACCTTGCAATAATGTCCTTAAGAAAGTTGGGTTTGAGGCCTGCTCTAGAAGGGTATATAGGGAATGGTCTCCCCTCTGCACGAGCTGATGAATCTTGTTCATCTTCAAGTACATCCATATCATATTCTCTCATCTCATAGTGGCCATCTTTACGCATGGTCCTCACCTATCTCCAGAATCAATCACTTAGGTACAAGCTTTGTATGAATGGCAAGAGAGAGACAATGAGAGAGAGAGAGAGAGAGTGCGTGTGTGTGAGCGCGCGCGCACTTTATGAATGAATCCATGTATAACAACTAATCAGCAAGAGTCACAGCCAGACAAAGAAACATTTCCTCAGGCGGCAGGTGCGTGCAAATTGGAAGTGTGGACATGATTGTACAAATCAAACATTAATGCATCAAATTTCTTCCCTCTCAAAACCGTTAAAGAAATTGTATCAACCAGAAGTAATACGAAAAGTTCAACATCATATCCCTAGTTAAGAACATGCGTAAAACCAAATAATGGGCAATGCATTCATCCCGTAGAATATGCACACAAAATATGGGGGGAAAAAGGTGGCTTGGTGAGAAAAGTATTAACTTATTTGAGGGCCAAGAGTTGCATGATTTCTCACATATGACACATTAGAAGGTTCCAAGGACTTCAAATACCTACTGTATAGATTTCTCCACAGTTAGATAGTATCTGTCTCTGTACACCAAATTTTGTAACTAGAACAGAAACTTGAGCTACAGTGTTAGATCTAGGAAACAATTCAAGAGAGAAAATATACAGCAAAATGTCTTTCTTTAAACTAACATCAGAATCCCATAGAACAATAGCTTCTGAGTCACAGTAGTCTAATAGCTGATTCTCATTCCGTTAATCGCAGATTTTACATCATCCCCGCACTCAGGATGTGAATAAGTGACAGCTAGAAAGTTGGGAAATATAATTTCCAAAGCATTCTAATTGCTACACTAATTGTTTCAGCTGTTGCAATGTAGACGCGTAAACAAATAAAGAGAACTGAACTTTACGGTTGGCAGCTTGGCATAGCCCATTGGCTGCCAACTCATCTTGGATCTGAACTGGTCGATTTACAAAATGCAGTACCAAAAGCAGCTTAACAGTGGTTCTGATCAGGTCCTATCTGCATCATACCTGTTACCAATGTGCTTTTGCTAGTCCCAATAACCCTCAGGCCTCCCTCAGGCCTCAACACATTGACTAAATTGAGTTGCACTAACATACTGGAATATCATCAGATGCTTAATTCCAACCCTGAAAAGATATATATGTCTCTAGCCAATGGCGGAGGATAGATAAACTTCAGACTTTGGATTGGCATAATCCTCTCGATAAAAGGCAAGAGTTTTTCATTATAGGTGGCTAATAAGGGTAAATCTCCATATTTCTGTACCAGCAGAGAATAAAGGGTCCAACAGGAAATCAACTAGCCCAACAAAGACAATGATTTGAACCCAATATACCCCTTAGACGTTGCTCATAAAAATAAAAATCGATATATATAAATAGAAAGACTTCTTCCAACTCAAACGCTTAAAGCTGGCTGTTAGAGAGGTCCAACATATACATCCAGTTAAAACCCATTTCATACTCAATCAACTGGGTATTCTCTAATAGCACCCCTCGCCTCCTGCATCTTTTCGGTCCCTTGCCTTTTTTTTTCAGTCTATCCTCGTGTGCTCTCTTTTTTGGTTCCGTCACGGTGAGCAAGCTATGTAACACCGATACAAACAGGGACACGGACACGGACATGGATACAGGACAAGGTTATTTTCAAAATGGGGAGACAGACACGACATGGGAGACAGCAATTTTTTTTGTCAATAATTTTTAGCAATATATGCCTATACAAATACATGTTTTCTATTACAAATTGTCCCTATACTATTGAAGTTGAAAATATTTGACCCTGGAAAAACTTTTAGATTTAAAAAAATCTCATGTCGTGTCCCCAGCATGTCCCCCGTGTGTCCCACCATAACAAATATTACGCATTGAATTTGACGCACATGCCATGTGGCGTGTTCTGGCGTGTGTCCCAGGAGTATCCAACGCGGATATGGTGACCTCTAGGAGTGTCGGTGCTTCATGGGTTTTAAACAAATAGTGATCAAGCAAACAGTAACGTACCAAAAGGATTACTTCACAAGAGCCTTGAGCAAAGAGTGACCGAGCATAACTATCAAACAGAACATCATAGTTGACTGGCTGTTGTTATTTGTCAATCAAGAGCTGGGAGAGTGGTTGGGAGAGACGGTGAAACATGATATATACAAAACTTCCAGGTTCATCAGGAACAATATGGTTGGCCGCACACCATTGTGATTGCACCAAGAAATATACTCCATCTTTAATAACATGCGCCAAAGGCCCAAAGTCAAAGCAAAACCACTTACTTGCTGATTTAGGGGGATAGTGTCAGCCCCAAGAGAACTCAGATGACAGGTACAGGTTTCCAATTACAAGAATAGGGTAAGGGTTCTACAAGCATTTTCCAGGATTACCAATACAAAATACGCATAACCAAACCAAACCAAACCGAGCCTTATGTCCCTCCAATCAATTGGGGTCGGCTATATGAATCCTTTTTTTTTCCATTGAGCTCTTTTAGGGGCTAAATGTTCACTTAGACTTAGTATACTCAGATCCTTGTGCACTACAGCATCCAATGTCAATTTGGGTCTTCCTCTCCCCATAGCATTACTACCCAAAACTATCCTATCAACTCTCTTAACTACTGCATCTACACGTCTATGATATATATGCCCAAACGACCTTAGTCTATTTTCTCTCAACTTCTCCACTATAGGTGCTACACTCACCTTCCCACAGAAAGTTTCATTTCTAATCTTGTCTTTCTAATCTTAACACACATCCATCCATCATTCTCATCTGAGCTACACCCATCTTACTCCGCTACTTATACAGATTGATTATCAAAAGAAATGAAAAGAAGCATACAACATCAATTTAAAAACCACAACACTCGTATTTTGGCTTTCCAACACAGAGCAAATCACAACTCAAAAGGAGATGTTCGCCATTGTAGAGTGCATCAAAAATCCAATCTTAGTACTAGAACATGCAAAAACAATTCACATCAATATGGTTAGAACAGCAAGAAAGTACTAGAATCACAAGAAAAAGCTACGAGAGCAGCTCAAACCAGAGGAGTGTACAAACTCACCTTACCACTAACACATACAATGTCCCCCTCTTTATACTTTCCCTCAATACTTCTCAGAAAAGGCAGGCAGGTGTAACGAGCGCCACGGAAAAATTTCTTCAGATGTAAACATATTTTCCGCTTGCTTCTACAACCAGATGCATTAAACACGTGCTCAGCACTTGATTCGTTGTCGTCCACCTCACCTCCAACTAGAATCTCAAGAAATGAGAAAGAAAAGCCTGCTTTGACTCCCCTGCCAAGCAAAAATATGTCATCAATGTTGAAATACATGTTGTCAACTCACTTGATTTTTTTAAAACTCAACAATATCAAGTCCATAATTATATTTTACACACACCATACATCTGGAAAGTGATATAGACATGTGTAAGGACAATGCCACCACAATCTACACCATTCCATCCGATCAAAAAAACATATTCTACACTATTCCATGCTTATATGGTCACTTAGGTACAGTCTTGGACATGAAATGCTAAATTGTAAGGTCATGTTTGGCAACCATTTCATTTCCAAAATTCTGTTTTCCTTGTCAAACTTTGCAAAAAGCATGGGTTGAAAGCATGTTTAAGTAAACCATTCCATGCATGTTTGGTAGTTATTTTCTCCCTGCAGGATATTTTTATGGTCTTTACTCTAGCAGACCTTGGACCCCGACTAACCACAAACCTGAACACTACAAGAGAAGAGAGTGAGAATGGACAATTAGAAGCCTAATGTGAATACTTGGGTTTAAGGTGAGCTATAAAATAATTCGGTTACATGCTTTTATTACGGGATCTATAATTAAAATGTGAAGTCGTGTCTCAATACATGAATTACTAAGGCATAAGAGTACCATGGGATGGAATGTCTGCTAAAGAGAATGTTTGAACCTGGTTGTGTTATCGGTCAACTTTGCAGCCACTAGGGGGGAATTTAAGCCATGATGTGTTGTATGGTATAGATATCTGGCCTATCCAATAACCAGGGACGCTTAGTACATTGATGACAAATGGATGGACATCATACAACCATTTGTCAAATCAATATGAACGCTCTCTTGGAGATAAAATATGATCTATTTAAATGGTGCAAGGATGAATGGATGGGAATCATACAATTATACGTTAAATGAATAAAGTAACTCTTGGGTAGTGAATATGATCTCTTCAAGCCTACATCATGAAGTGAACTATCTTACAAGAATTGAAATGTGTGTTTACATGTTATCATTGTCCAATGGTAGACCTGTAACCCCTATAATTATCATTCACACGAGCTTTAGCTCCTGCTATATTGTTCCTTAAGTGGATCGAGGGATGTGGATCCTACCTTATATTGTGCAAAGTATAAACGTTTCAGTTACTAGTGTGAACATGTTTGTGAATAATGAACAGTTCTGTACCCTAAATGTCACTTGCAACAATTATGCAAAGGTTATATTATTCCATGTTTCCTCTGTTGGAAAATTAATTTAACCCCCATATATCTTATACTTTTTTTTATCAGACCCATATATCTTATACTTGTATCAATGTATTTTTGAAATGCCCTTGGGGGATTGATAATCACCACTTTAACATCGCCAAACCTAAGAGAAAAGGTAAAAAGGGAAATGGAAAACAGGGTGAGAAATCAAAAGATAAAATTGTTAAGTTGCCAATTATCCCAAAAGCTTAAGCTGTTAGGAAGTGGACCCAACAATGTATACCAAGCCATTGAACAAAAGCACAAGAACCGAAGCCTAATCTACTGCAGCTATTAATAACTTTAATATTTACACTCCCAACCTAGCCCCCACGTGTGGGGATGCTCTCCTCCATAAATACAGAAAACACGTGCAAGTGTTATGGTTCTGGGCTCAGCGACGAGGTCCGAACCAAGAATGACCTATTTTTTATCCGGTATTAAATTGCAAAACTCCAACTCATCAAAAGGGTTAACTTGTTTAGATAATGACAACTTTACTATTTATGCTCTCAGCAATGTCCAACATATATCTTTGTGCGTATATAATGTCGACAAAATCACAACAAACAACTGCACTAATCAAAAAATGGGATTTCCTAGAGGACAAAGAGACGTACACCCGAAAATAAAGCAAACCACAACTTTTATCCCATAAATTCTCATAATTTCATTGAAGATTATTGCATTCCTTTTTCATCCAATCACCCACAGCACCGCACCAATAACACAATTGCAAAATGCCCCAACTTCTTAGTACGCCTAAAAAAAGAAATAGGCCACTCCATAAACCTTGCAAAACACAAATGACAAGTAAATTCCTTATAGACTACACCCATCCATAATGACAACAACGTAAGCCCCAAGATTCAGTCATTACACCCTACAACTATCAAAAATTAAGTAATTACAACAAAATCATTTGAGGAACCGTAGTCATCAAAATTGATGACTCAGAAGCTGGCCCCTTCAATCCAACACATGCACTAAGCGCCACGAGTATAGCAAGGATGCTCAGCTCGGACACAAGAAGTCGTTTGGCTTAAAGACAACAGGTTGGTCGGACCAAGCATCCATTACAAAGCCCGTCAAGGCTAAATCAAAGGAGAATCTTGCTTCACCCCACGATGGTGCCATATCCTACCTATAAGCGATCCTTGTTCATGGTCAACAAAACGGCAAGACTCCAATAATGGGATCCTCATCCCTTGATTTCTAATGCAGAGCGCCTTATGAACTACAGAAAAGGCGTGCAATAATCGAACACAAACTGGATAGTTTAGAGAAAACACTCTCTAGACTATTTTTTCATTCAATAATACTCAAAAATTTCCATGCCCTAAGGCTTGCATTAATTATTTACATTAGCAACAACCCTAAAACTCAAAAGGAAATAAAATATTAGGTAGCAACCTTAATTCTTGTAAGACAAGAAAACATAAAATAGGAAACTGGATCAACCTAAATTAATAAACTAAATAACTTCACACTAGTAATCTCCTAACAAAATACTAAAATTGAAATTGTAAAATAAATAATAATAAACTGCTAGTTTTCCAAAATCTGATCTGCATCATTCTCTCGGGCTTGACAAAAACTCGTCCTCGAGTTTTCCATGGCGTTGGAGAATTTGATTCGCCTTTCCTTGTCTGCATCGATCTTATTCTTTAAGTTGATCTTCTCGAACCTAAATTTCAAATAATCTTGGAAAACAAAAGGAATAGTTTCCTTCAAAACTTGCACGAGATAAGCAGTCAAATGATCAATCTTACTTTCAAGACCTTTAATACGCTCCCAAAAAGGATCCACCAATAGAAAATTTGGATCATTTTCGACACCATTTATTAAGCTGAAGATTTAATCTTCAGAACTATGATCTAACTCTCCAAAAATATTAGTATGCATTACGTTCAACCCAATATTTTCCTTTCGTTCCTTGTGCAATACCAAAATATTCATATTATTCGGCAAGGAACTCGAATCCTCTGTTTTCTTAGGAACTATCTCATACCTTTCATCAATGAACGGTTCTTCATCATAAATTGGCGCTTTATTCCAATCCACAATAGGATCTGAAATAATTTTTGAAGTAAATGGCCAGTCAATCAAAGAAGCGTCCACCATATTAACCTCTTGGATTTTTTCCGGTGTCACACCTCCCTGGAACTCAGGAAAGTTGATCTTCGAACCAGATTCTCATTGTTGGAGATCACGATGTTCAACTATGATCTCCCAGCCTCTACCCCTTGGCTGAAAGTAGCCACCGCTGCCAGCCTTTGCCAGCACCGATAGCCCCTGCAGCAAAAGGGTTTTCAGCCGCTTCACCTTCCGTACTCTCGTCCTCCTCACGAGGCCGCCGATTATACAGACGATGGCGAGGTGGATTCCCCCCAACAGCTAGGGCAACAACTTGGTTGGTTAAGGCGACTATTGGATCCGACAAGTTCTGTTCTAGTTGTTGGAATCACGCCTCCTGCGCTACATCATCTCTTTCATAGATGTCCTCCAAACTAGAAGTACGATCACCTCATCCCCCCCGACCTCCAGCACGTCCTCCGGCCATAGTCAGGATTGGAACTCAATGCTCTGATACCAACTAATGCAGGGCGCCTTATGAACTACAGAAAAGACGTGCAACAATTGAACACAAACTGGATAGTTTAGAGAAAACACTCTCTAGATTATTTTTTCATTCAATGATACTCAAAAACTGTCATGCCCTAAGCTTACATTAATTATTTATATTAGCAGCAACCCTAAAACTCAAAAAGAAATAAAATATTAGGTAGCAACCCTAATTCTTGTAAGACAAGAAAACATAAAATAGGAAATTGAATCAACCTAAATTAATAAACTAAATAACTCCATACTAGTAATCTCCTAACAAAATACTAAAATTGAAATAGTAAAATAAATAATAATAAACTGCTAGTTTTCCAAAATCTGATTTGCATCAATTTCATTCACCATTAAATACTACAAAAGAGCAAGGCATGCCGACTTGAAAGATATGCACTCTAATTACACTTGATAAAGAGCATTCACATACAAGTTTCATGTCATCCAACTTGATCGTCAGAGGGTCCGCGACGGGCAACCCCACAGTGGACTTGTTTTGCAGGAGTCTCTTGAATCAAATAGCATCTCCAACCCATGGCTTCAAATCCTATGTGGACAACAAACTGTAACTTTTGGCATCCTCTTTTGATCCAACCCTGATGTAAAATGGAATCTCAAATCCAACATGGATTGGGCTCCACACCATTTGCTTCAAATTTGAATCCTCATTCCAAATCTATTTTGGCATTCCTAGAATTCAAAAGGTAGGTGTTTTGTACTCTAATACTTTGACTTTGACTTTGACATGAGGTTGGAGATGAAGGTTTGTTTATGTCAAATTTGGAGATGCCAAAATGCCACATAAGCCTTAAAAAAATTGGCAACTCCGGTTTGAAGCCATCAATTGGAGATGCCTGCAATGGGATTTAGAGATGCCAAATGCCACATAAGCCTTGCAAAAAATTGGCAACTCCAGTTCAAAGCCATCAACTGGAGATGCCTCCAATGGGAGGAGACAAATCTTACGTGGAGCTCCACTTGTCAAAATTGACATCATAAGCCTCTCCAATCTTACCTTCAAATGAAAGTCAAATGTGCATGGACCAATTTTGAAAATTGGCGTCACGCGTCAAATGGGCTTTTTGGACTACCAAAAATAGCATTTTGAGGTTGTCAAATTTGAAGGTGTCAAATTGCCACAACAACTGTCAAAAAAATTGGAGATTTCCAAATTTGAAGCTAAGGTTGGAGATGCTCTAAGAACTTTATGCTTCCAAATCCAAAACTCAAGTAGTTACTTATGGATGTAATATGACAATGTTAGTGTTTGGCCAGTTGGAATATTGGATGGTGTGATATGGAATTTTTTGGAAATTCGAATTATAGTTAGTTATTTGAAAAGAATAATAAATCTCGAAGAGCCATAGTCTTACTCATGTATGAAGGCATCTATACAATCGACGAGCTGCTTACAAATGTAAAATAAGATTTGATCATTTGTAACTGCTGGAATATTTCTAGACCCAAACATCCTCAATCTCCGGGCACATCTAATAAATTTGAATGAGATAGGGAAGATTGCCACAGCTCGTGCGCATGAATTCTCCATAAAAGTTGACAAATAGGCGGTAGAAATCCAGCAGTCTCAATATGGTCAAGAAGATCATAGATTCTAATCAAATATCCAAACTAACCTGGAAGATAAAATTTTCCCAACAAAAATCAGGTACTGCCCATCAGCAATCCCAATTTGTGCATTTTGTAGATCAGCATACGTCCGAGGAAAGTGGTGCAACAACTTCCGCAACTACACAGAAAAAAGGAAAAGTGATCCCAACCCTAAGTTAGAAATTCAAAACAAATACAAACTACTCCCTCCATGCCACTTTGTTCATTTTTGGGAATCTAGCTTTCCAAGAGAACACGACCATTGCACTTACAAAGTTCTAGCTTTCGAATAATTGCCCTTCCACTTTCGAAACTAGTTCAAAAGAGAAGGGGCAAGAAGGGAAATGTATAGAATTTAGTAGTTTATTAACTTGTCAAGACAGACGAGCATTTTGGGATAGTCAAAAGTCAATAACTGGACAAACAAACTGCAAAGGAGGGAGTAGCATTCTGCATAGCATCTAAAGAACCCACCGTGTGAAAGCCCGAGTTTTCCAGCTGAGCAAACCGCCTCTTAGTCAATCGAGGTATGTAACTAATAGGTTTATCAAGAATCAACTCAACTGATGTAGCCTTTTCGTCAATCTCTTTTTTTTGATAAGTAGCCTTTTCGTCAATCTCAAACCCAGCTCTCGTGGAAGATTCCTCCACAGCGAGTTGTACAACTGTATCAGTTTTTTGCTCAGGTATATCTGTAACTGTTTCAGCCTCCAAATTCAAGGACTCAGTAGATAGTGGCAGATCACAAGCACTTTCTTCCCCAAGTGAGGAAGAGTTCTCATCGGGAAGGCAAGGATAAAGAGAAGGCTGTGATTCACTTAGACTATCTGGATTGACCCAATTTGTACCCACAGAACTAGATCGAAATTCTTTGCATATTTCTGATGATAAAAGGCCATTCTTTACAGACCAACATGAGGTCTCGTCGTACAATTCAATTGGTGGAGAACAACCGAAAATAATGGAAGGAAATTGTTTACATGCCAAAGAAACATCAAAATCGCCCACGCCGTCATTAAGCTTCATAATGGATTCCTTTTGGGCTCTTTCACTCTCAATTAATTCTTGTAGACCGTTGTAACCCATTAAGACAGACACCTATAAGCAAAAACACAAAAGACCATGTCAGCAACCTAGAAAAATGTGAAAATCGGATGCCCAAAGAAACAGAGATAGTGAATGCCTTAAATAAGCATAATTCAAGACGCTTGCCAACATAATAAGAACAGAGGGAGGAGCATTGATCAGAAGTTCATCACAGCAAAGCATCATGGGGTGCCCTAGGTAGCCAATTCAGTTCTGTTCTTCCTTTTAGATTTTCTCACACTACAAATTCTATAACTTCTCAATCTAGCAAGAAAATCTAATGGCCCAAAGTTTGTCACCGTAATACTATCGTGACGCCCGAGAAGAAATGAAATACTTCTCATTCAAGAAGTCCAGTGGGATAAAAAAACAGTTTGAACGAATATAACCTCAAAGAACACCTGGGTAGCGATTATTAAAGAGTTCAAAAGAACCAATTGCTGGTTTTTTCCCCTTAAATGAGAGAGACCCACATGAAGGTCCCCCCAACTTGACTCAGCCACCGACACCGACACCGACAGCAATTTGGGCGCTTGGATTTGGCGCAAATTTTTCTTCTCACGCCTGATTTGAGAAGATCTTACGCGTGATATAGGAATTAAATTACTTTATTCTTGTCTTTCCAATTGCTGCCTATATATGCTTGTGTATTATGTATATTGAGGTAGAGCTGTGAGAGCTGTGAGCGTGGTGAGGACAGTGAGAGAGAACCAGAGTGAGAGGGGTTTTCATGGTTTCTGTATTTGATTTGATTAATACAAAAACCGGAGTTTTTCCTCTGAATTAATAGTGTGTTTGTGTGTGTGATACTCATGAACACTACAAATTGGTATCAGAGCGAAGTAGCGAATTTGAGTTACCCAAAAAACACCATTGAAGCCTCTGTTCTTGTTCTGTCCGAAATTGCAGTTTTGAAAACTTGATCCATACAGTGATTTGATCCTAGAAACGTGTTTGATGCGAGGTAAAAGCAGGACCATGTCCACATAAGAGCCCAGTTAAGTTGAATGCAGAAACTGACATAGATGAATTAACCATACAATGCATCACAGAGATTAAGGGTCTCTTGAGCAACAAAGCTACGATTTAAAGATCGCTTAAGTTTATTAGAAGACATTGATGTTTTAGAACGCATTCTCAATCACCAGCTTATAAAAAAGAAATACAATTGCAGATATACAGTTCATTGTATATAATGCGAGAGGTGATAAGTTCATTGCAGTTATGATTGACAAAGCTATAATTTATAGATCAATTATGGCTATGAGGAGCATATGAGTAAATTGATGTTTTAGAACACATCCTCAATCACCAGTTGCAAAAAAACAAATACAATGGCACATATAAAGTCCATTGCATATAGTATTAAGAGTTGATTTGTACTGCAGTGCTACATGTTGCTCAGATAAGAGAGGATAGAAAGAGTTATCAGGGATTCCAACTTACTGAGCTGATTAATTCGAATGGGAGCCAATGTTTCTTTCAGGCATCAATTCACAACTGGCTTAGGCTCTAGAAAAAGGAAATGTGCCATAAGTCAACTAGCCCTTTGGTCGTAGACTAGCATCAAAGTATGGACAATGGAGGTTCAACCTTTAGATCCATCTTCGTGTTCCATTGGTTATCTAGACTAACGGGTCCTTGATTTTTCCGGATACCTTTTAAATCTCAAATGTTGACACTGCTTCGAAGAATGAGATGCTAATGACATGACTACTTGAAAGTTAGGATACGATGACCAACTATAGAACTTTGGAGAGTAGAAGGGGTTGGGGGGGAGGGGAGGTGGTCGGCAGAAATTAAGGAATTATCAGTCTCCAATTATGGTGCATACCGGCGTTTTCTATAAACAAACAGCAGGAAAAGGGTCAAATGTGCAAGTTTGCATATACTGCAGAGACATCAATATTCTTAAGCACACAGCAAACTTGGTTCTGAATTCATTATTCAATAGAAGACCAAGTTTTGCAACTACAAATCACATATTGTCCAATTCCCCACAACTGATTATATGAATTTTATAGCCATTCCACACAAACTAATCCAGACCTCAGAAAATTAAGGGATGCATTACTGGCATGATGACATAACTCAATCCAGCACAAAATTCAGCCAACATTTTCATCTTAACCTGTTTTGTTCATGAAGCATAAAGAATGAGGAAAAGATTACATGCCCAATAATCTATTTATTGGGCATGTAAACCTCTTAGTACAGTCACTTGACTTTCTTTGATGTCAACAAAATGTACACAGAAGGCCATAGACTGCCCAGAAGCAAAGTCAGAGAAATTGTATTGGTTAATCTAAAATGTGAACCGCATATAGCACCAAGATACATATGTCATGAAGAATAACAAAGTAGATCACCAACCTTATTAAGCAACTTTGAACGGTCAGTGACTCGTGCTGCATCATACCTATCTGCTTTCACCAACAGCTTTTCTGCAATCTTATGCTTTGATTGAGAACATAATTTTGAAACCCTAGGGAATAAGAAATTTTTAAACCTGAAACCATCAAAACAGTCAATTTCACAGTAACATCTTGACAATTGCATATAATCACATACGAACAAGTAATAGTACCTCATTTTGTTACATAAAGCATTCCTGTATCCTCTCTCTGCTTCAAATGTTATCACACTCCTCAAGCATTTATCACTGAAACACTGGGTGAACAAAGGTACCAAAATTAATGTTTTTAGTTGCCATCAGGCTTTGGTGGATAACAGAAAGGACTAGTTATAAGTTACAATAGGTGGACCCAGATATTTCAATATGCGGTATACCATGACCTATACAGATAAAGTAATGATCAGGAAATTGATGTTATTCACTAGTGCAAATTGTGGATGTAGTATTTGCTTTATTGACATTTACCATTTTACCTTTTATGTCAAGGGTGGTGTAGTCTTTTTGCAATATTAGGGTTTGCTCAGGGTTAACCTATATAGTTCTATCATAGCCTTGTACCATTTAAATAGGTGTTGTGCTTGTGCAATTAAACTCCAACATGAGTAATCTATCTATTGTAACATGGTATCAGAGCTTAAGATGGAACCATGGTTGAAATATTGGTGATACGTAATGGAATTGGCCGATAGGCAACAGCATCGATAGGTATCGAGTCCCGTTATGGCCGATATTACGGTGTGACGGTGTTATGCAACAGTATCGGCCCTAATGTAACGGCAGCAACGGGCCGTTAAGGGCAAAATATGGCTAAATGGGAAGATCTATGGTATATTTGAAAGAGCATATCACACCCTATATTGCACATAAGTGTATAGATTTGAGTCTCAATTAGCCAAACCTATGATCTATCTACAGTACCCTTACCGGGCTGTTAACGAGCAAAATATGGCTCTTATGGTATTTGTAATTTTTTCCTATGTTGTGCAAAAAAATTAAGAAATTCACGTCTCCAGTTACCGGTACTGGTACGGTACGAGTGTTACACCCTGAAATTGCGACTTTGCAACCAAAACCCTTTTAGCGACCCATACCGATAATTGAACCATTGGTTGGAAGAGGTCTTGGGTTCAAGCCTCTCCGTTTGCATTATTTCTCATTTGCAGTCTAATTCTCCCATGTATTTGTTCCGCTCAATCTACGAATATGCGCAGCTTCACGTGCAAAACGAGGTCGCACGTGAGGAACAGTGTTGAATTGCTTGACATAACATTTTTTGGCCCACGTCCTAACATGAAGTACCAATATATAAAACGTTGAAGAGGCAGTAACATTATTGTGGGGGGCTTAATCTTTGTGCCGCCACGTGTTAAAGGATTAAAACTCTGATTGGCCCTAGATTTTGGATTGGTTTCTTGATACATGTCCTCTTTTGTGCCACACGTATGTCTAGGATAAAACTCATGAAGTAAAAGTATATGAATCCTTTTGTTCGATTTCTTCGGCTAGGATAAAACTCACTTGCTTACTTTTTTTTATGAAATAAATTGAGAAATGAGAACGTAAAAAAACCCCCTATTTTTCCAGTAAATAGTATTAAGTATAAGAAGCTATACATATACACTACTAAACACCATAATATTCACAAACTCAAAATCATTTTCATTGATATTTTAAAAATTAGATACCAACATATTCACAAACTCGATACCATTTTCATTGATATTTTAAAAATTAGATACCAACATAGTTTTCCCCCGCCGATCTTTACAAACCAATAAAAAAGGAAATCCTTGAAGGAAGAAGACACCGAACCCAAAAGAGACAGATATCATCCCTTAAGATTCCCAATATCACCTTCTAATCCTCACCAGCTCATGCACTCCTTTCCAGCCGTATCACCCATACCACAGCACATCTTCACAACTCGAAAGAGCTCTAGCGTTTTTCTTCCAACTAAAGGCCCTGTAGTTGACGAAAGGCATTGGCCTTTTATACCATTGCGTATAAATTATACACAGCATCTAGTGATAAGACAAATCTCTATAACTTATAAGACGTTTGTCTATGAGAAAGAAAATTGAACTATAAATGGCACCTGCATTTCAAATGCAAGCCACTTGTCCAAATTGAGGTTGCTTTTCAGTTTGAGCACTCAATTGCCTAGACAAACTTGGAAATATCTATGAGTTCATATCACAAAGACAACTGGGGGTGCTAAAATAATTACTACAAAAGAAGATGAAGTTGGACATCATTTATAGGACTTGCTCTTCTAGCCTATTTCATTTACATTCCCAAGCGTAATCATTCCTGTTGTTGATTCCTATACTAGAGAGTTTGTGGCCCACATTAAAATGGCATCAAGTTTCATGGATATTCCCAATGACAATAAAATCATGTCTAAACTAAGGCCTGATTTGGGCTAAATTGAAAAAATTGGTTTTTTTGTTTTTTTTGTTTTGTCCTTCTTCAAATTTTTTTTGTATTTGTTAGTTTTCGGTCGATTTTTTGTGGTTTCTTGGCTTGTCTCAGCGAGAGGAATCTAAAAAGAATAAAATTGTTAACCAAACTTAAAGTTTTGTGAATAAAGGCTTCAGCAGAATTCCGTTTCAGCTCCGCAGAGGCAACCTTGTCCCGGAGCTGAATTCATTTTCTTGATGTCTTATCTCTCTGCCGATCTCTCTCTTCTTCGAGAGATCGGACTTTGGCAGCAAACTTCCGGACTTGTAATTCCATCCGTCTCCATTTCACAAGGGGACGTATAGCCATGATTTGTTGTTTGAAAAAGCCAGTAACGAGATGTTTGAAATGGCGAAGGATGAGAAGAACTGAGGGGAGGGGATTGGGGATTTATAGGGGGGAGAAGGCGGGAAAACAAATTGTTGAGGGATGGCAATCCGAGCCTCAACCGTTAGATTTGAAAAGTTTGAAAAAATTATGAGGATGAAGTTTGACGCGGATCGATATCCACATCCGTTCATAATTTTTTCAAACTTTTCAAATCTAACGGTTGAGGCTCGGATTGCCATCCCTCAACAATTTGTTTTCCCGCCTTCTCCCCCCTATAAATCCCCAATCCCCTCCCCTCAGTTCTTCTCATCCTTCGCCATTTCAAACATCTCGTTACTGGCTTTTTCAAACAACAAATCATGGCTATACGTCCCCTTGAGAAATGGAGACGGATGGAATCACAAGTCCGGAAGTTTGCTGCCAAAGTCCGATCTCTCGAAGAAGAGAGAGATCGGCAGAGAGATAAGACATCAAGAAAATCAATTCAGCTCCGGGACAAGGTTGCCTCTGCGGAGCTGAAACGGAATTCTGCTGAGGAAGACGCTGAAGCCTTTATTCACTAAACTTTAAGTTTGGTTAACAATTTTATACTTTTTAGATTCCTCTCGCCGAGACAAGCCAAGAAACCACAAAAAATTGACCGAAAACTAACAAATACAAAAAAAAAATTGAATAATAAGTTCAAAAACAGTCAACCCTGAATGCCCAATTCTTCAACCCACAACAACCACGTCATTATAATGAGTTCTTAAAGACAAAAACATCAGAGTGGGGAGATATATGAAGGATACTACCTAACACTAAGGCATACAAGTACCAGGATAAGAGCATCAATTCTTAGCCAAATTCAGCAATCCAATCGACAAATATGTCCATGAGACCAGGACATGGTAGAAAAATTAGACATCCACAAGAAGTATGTTTAGCCATAATATTCATGTTAACTTCCACAAATAAAGAATTGAGACACTGTTTCAACAAGCAAATTCCAGAAACTACAATTGTGGTATAGATTTGTTCGTACCATGCCACATGCTTGCACAAGTGAGACTGACAGTGCCATGTGCTACAAAGTTCTTGTACGGAAGGGCGATGCCTAAACAAAATAAACATCTAACCTGCAAAATAACATTTTACAATCACGTCTAAAGTCAAGTAATCATATCCATAAAGAGCCTAAACAATAGCTAAAGCACAGAGTGATCAATATGCTAATGAATGGAAACTGATTACAAATATATAAAATATTTCTTTGCAACCATATATTGATCCATGGTTTTTCTTATCACTAATGACATGATACCAATTCATATAGTAGTCTTGTACTCTAATATGCCAATGTAAATCCTTATCATGCTGCATCACCAAAGAGTAACTAGGCAATGAGTATTCAAGTGTTTATACCCCTTGAATAATATGAGACCAACAATCCAAGGTTGTTGGTTATTCCTTTATACCTCCACCTGTGAATCGATGGCCGCACGTGAATCAAGGGCCGCGCGTGCAAGGGAATTGATAAAACTTATCTCACATTGGGTAACTCCAAAAACTTGCAAACGAACCAGGGCAGCCCATCCACTCATCACCAATAAATTTTGAGTTGGATGCTTTAAAATAAAAGATTATGAAACTGAGAATTATTGCATACAAAATATTGGACATAAAAAATAAAATTATCTTCTTTTCCTATTGATTTTAAAAGGTTTGACAGTAATACAAACAAAATCTTCTCTCCAAGAACATTATCAAACACTTGAAAGACAAGGAGAAGAAATTGCACTTTAGAAGTGATGGATCAAAGGGCGTAGGGGCACACCACAGACCCACAAATTGTTGAAAACCCTCAAACAATCAAACTTGAGAATCCTGGATCAATCAAATCCATCCAGAAAACAAAATCGAAATAGAAGGACCTCATAGTTTCAATCCTGAATGTGAGAGGGTATCCAATCAAACCCAACCGAATACGTATGAAGGTGTGATAGCAGAGAGCTTAGCAGGCTCCCGACCAAATATATTGGTCGTAGAAACATAAATGACAGATACATATAGGATGGACACAGGACTTTAACCGTGGAGGGACAGTATGAAATAAAAAAGTTCCTAAAAAAACATATTACACTTGCGAAGGGAAACCTATGTATTTTACAGAAAGAAATCGTAGGAATGTTGAAATAATAAAAGTGAGTCAGAAACTTAGTGTGGTCCTTGCATCACATCAAAACCTTGAAGACATCGAGAAGGAAGTGAACTTCAGCGCCTTATAACTCCAATCCAAAATGAGACAGAAAGCATCAAATCAAAGAATGATTTGTTCGGAGAAACTACCAAAACAAATAGGGATAGATCATGCATCCAACTTTGGAGTTGCAAACTACCTACTTTTGGGGTGCAAAACATTATCATTTTGCAAATTATCTAGTGAATTGTCAAGACTCAATACTAATACAAGAATAATCAAAATTACCGGGGGTGCGGTTGGCCTCCTATCCCCCCCTAGAACCATCAGTGCGACCAATTGTATCATCCCAATCTTATCACTTGTATCAAACACCTTAAAGACAATGGGAATGAAGTAATTCGCAGACCTTAGAAGTTGAACCCAAAATGAAAGAGAGGGAAACAATCAAACCTAACCCAAGAATGAAAACAAAAAAAGAAAGGAATCATAACTTATGTGTTTGGCAAAACTACCAACAAAACCGGGACGGGTTTTTTTTTCATAGATAGGCTTTTGCATTTGCCATTTAAAGATTATAGCACTTAGCACCATAGAGTCACCATCTACACGAGACCCACTGCCCCAATATCTGAGGCAAAAGCTAAGATCCCACAGCTTGTTACGAGCTAAAGAGTATGTATAGCCTCGCCAAGCGGCTATTAAGACTTGAACCCAAACATTGAGCCAGAAAACAAAGTACTTCCTCATCGAACCAACAAAGACAAACCAAGCCAACCACTTGGTGGTACACGTAGATGGTTTTGGGATTACAAATTTCAAGGTGGGAACTACTGGAATTTGAGGTACAAACCCATATACTTCTTCATGATTATCTTACTATGATTCCTTAAATTACTGGTATTAAACCACAAAAAACGGGGTTGCGGTCCTCTACGTATCTATTCAGTATAATCAAATGTTCTCGCATAGACATTATATCAAACACGTCGAAGACAAGGGGTAGATATTGCACGCACCTCATTGCCTTATTATTAGTACAACCCAAAAGCCGTGCGTGAGAGAGGGAGAGAATCAAACGCAACCACCAAACAGCAGAAGAACAAGAAGAAGAAGAAGACGGAAGAAGAAAAGGAAGTACCGGTATGTATGTTCCAATTTTGGAAATCCAGAGTCCGTATCATCATATGTGAAGTACAGAGTGAATAAAACGGCGGCGTTCCGTCGAGAGGCATTTGTTGCTGCTGTCTCTGTTTGGGTCATGGGTCGTTGGCCCACGTAAACAACCCCTATGTTTAGCAAAAATGCTACTTGTACAATAATTTTTGCTTCAACCATTTACAACTGCTCACATACACGTGAGTCTTACACCTATAATTATGTGTGGGCCCCACATATATGTGATGGGATTGTAAATGGTTGGGGCCGAAATGGTTGTATATGTAACATGATTGTATGTTTAGGGTAAGTAAATACTATGACTAACACCCTCGAGGATTCCCTTAAGTACATATGCCACCTCTTCATGTTTCATGTTTGGAAAATCTTGGAGTCTCATAAAAATGATCAGAACTATTTGATTTTTTCAAAAGGTTTTTTAAGGGTTCTAATGAAAATCAGCTTAGTCAGATATCGGTAACAACTTATTCGAGTGACAAAAAATTGAACGAGTTGATCAAGCATTAACTAATATCCGGGTAAGCTGATTTTTGGGAAGCCCCTTAAAAAACATGTTTTAAACAAATTGAATTACTCTAATCGTTTGTATGGGACTCCAAGATTAGTCCCATGTAATCCAGAGTGTATTTGGTGTACACCAATGATGTACCCACAAATTTTTTATTAATATTAAATTAAGCATTTGAACAATTTTAAAACAGTGTTGCTTCAAAAAATAGTTTTAAAAAAAATTTAACAGTGTTGACTAATCAATGGGTGCAACTGAAATGCAGCACAAACTTCAGGGGATTAAAAATTATTTTCCAAACCTTGAGGGCATCTGAACTTAAAGAAAATCTCAGGGGGTGTCAGTGATAAATTATTTTCCAAACCTGGAGGGCATGTGTCCTTAAAGAAAATCTCGGAGGGTGTCAGTGATATTTTCCCTTTAAATTTTTATTACCTTGAAAATCTCTTCGTTTAAGTCTAAATTTATTTATTTCATAGCACTTCACCCAAATTTTACAAATTTGAGGTAAATTTTTGGGAAAAAACTCTATTTTGGTTTGCCCACTCCAATGACAAGTGCAAGATGAAATTTTTTCCAAATTTATATTTTTTATGTTCCAAGTTCATCTCTCCCCCAACCTCAGTGTTGTGCTCTCTCTCTATCTTGCCCATACTCCGGCGACGACGATGATGATGAAGCAAGAACGAATCTGATGACGCCATAAGTTCACTTCAAAGAAAAGGTTTTGCTTCTTGTCTTCTTGTCGAAGATTTCAACAAGGTTATTGAAGAGCAGCGGCGAGCGGGAGACTACGGTTGTACTATTTGCAATGGCCGAATAGTAAATAGAACGTAGGCTTAAAAAGCTACAAAAAAATTAAATAGCCTGGTGTTTACTTAATTCTAATTGATTTAAGTCAATACATGTATATCACACTTTCATTTACCATCGTCACGACCATTACCACTGCCACCCCCCATTACCACTGCCACCCCCAATAACACCATCCCCACCACCACAATGTCGCCGCTGCCGCCACTACTGTTATGGCCGCCACTACTGTTATGTCCACCACTGTCAGAACCAAGACACCTCCACTGTCATCATCACCACTTCATTGCCACACCACCGCCTCTGCTACTGCTGTCACCACCACCACTATCACCGCCACTGCCGTCACCACCACTACTATTACTACCACCATGCCACCGCCATCACTATTACACCATCACCTCATCGCCACTCCACCATCGCACTGCCGCCACCACCACCACTGTCACCAGTAACTACTCTCTCCTCTCCATCATCGCCATCTTTCCACCACCACCACCGTTGCCATTGTTCCACCACAAAACCTCCATGATAACCAAAACCAAACCACCTTCGCTACAACCATTACCACTTCTCCACCACCACTACTATGAATACAGGATATCGATTAATAAAATTAAAATAGAACAATAAAAAATTGCTAAATCAATTCAGCTAGTGATATTTTAATTAAACAACTTTTAGCCTAAAAAATTCAACATACAAAACTTAATTTTTAGCTTTCAACTTTAGTGTTCAGTTTTATCAAACAGCACCTAAGATATGAATTTCAAATGAAAAAATGTGGAAGAGATTTGAAAGCAGCATCTAATTTAGGAACTAAGGGTCCTTGGAACACATTAGTGAAGCATAGAATTGTACTCCATTTCAATGGGATCATTAAAAAATTATCCTCAATTTGTAGAGCACTAGCGGATATCCGTACCGAAAGGCACTCCAGAACGCAATACAATCCCAACTTTAAGGTACACGCTCAATCTAACTCAAATACCCGTCAAATGTAATCTACACATAGCATCAATTACAATTTTTAGCCGTTTTCATAGTTGATCATAAAAGACAACATTTAAATAAGGATACATTGCCAAAAAGTGAGGAGAGAGAGAGAGAGAGAGAGAGAGAGAGAGAGAGAGAGAGAGAGAGAGAGAGAGAGAGAGAGAGAGAGGAGATTTACTAGGAGAATATTCTATATATCCCTTTAGAAAGACATTTACTGTGATCAGGTGGCCGTAGATGTTATTTTGTTTCTATGCCTAGACATTTTTTTTGTAAAATTGCTCTTTTTAAAAGATAAATTTTATCTGTAAAAATAAAAGTAAATTGAATTATTGATCGCTAACCATCGAATGATATACTCCTTCAAAGAATAAATTGCAAAACAAAATAAATTTGGAGAGTCTCATCCCATGACTCCCATTTTACTCCTCAAGGGCCGATTGGCTATGGGTTTAGGAGGGGGTACAACTTATACCTCTTCCTTTTATCCCAGTCCCACCACTTAATTCTTGGTTTGGGAATTTTTTTGGGGGAGGGAACTCGTACCCCTCCCAGATTAATACCACTCAATACCCTTGGAGCGAAACTAATTAACAGCGCGCGCGCGCGCCCGCGGAGGGGGGTGGGGAGTTATAACTTAATACCCCATTAAAATTACCTCCTTACCCTCCCTTATCCCCCTTACCCTCTCCCTCTTTTTCTGTTCAAAATAAAAACCGAACCCCATCAAAAGTTTTACGAGCCCTTGAAATTTTATTCGGATAAAAAAATAAAGTAGTTTGGCGTATAATTTTTTATATTTTTGCACCAAATTAAACTACTAATCGAGATCTTTAATTCAATACAAGAAAAAAATTGAAATTTTTTATACTTCAGGATTTGACATTGTTGGCTTTTTGGCTTGTATGTTGAGTTGCTTTGCAATATCCTTCGGATAAAAAAATAAAGTATTTCCACATATAATTTTTTTTATACCAAATTAAACTACTAATCGAGATCTTTAATTCGATACAAAAAATTTTAAAAAATTTATACTTTAGAATTTGACATTGTTGGGGTATAACATAAAAATTCCTAAATTAATATGTAAATTACAAATAATTAAAAGAATAATAACTCAATTTTTTAAATTTAGATATAATTAATAAAAGGAATTATTATATCATATTTATTGACAAGTATAATTAATTTAATTAGTCTTGTATTTATGTATTTATTTTATCGTAAAATCTAATATGACCAATGCACAAGGACAAATAAGTCATTTGCTAGGTTTTTACATCATCCACCCAAATTTATTATTTATCCCCATTTATCACAAATTCATCCAAACCACATACTATTTAATCCTTCATTCATAAATGTCACATCAATGTGCTTACTAAATAATACACTTACTATCTTATACCCTTTCTATTTAATCCCACCAAAATTTATCCCGCATCCAATCGAGACCCAAGAATAATCACATGAGGGCCATGATTGATGCGTCATGCGTGGTGGAAAAACTAAAAGTGATTTGGACAACGAGTTTTGAATTGATCTACTTCGTTGTACTTTTTTGAGGTGAGATTATAGTTCCCACGGATTTCCCATTCCACAACACCCGAATTAAGGTTCGCAAAGACGCGTTAAGTCAGGTTGTTTCAAAAAAAAAAAAACATTATAAGTCAACTTATTAGTGTGAAATGTCTGAATTGCTTTTCAGACTTATTAGTGTTGTGTTGCATTTACATTGAATGATGGTAATCTTGTCAAAATTTATTGTTAGTCAGCAAATTATCTCAAGTTAATGAAACAAGCTGACTTTGGCTTACTAACTTTTAACTGCTAAAGCCATTTTATCTTAAGTCAGTATGAAATGGGAATCACCCAAAATAGAGAAATTGGCAAACACATGGGGGACCTATTTTTCATAGCCCAATCCGCCAAGGACTCCTCTCAATGAACACATTATATCACATTTATTTCCTCTCCGTCTCCAACCAAAGGAAAATTGTAATCACACTAATTTCTCTGCTAATTTCATTGATGTCATTCTCCTTAAACTACACTTTCTTTAATGAAATCCTTCCCTTCCAAATGACTCTCATTTACTACTAGAGCACACAGATTTAAAGTCCTTGAATTTGAATTAGCAATAATTTCATACACCACAAACAACAACAATATCACAAAACACCACAAAAAACATGTCCACAATTTCAAATTACCCCCTGGAAATCCAAAGAAACATCCCCAACCTGCTCATTGGCAAAAACTCCCCTCTCCAAAACCCAATCCTCAATCATAGCCTGAGAATTCACAGGCTGATCAGTAGGCACAAGATGTCCAGCCCCTAACACCACAGCATGGCTCAAACTCCCCCATTTCTGCACATACCCAGCTAGCAATCCATTCACTCTCCAAACCTTCCTCTCAGCCTCCATAAACTTCCCAATCCCCTCCCACTTCATCTCCTTCACCCACGCCTCCGTCGAAACCACACCGTCTCTCAAGTCACAGTGTCCCTGGTAAAGCAAAACCTTACTCTCCTTCACCAGAAACTCCACCATGTACTTAACACTCTTCATCACATCCTCGTGCAATGCGGCCCCCACCACGTCGCTGCATTCCTCGTAAACCATCGATTCATTCACTCCCAACGACTTTTTCACTTCCGGTGGGCTCAAAAACTTGGTCACCAAGCTCGTTTTGTAGGGAATTAGCCTTCTGAAATCGTACAGAGTGGCCAGTCCAGTCATGTTTTGCAACGAGTGCAAGACTGCATTTCTTGCATCGGTTGCTGCGCTCCAATTTCCTTTCCTCGTCAGTTCAACTGCTTCATCTTGAAGTTTCTCCAACTGGTTCTTCTGTTTGTCATTGATCAATCCAGAAAAGTAGGCATTCACGGCATGAGTAGCTACTTGTGTCGCTGGATCCGTCAGTCCATTCCCTATTGCAACACCTGCCAAATTTAGCTGCAATGGCGGAGTCAGTATTTTCGTTTAGTGAGAGCAAAGCACCCACCTTGGACTACAAAATTATCAAATCAAATCTTGAAGGTCTACAAAATCAATGAAAAAGCAAATCCAATTACAAGGTGCTTCACTACTTTTACTCAAAAAAATAACTGTCTGATACGTCTATTATTAGATTTTTGTAATTGAATCTACTGACTACATTGTGATCGCGAAAGCTAGTCCTAGTTTAAGTGTTATGAATTTTCATGATTGCTTACTATTTCTTCTTCTTCTTTTTTTCCTTAGTTAAAAGGGCGGAGGAGGGGGTGACCGAACATAGCAACCTTCCCTAGGCGTGACCATAGGGACTCCAAACCCGCGGCCGGCCCGGCCGGAAAGGACCAAAGACCCATAGCAACTACGCCCAGACGAGTGGACCATAGCCAGGTTTCGTGGGAGGACCAAGTTCAAGAGGACATCGATAGCACGACTCAAACCCGTGACCTCCTGGCCACCCAAACCCTGCGGGAGTGAGCCATAAGCCGCAATCATATTTCTCCATTTGATTTAGTGACTGTAGGTTAAAATTAGGCTTTCCATTTTGAAAAACAAATCCGTTCCTGAAATCTAAGACACTGAAAATAACGGGGTGCATAATCTGATTGTGGACAACATTTTGAAGGTTATGATCATGCCTATCAATTGAACTTCTGCAATCAGAACCTACAGATATTAGATTAGCAAAAAGGATTCAACTCCTCTCAAATTCCAAAAAAAGGATTAATTGGACCATCCTGTTAGTCCACCGAGGGCCCTTTTCGGACCCACTTTGATAATCGAAACTGTTCACTTTTTAAAAATTGGTCGAGAACATTAGTCGTGTCAAAAATTTTAAGTGTTTGTATACAGTAGAGTGCAAAAAATCACTACCCAAATAAGAAATGTTAAAGAATTTGTGGGGGGTGACCCAAACATGCCCTTATAAGAAGCTCCACGCAAACTTACCTGTTTTGATGGGGGCAATTGGGCATTCTTCTTCAAAACATAGTACCCTATTGCCGGAACATACTTCCCGGCATAACTCTCACCGGTAATGTAGATCGGACGGGTTTTAAACGACGGGTCTAACCCAACGAACGCCGTGACCGCAGCAAAGAGATGCTTAGCAACACCCTGTTGATCTCTCGGGATTTCCTCTGGAGTTTCAGCAATGCTAAACCCAGCTCCAATCGGATTATCCAAGAAAAGGAGACCGAATAACCGGTTCCACGAACCCGAATTGGGTTCGAGCGCCACCTGCAGGGCAGAACCAAAATTTTTGATTAGCAGGGTAAAAAATCAGACCGATATGTTGAGAGGCTTGGTTCGCTAAGGCTCGGCTTAGCTCCTTTAGTGATCAAGTTGAGCTCGAGTTCGAGTTTTAGGATGATCTGAGCTCAACACCCTAAAACTCAGACAACGAGTCGACCTTGAGCTTGAGTTTTCAGCTTCTTTACTAAACGAGCCGAACGCAAAAATTACAAGGCTCGGCTCGGCTCGGCAACCCTTGGAACACACCTGTTCGACGTTTAGTGTCTGAGAGACTCGCCACGGGCCGAGCTCGTAGAAGTTTCCCAACATGGAGGAGCAACCGGGTCCGCCTTGGAGCCAAATGAGGAGTGGGGTTTTGGAGAGGGATGAGTTGGGTTTCTGGGCTTCGTAGAAGGTGTAGAAGATGGCTGAATTGGTGGTGGGGTTGATTGGGAGGTAGCCGGATTTGGTGGGGAGGGATTCTTTGGGGAGGAGAGGGGGTGATTTGGCGGCGGAGATGGGTGGTGGTTGGTGGAGGAGGAGAGAGAAGAGGAGGAGGAGGAGGAGAGAAAGGGAAGTCAGTTTGACTGAGTGAGGTGTGTGGAGAGAGGAGAGAGTTGGTCAAATGGTTCGATACTAGTTTGTGATTATGTGCTGAACTTTGTGTGGTGTTTGGAAAGAGAAATTTTTTGAGAGAGAAGTTGGTCAAATGGTTGATACTACTAGTATTGTGATTATGTGCGTAGTGAAAATAATGATTGTGGATGGAAGATGTGTTTTGATTGGAGAGATGAGAGATGGGGAAGAAATCAACTTATTTTCAACTTTGGAATCTTTTGGTTTTTGGACTTTTCAACTTTGGGTACTATTTTACTAACTTCTTTCAAACACGTGCCAATATATGTTTTATAGAAATTTTTACTTTCATTTTTTAGATGGTGTTTGAGAGCCTCTCTTTGGTACATTTTGATTTTTTTAAATTTTGAATTATCTTTGTTACATTTTGATTTTTTTTAAATTTTGAATTATGGTCGAAATATATTATTGAATCTGTAAAATGTGGAAGAAATATGCAAAATGCATTTAATAATAATATGAGTACCGTAACTACCGTTTGTAAACCAAAAAGAGAAAAGTAAAAAATGAGAAGCCTCTCTCCCTATTTCTCAGTTCTCTTGTTTAAACTCAAGAACCAAAAATTCATTTTCCCATAACTCCTTTTTGGTACTTCGCCGGAGTAGCATTGAGCATCGTCGGACTAGTGGTGTACAGGTGAAGAACGCAGAGATGAAATGGAGAACGTAGAGACGCAAAATGGAGAAGGCAGAGATGCGCTGGGAGATACGAGGTTCTCTCCTCCCACTAAATTACACATTAATGCCAAAAAAAAATTACATTAATGCCATCAAGTAATTAAAAATCATATATTTGGGTACAAAATGAGTTCTATCTTTTGAGATGCTCATACCAAATTGGATTTTTGCTCAAATTTTGACCCAAAACGGGTATTAAAAAAAAAAGGCTAGGATTGGAGATAGGGTGCACATCGGCCCGGTAGCCCACCCAACTTAGCCCGATTTTTTTAGGGCATGGGATAAATATTCAGGCCCATAGGGCTGGGCTAGGCTGAGAATTTAAGCCTGTTTACTAAATGGGTTGGGTTTGGGAAATTCCTCTGAAGCCCAACCCGACCCGGTCCGATTTAAATAATATTTTATTTTAATACTACATATAGAGATTGATGGATGTTGGAGAGTTTCATCTTTTTTTAGTATTTTAATATGTTTGTGATACTATACTTTAGAAAAACAAATGGGCACGTGTTTGATCTCTCTCCAAAACAGATGGTGATCGTTGATGGGTTTGAAGATGGTTATGAATCTGGCCGGATTTTTCAGTTTATTTGTTTTTCTGTTTTGTTTGTTTTCTTCTATTCCCTGTGTGGAATCGTTGCCCCCTTCAAGGATGATTGTTTGGTACTCCTTTTCGGGGTGGTTGTTTTATGTACTCAGTTTGTGCTCATCCGAACCACATGGATAACCCGTTTATCGGGGGTTTTTTACCCTTCGATGGGCTCCGGTTCGGCATTTGTAGCCCTTCAGGCGGTTTTTGAGTAATCAAAAACTCTAAGTTTGATCAAAAAAACAAAAACAAAAAACAAATGGGCTTTTTGGACGGGTTTGAGAAATTAAAATTTTATTTGGGTTGGACTTGGGCAAATTAAATGAAGCCCGACTATAAATGGGTCGGGCTTGAAAATGCACAAATTTCGTTATTACTGTATCTAGTATAAGCCCGGCCCGAACTCAGCCCAACCTATTGTATGTGCACCCCTAATTGGAGATACTTTTGCGCAACCTACCGGCAAAATCTTGGCCAATCTCGGCGAAATATTGTTCTCAAGTTAACTCCTTGATTGATGCGAAGAACCTTTCTATTTTCACCGCAGCCTATTGTTATTTGTTGGGCTTGCGCCAGCTGCTGCAAGTCGAGGGGTGAGAAATGAACCAGAAATTCGGAGGAGGGAGGCAGCCAAAGGGTACTCCGTCGATGGCTTGGTCTTGTGCCGTCGTCATTGTTTCGCTTCTTTCTGGTGCCTCCGTTGTCCACAATATCTTCAAGCCTAATTTGGTATCTCTCTCTCTCTCTGTGCCCATAAACTGCTTGATAAAATGTCTCATTCACTTCAACCCTGGTTTAAAGTAATGGGATTATGCGGTGTCATGTGCAGACATTGCCGCCATTGCAAGGCGTTCACAGGGACCACAGCAAAGAACCACAGGAGGGATGAATTCGGTATGCCCCATCCTGATCAAATTGTTTGGCTTTGTTAAGGCTAATGCTTTGATCTTAAAATGGATGAAAGTTCCCATCTCAGTATATTGATGAGGTCCATTTTACCGTCACTATGTTTACTGGTTTTGTTCCGGCCTTGTCGCTTTTTTTTTTGTTTGCTATATTTGAATTAAACAAGGTCGTTAGCTGTATGGTGGATTGCTTTCCATTGAGTAGCTGCAAGCAGCCGTATGGTGCATGCAAGCAGGATATGTTCGAATTTTTTCCCTTGTGGTTTCTCGTTCAAAAATTAGAACTCTCGAATCCTTGGAATCACACTAAAATATAAGCTGTAGAGGGGACAATATACCATTTCCGCTACAAGAATGCCAAGGGACACATCCAATTTTCCATCTATTCTTACATCATCTCTCACAAGTGATGGTGGGACCCACAAAACTATTAGACGGTCCTACCACTTGTGAGAATGAATGTAAGACTAGCATTTTTGTTTCCGGTATGAACACTAGTCATGTGATTTAGCCAAATTCGTGAAGTACAGCAGTCTTCCTTGGGGATAATCATCCCCCCTAAAAAATCATTAGTAACAGTGATGCTAAATCACATGTGATTTAGCCAAATGTCGTCCAGTTGAGCCATTAGGGATGCCCAGCATCGAATACTGCTGATCACCAAGCAAAAAAAAGGGAAATTTTGATATCAACTGAGCAACTTCATGAATCAAATAACAAGTTATTGCACGACATTTGGATATCTCTGTATTGTTTTACTCTATAGGTTCAGGTTACTAACTGCTCGTGGCATAAAAGAGTTCTGCAACACGAAAGGAACTAATCATATTCAAGCCCCACCACCCATTGGCCATATCTTAATAACTTGACTCGAAAATTCAGAGCAGGCTATTCCAAGATTTACACAACGTTCAACGTGTAACAAAACTATACAACAGAAGTGTTCAACGTGCAAAAAAACTATACAATAGACTTGTGTCCGTGCAAAAACAAGTACAACGTACCTAGTGAAATAACGGTTCACCTACAAAAGGGATAGAGGGTCAAGGCAAAATCCTCTATAGGTCAAACCCAAGTGCCTTAAAAAGGGGAGTGGTTGAAGCAGTCTCCCCAAAAGTCTTCACTAAATCCGAACAAGATGGATCTGGTTCATCGCATTCCGTCTTAAGATCCAACCCCAACTCCCCTTGTATGTCATCCGAAGCTGGTATGAGCAAGAATTCACAACCTTCGTAGTTCAAAAAGTCTGGTGGATCAGCCGGACTGTATCGTAAATGCCCAAATCGCCCTTGCAGATGGGCAGGAAAAACGGCCTTGCGTTTGTTTTGAAATCCTCCAAACTGGGAACTGGTGGCGTGTTGATCAGGGTTCTTTATTTGAATGAGAAACGAGCCTTCGCGTTCAATGTTTAGCGACTCTTGGGCCTCATTCTTCTCTTGTGGCGGTGGGAGTTCAAGCTTGTAAATCAGATGGGTATGTGTTTTTTTGCCTGTATTGTGCCTTAAGATTCGGTAAATGCCTTCTCCTAATGCCCTGGCTGGAGGCTTGTGCCGGAGTCCTCTCGTTGAAGTATCATACTCCTCTGTATTTTTCAGTACAGAGAATATCAGCATCAGAAATACCGGTAACTTGGTGGTAAAAAATATGATAGTTGAAGGTGTATAATTGATTCAAAGTTAGTACAAACTGTAAATTGAGTTCACCAATTTCACTTGGTACTTTTCCCAAATGCTTATACCCAAAATTCGACACAGACAAATACCGAGAAAAGTGACATGCATGGTGCAAATTCATAGTTGCTCTCATCTGGGCCACATACCTGATACCACAGTCGATCTAGCCCATAGACTATATGATGAGTGTGATAGGAGTATTTTTCCAGAGAGTTATGCTATTCAATTCTGGTGGTTATATTGACAATTGTTAGCATGAATATAGTTTTCGGGTAAAATCTAAAAGGTAAAGAATACTGCAGTTCCAAAATCAATGCCAAGTTCAAACCTCCTTTAAGAGCGTTCTTTACATCTTCAATCCTCAGAGACTACATAAAGGATTTTGAAAGTTCAGGTACGAAGTAGAGAAATGGGTAATAGTTTAAGGGATGTTTTGTTCCAAAAATTTGTTCACGGATGAATGTTTTTCGTTGACATTATCTTTTTCCTTTCTCACCCTTATTTTATTATGTATTGTATCCGAACCTGAACAATGTGCGGGAGCAGAAAAAAATACTAATGTTAATGTTTTTCATGTTGTCCTGTACATGAATGTAAATTGCGAAAATTACATGACAACAAACTCTATTTCTTTTTACTTCATTTTTTTTTTTTTTTTGCCTTTGCTCGCGGGTTTGCTGAACGTTTCCACTAACAAAAAACTGTTTTTTCCAAAAACCGAGACATGTCATTCTCTCACAATACATCACATAAAAAACTGTGAAAAGTTAGTTTTTTTAAAAAACTACCTTAGTGGAACACCTCCTGAATTTGCTTGGGGAAGAGGCTATGCCAAAATCATGAATGCCAAGGAGGAGTTACAACAAAATAAAGAAGAACTACTAATGATAATACAGTAGCGTTTTTGCCAAAGAAGGAAATGCATGAAAATGGTAGCGATGGTCTTATTTTTTGTTTTAATTGTGATGGCTGTGCCAAATGAATTGCGATGGCAAAAAGCATAGATATGTGTTAGGCCATCTCCAGCAGTCTCGGTATAACTCCGGCGACCCCATTTTGGCGACCCAAAACCGGAAAACCAAGGCCCAGCGGCCTCGCCAAGCAGCTCGCCATCTCCGTCCAAGCTACAGTACCTCGCCACAGGCGGCGAGGTTTGGCAATCGAAGGCGAGCTCGCCACCGGATTATCTTTCTCTCTCCTCCCACGCCGGAAAAACGACTACGCCGGAATATTGGTTCTAAAATCGATTTGGTAGCAGATTATTGTAGGAATCATCGAGACGATGTCAACGGTGTAAGACTCGTCGGCAAATCCTTCCGCAGGAGCCCGCACGCGCCGGACGAAGGAGGCGCGTGATGGCGAGTGAGATCTACTCGCGGCGCGTGTGGTGCACGCGCCCGTGCGACGTAGAAGAAGCTGACGCGTGTGAAGAAGATGTGACGCAGAAGAAGATGGCGAGTTCTCCCTCCGGCAAATAGCTAGGCTGCTGCGTGCTCTCTCTCCTCTCTCCGTCAAATAGCCCCAAATTCTTGCCAAAATGGAGATAGCGAAAATGAGACTGGTGGAGATGCTCTTACAGTGTTAGGGAAAAATTGCAAGAGCATTCCAGATAACATTTCCGAAAAGATAGAAGCACCAACTCTCTCGCATGGAATATGTGGGACCCATATATGAGTGGTAGGTCCCACAGATCCCGTGTGAGAGAGTTTGTGCAATTGTTGGTACAAGTGTTAGTGCATGTAGCAAACCTGTTTTCTTGTTCATAGCATAAATTACAAAACTGAATAGTACTAACATACTGAAACCAAATTACAAATTAGACAGAATAGAAATACAAACAGTGCGAATCAAGCCTTGTGAAATCACAGTCTACTTAAAACAGATCGGCGCTGACTGAAGGTTTTGCAGGATGCACCGACGTCTTTCTCTCAGATAAAAAGGTTAGAACCACGAAAGTCGGAACACCTCTGATGAACGCCTTGGTGGCCTCTCTCTCAGTCAATGAACGAAACTCAAAATTTGTGTTATATGGAATCCAAATTTTCTGTGTTAAACCAAGTTTTTGCTATTTGTGGCTTTTTTGCTTTTTAGCCGAAAAAAGCAATAAGTAAAAAGTACTGCAAACATGAACAAGCCTACAGAATCTTCGAACAAAATACAACACGAAATAAATAACATAAAATTAACATAATATTTTTACTCACGAAATTAATAACACAATCCATGCCATTGTTGGCGACCAATACAACGCCGACTCGAACGACATTATTACACAAAATATTAACATTAGATCCGAGTCATCCGACCCCAATAAGAGGAGAACAGTGTACCACTACAAGACAGTCAGAGAAATATTAAAAATAAATAGTCGGAGAGGAAAAATACGAAAGAACATCATGCATTTACAGATCTATATGGAAAGGAAATCAGAATACATCATGCATTTACAGATCTATGGATTCAAAAATTCGGAAAGCATGACATATGGTTTGGTTCAGGATCTTTTGTAAGAACATGGCTGGCTTACCTGGTGCGCTTCGAAGGAAGGAGGTGGGGTTTCAGATCCGTGGATGGCAGTGGTTGATGTTCCTCCCGCAGTGGTGGACTGCAGTTGCTGCGGTTTCAATTGTGCCATCAATCTCACATCATGGGAAAGTTAAAGCCGCACCTTATTAGCTCTTGTACGTCTAGGTTCGTTGAATCCGGAGAAATCTTTCGACTGCCTTGGGAGACCCATCGAATGCCCTGGTTTCATACATGCAAAATTCTGAAAAATTCCAACAATATGTACCCATGACTGAATGCATGAAATGAATGACATCAGTGTATGAAGTTTTAAGTATTTTGTGTATGCAGGTGTTTACTCAAAGACAATCAATGCTGATGGAGAGAATCAAAATTATAATCAAAATAAGAAGTGATGATTTCTTTCTAATGTAATATTTTTCAGACAAAATTGTTATCTAGTAACTGTTTATATACAGCATTATAAATATAAATAATATAAATAATTTTTAAAGTGTCGGGATAGTGAAATCGGCAATAAATTTGGGACGGGGAATATCTTTAATGATTCAAATGGGCTAAGTGGGCTTCCAGCCCGGAACGGGGTGTGTTTGAAACTTGAGGAAAGTGAGAGAAAAGAAAGGAAAATTGAAACGGTGAGATTTTGGTTTCTTTCATTTTAACTTTATCCGATTGAAATTTTTGGTTTTTCGGAAAATATTTTAAAAACAATGAACGGTTCGGATCATCGTGTGGGGAAGACAAAAAAAAGTATAATATTAAAAGACGTTGAAACATTTTTTTTTAATGCAAAATGATGGGGTACCCCTAGCAGCTCTCCTCATTTTATTTGTCTCAGTGCTGCTTATTTCTCTCCTTTTGCTGTCTTTGTACATTCGTATCCACAACACAACCAAGGATAGCCAAAACTGGGATAGTGCGACCCTATTTTTCCTCTTCGGAACAGGATATTGCGATCTGACTCGAGTCAGATTTTTTTGGATATATGTAACAAAAAATCTACGTGTACCGCAAAATTGCGTACGGATTGTTTAGAACTTGAGGAAAGTGATCGAAAAAAAATTCTAAAAAATACCATAAATTTTAAAATATTATTTTAAGGGAAAGAAGTAAAAAATCAAAATCTTAATTGGATATCTAAAATTTTTTCCCACTTTTCTCTCACTTTATTTTTAGATTTTTTTTGGGGGCACTTTCTCTTCCCTTCCACGCGTTCCAAACAGACCCTTTCCGTTGCTGCAAACCTGCGTACACATAGCCGGGTTCTATATGTAAAGAGCCATTGATGGAATAAAAAAGGAGTAACGGAGTCAGATAAACCCTCGAGGATTCGATTGAGTAATCTCTCTCTCTCTCTCTCTCTCTCTCTCTCAATAAAAAAAGGAGTAACGGAGTCAGATAAACCCTCGAGGATTCGATTGAGTAATCTCTCTCTCTCTCTCTCTCTCTCTCTCTCTCTCTCTCTGTATGTAAAAATATATGCGAATCCAAGATGCATTCCGTTATTGGGATGTTTTTGCTTATTCCATTATTGGAAAGTCTATTTGGAGCCGGTGGTAGCAATACAAATTGGAGCCGGTGGTAGCAATACAAATGAAACTTATCACGCACACAAGGTGTTTGGTTAAATGTCTCAACGAAGATGCATTTTCTTTTCATTCTCAGGGATACAACTCGTATTCGTGCGTTGTTTGTCTGATGATCAATGATGAGGCTCTATGATGGCTGCAAGGAGATATTGAAGATTCAGAAGTTCAGGAGAATAGTATCCTATGCCGGGTTTTTTGCCTTCAGCGCGGTCTTAAACTATGCTTATACGAGCAATACGTGAGTTACTTATACATAGCTGCTATATGTCACTAATTTTTCTTATCACTGTTTTATTTCACCAACTACATATGTGGCAAAGGCTGCCTGCAAACGAGCAGAGGTCCTCACGAGCTCGGCTCATTTAGTAATCGAGCGGAGCTTGAGCTCGAGTTTTAGGCTCGTGGTGTAAATGAGCTGAGCTCAACACTCCAAAGCTCGGCTCGAAAAAACTGTCTCATTTGTACAGGCTCGGCTCCTTTATAGAGGCTCGTTTAGTAAATTTTATTTTGTTTATGAACGAGCTCGAGTTTTATGCTCGTTTAGTAAATGAGCCGAGCTCGAACACAACAAAGCTATGCTCTCCTCAGCTCCATTGCAGCCCTAGCAAGATATGATTCAACTGAATTCTTCGACCATATAACTGTATCAAAACATGAAACATCACGAGCATCCAACCAAGTGTTGATTTAGTTGTGATTCTTGTGAATAGAAGCCCGGTGTCATATAGCATTTAATCATAGTTTGTTGTTTTAAACATCCTTTTGTCTTGTTGAAGCATCTGTGGGGTTTCATCTTTTTCTTTGAATTGGAATGCACAGGACTAGAGCTGGGTATTCTAGAGCTGACCAATTCTATGCTTCTTACCCAGCTGGAACTGAGCTCCTAACTGACGCTGCTAAGGTCAGCAACACCTTTTGGATTTGGATTACACCTTTTTTTCTTGATCTTCTCTAGCTTTTGGCTGGAAATGATGTAATCATGGTTTGGATTTGTTGTTAGTTATATAAAGCCTCGCTTGGAAACTGCTTCGAAGAGGAAGAGTGGGGACCGATTGAATGGAGCATCATGGCTAAACACTTTGAGCGGCAAGGGAAATCTCCATATGCATACCATGCAGTAAGTTAATCAATAGTGCTAATTATTAGTTGCCTTCGACTCTGATCTCACTACTGTAGTATTCTGTAATTCACACAAAAATTGCTTAGCTTGTTTTTCTGCGAAAGATTTCCTGTTAGAAATCTGCCTATTATAGTAAATGGACCTGGCATCACAAATAGATTGGTAAAGAGATGCATAATTTTCCACTTGAATCCCAAGATTATTACTCCCTCCGTCCCAATTTGTTTGCTCACAATGGGAATACGTGCAATTTCAAACCCCTACAAAATATATTTCTCGATATTATTTTTTAATTTGTTTAATACCAAATTAAAGTGCTCATTGAGTACTTTAATTTGGTGTAAAAAAAATTTAAAAATATTATACAAAAGTACATTTTTTAACATCGACAAAAATACACGTTTCCCAAAGCGAGCAAACAAATTGGGACAGAGGGAGTACGTATTATTGTTTTGATGACTCCCGATTTCTATTGACCCATCCTGGACAATAGATTTATATAGTTTGGTGCTGTAAGACGAAATTTATCCCTTCTACTTCTGCGGTCATTCAAAGGGTCTCCAGACTATAGGCACTCTTAGGTAACAGTAGGACTTAGTTTGGTGGACTGGTGGAGTAACATCTGGTTGATACCACAAGTTAGGCTTCAAATAAGAAGACGTGGAAAGGGGTATATACTAATTCAATACACATCATAGTGCATCGCGTTCATATTGCTGTATTGATTTACCTACGTCCTCTTGCTAGTAATTTGGTTGTGACATGTAAAGGTGAAGTACTTTAAGTTTTTGGCATATTTTTGGGCCTAGTTACATAGCCATACAACGTTAAACCAAGATGTTTTTAGGACAGTGGGAGCTGGTTGTCAACTTATACCGGTTCAAAGTTGGCCAAGGAACTAATACCTTTACAGCTTACCTTTTTGACAATAGGAATGTCTGTCCCCCAAATGTTGATTTCACTGGATTAAATGCAGTCATGTGATCATTGGCATAAATCATCTCCTGCTTGGAAAAATATTGTTATCCTTGTAGGCAAACTTAAGTGGTTCTTACTATTGTCATCTTCCCTGAGGAAAACATTGAAGAGCAGAATCATTGAGAGCTAGATTGGGCCTTAGGGGGTGAACAGATCAAAACATATGTTATTTTTTGCATACTTACCAGCTTTACTTTACGTGAAATTCTTGCTTGATTTGTGCAAGATAAACAAATGGATCCACGTATGAGTTGCCTCAAAATATGGAACAACACAACAATCTTAACTCCAAAAAAGCTTTAGAAATTCACTTCTTAACAAAAAAAAGAGCCAACATGACCCCCAATCACTTATCCACTAATGAAATCCAGATTTTTAAGGCTCCAGAAATAAAGGCTAATTACTGTTGCCGGTCTAACTTTTGGAGTCATTTCTAACCTTCTCGCTATCATTTGCTCCAAGTGGCTCTGATCCTCTCAGATTTGGATTCAAAAGCACAACAAAGCTCCTTGGTCCAGTCTAATAGACATGAAGAACCTGGTTCTAATCTTGGGAAATCATGGTTTTCAAGCTTTTGGGGACTTCAATGGCACCTAGAGTTGCACTACCTCTCGATAGATGGTGAATTTGTCTTGTGTTTTAAAAAGTGAATCGTAGCCATTATGCACATAAGTTTAGCTTTGAGCGTGGCTTGTGGGATGTTGTTTTGTCCTTGGTCATGAGTCGTTTGGGATGTGGAAAAGTTTTACATGTGCACTTGAGCTTTGAGCGTGGCTTGCGGGATTTTGTTTTGTCCTTGGTGCATGCTCTCGTGTGCTCGAGCTGGATTTCAGTATGCTTAGGGCACAACTATCAATAGATTTTCTTGAGTCCCGGATCAAGTGCTTTTCATGCGTATTTGGAGTGGAGCGTGCTGAGTTGTTTATTGCTTCAAGTAATTACCGTGTACTATGGTTGTTTATTACTTCTACGAGCATTTTTTTAATGTAAAGAATGGTACGAGTAAGGTGGGGTTCAACTAGGTCAATTTGGTGCAAATTTTTCCTGGAACTAGTTCAAGTACTCATGCTTTTATATTAGTGTGTAAGTTGACTGAATTAAGAATCCATAAACCATTGTGCCATTTTGAAGCATCTCAACAACTGCAAACCCAACCTAGCGACAACTACAACCATGGGTGAATAGTCATAATGACATTGATGTTTCGTCCGGCGGGCATTACTCCCCTTGACTTTATATGCAGTGACAGCCTATTATTGGATTAGGTAAAAAGATTGGCTTTCAATCAACTGATGCAAGAATTTACCTGCACACCAAGCATATGATTACCAGATTGCCTTTCTGGCTTCTTAGTTGCATTTTCTTTTCTGTTAAAAGTGAATTGTCATCAATATCATTTTGAAATATCTGTGACAGTGCCATCCATTTATCGCTTTGGTTCGCAAATTATGAGAAAGTTATTTGCGTGGAGTAACATAATACTGTGATTCCTTGCACAGAATGAAAGGCTTAATGTGGTTAACCTTTTGTCTGATTCTTCCTTCTCTTGATGCAGCAATACATGGCGCACCTTACCTCCCATGGACAACTCGATGGAAGTGGCTAGTAGAGTTATTCAATGCCTCGGAGAAATTCTTGCAAGTTTTTATTAAATGTTGGCTGGGGTTCATCGTACTCTGCTATTTGTGGAACCCTTACTAAAAAGATAGCTTGATTTGATTTCAGAAGTCTATTCTTATAATGTAAGACTAAAAGATCCTAGTATGAACTTGCTATGAAATTGAACGTGATTACCATGGGCGTTTTTTTCGTCCTTTTCTACAGTGTTTGGATTACAGATCTCTAGGGAAAAGCCATTAAATAGCAGAAAACATGAGCTTTGTGTGTAGTTACAGATCCTTGCATACACTGCTTTTGTTGGCGCTGTACTAGGAAAAATGCTAGACTTTACCCATAACGACTTAGTATGTAGTATTGTGGTCTACTTCTGGAGGCTAATTATAACTACCCATTTTTGAGGTATGGGAAGTTGTTAATAGCTCGTGATGGACGTAGACTTTCTGGCTCTGTTTTTCTGATTAATTGTTGAGTGTTCTTGGGCACCATCACGTGGTGCTCCAATACCTTTTACCATTACCACCATGTGCAATCCATATTCTTAATTATGGCCCCACTTGAATGTTAGTTAGGGCACCAAGTGCCAAGAACACCATACCCAAATCCAAAATATTTACCCAAACCCAAACCCAAACCTGAATATCCGATTCTGGATGATTTTTAGTTTGTTCCAATTAATTATCCATATGGATTTGGATTTTATCCAAACCGAACTGTCCCTTCCTATCTTAATATTCATTCCATTAATGAACATATGAAGGAAAAAGTAATACATTAAAATAAAAAAAAACCAACATGCCATAAGATTTCACCATTAAACATCTAAATTCCAACATAATCAAAAGAAATAACTAAATAATAAACTTTTCTTAAAGAGTTCGTATAGAGACTCTTGAGATTTTTAAGGGATTTGAGAAGAATAAGAAGGAATATTTTCTTGAAAAATCAATGAAAGTTTATGAATTGAAAAATAAAAATTACATGTATATAAAAATATAATATGTAATTATGTATATATGTATCCTACAAGTAATATCATATGGATTGGTTTTGGTTTGGGTTTGTAATCTCAATACTTTCAAAGATGTCCTTGTTCAAACTCTTCTTATTATGTTTGAAAACCAAACCCGTCGTCATGGGTAGGAAAAATATAAAAAATTTCCCATGATAAGTCGGTTTGGTCAAAGTAGGATCCATCGGTTTTGGGTGAGATTTTTTTTTTTTAATCTTGCCAGTATTTTCTCCATCTCTGAATCCGCCCCGATAGGTTCGGTTTGGTTCGGGTATCCATCGGTTTTGGGTGAGATTGTCATCCCTATTTACCACCATGTGCAATCCATATTCTTAATTATGGCCCCACTTGACCAAGTGCCCATGAACACCCAATAATTTTTCCTATTTTAAAGGAATTGAAAAATCCTAATGGGTGGTGATTGAGTGAATTTTTAAAAGCTAGGATTTTTGTCAAAGATTTAGGTTGCCAATCTAATATCCTGATGGATCTTCTTCTTGTTTGTGTATTTTCAAGTGGGCTGATTCTGTCCCTTCCCATCCGTGTCTATAAACACCCAAGGCTCAAGACATTACCTCCTTCAAAGTGCCTATGTACTTAAGTCTATTTTTCTCTGATGCACCATGAATATGACAGGCCCTCTAATTTATCCTACAGTATTTTTTTGTCAAGACTAACTCTATGTTTGGAACCTAGGAAAAGAAAGAGAAAGGATGGGAAAGAAAAACATCCCTTATTTCTTGTTTGATTCCTAATTTAAAAGGCAGAAATAAAAAAAAGGAAAGAATTCACAGTTCACAACAATACGCATGAAAATTACAAGAATAGCTATTTTTTTTTTTGATTTTACACTATCAATTATCATTGTCTTATAGAAATTTTTAATGGAAAGATGTCATTTTACATTTGCCTAAAATTACTACAGAGTATTATCAATTATCATAGCATGTTGTAAGATATTATTGGGCAAAATGTTGTTAAAAACAATGCTTCTTTAGGGTTCACTTTTTTGTCCTAATTTTGGACTAAACGGGATAGTCTAAATCCGGACCAACATTAGAATATTTTATATTTTCAAAACTCTTACTGCCACATAAGTCTATGAGCAAATATTGTTAATTGCAAAATGTCATTTTAATAGACTTTCCCATTGCTAGTAAAACACATGTACGATATACAAGGTCCAAGTCTTTTTATCCTATAATCTTGACATTAACAAGAATAGTTTTTTTTTTTTTTTTTGTAGGTTATAGATGTTTACAAAGATCAAATTGATATTAAAATCACTTTTTGGTTGAAAATTTAGAGTTTTTAGTAAATTTTTACACATTTCTCGTACTTCAATAAAAGATTGAGACAAAAAGATGAGATTTGATATCAATTTGGGGTATTTCAAAATTTTGATTAAATGGGCTTAATTAGTTCGGAAAATTTAGAAGGAAAAAAAAAAAACAAAAAAATTTTGTATTATCAATTATCAATATCAAGTGGATAGATCCCATCCAGCCTAATAAAATAGCCCAAATAGTGAGCTGGGTGGAGCATTTCTCGGGTTAAACTATTCCAGTGGCTGCATCAGGTTTTCTTCTTTCTTCTTTCTTTTTTTCTTTTTTTTTTTTTTTTTTTTTTTTTTTTTGTTTTTTGGTATATCGGAATGTAACCGACACAAAAGATTTGAGCAATTTCTCATTTAAGGAAACTCGATTTCGAATTAATTATTTTGTGATCCTTGATTTTGTGGCACAATTCCATTATTTTCTAGTTTCCATATTCAAATCATAGTAAAATCTGTTATCTTTATTTGTACTACATAAATCTGTTGATTATGTTTAGGCTTCCATTTAGTAATTTCCTTTCTTATTTTTCTTGATTGCCAAATAATTAGATTTGTAGTATAATAATCGGGAAATGTTAATGACAAAATTGTTTTCGATTTTCCAATATAAATAGAGGTGCCTACGGGCAATCAACGATAGTTCTTTTATTCGAGCTCTCTCTTGCTTTCGCTCGTGGTTTCAGCCAGAGGTATTGTTTTCCGTCTTTTGAACAATATATGCTGATTTTGCATGATAGACTTATTAGCATTTCTAGGGCTCGTTTGGTTAGCCAGCTTATTTGTTTATTTAGAATAAATTTATATTTAAAATGCATAATAAGCTAAAAACATGTATGGCTATTGTTTGCCCATTTGCTTTCATGTGCATTTTAGCTCATGATCATTTGCTTATTCGCCATGCAAACCAAACGATCCCTTACTTTAGGGAGAGAAAAGAAAAAGAAAAAAAAACCAATTGTAGTTGGAGAAAAATTGTTCTTATAATATTTCTATATGGGTATGCAAGTTTATTAAACTTTTCATAAATACGAGTTTAATTACCCTCTTCTTTTTTTTTCTCTAAATGGGACATTTTAAAGCCTAATTAATTAATATGGAAAAGGTGGCTCTAATTTTTTTTCTTTTTATTTTTGTATAGGAAATGGCGTCTCAAAATCGTCAAGTAGTGTATCTTCTCATCTTCTCGATGTTTCTCCTTGCTCTTTTCAATGGTAATCTCTCTCTCTTTCTTTCGGATACAGTGACACAAGGGTGTAGCTTGACTTTATTTTATATTTTCGGAAATTTTGGAAACTTATTTTTAATTGGCTATTAAATTTATAGTCGGCTCTACTCCAATATCTGTCGCGGATAATCCAACATTTTATGACAATGCAAGAGTATCTATTGAGACAACTCTAGTAATTATCCGGGACAGATATTGGAGCGGAGCTACATTCTTAGATTTATATATTCACCATTTTCTACATTTTAGAAAAGTGGAAAAATATTTTGACATTCATTGTTTCCATACCCTTTCCATACCCTAAAATATTTATGTCCATCGTTTCCATCCTAATCAAGCAGGGACGAAGCCAGGAATATATATCCACATTAATATATATATTTGTGTTGACTTACTTTATTTTTTCTCATAATTTTTTATGAGAAAAAAAATAAACAAATAACCCAAAACTAACAAAAAATCACTGTTGTTTCTACTAATTGTGCATGGATATGTATTTGATGTTTTTGTGTTCTCGATTATTGTAGGGGCCAATGGGGATATTCCTGGGGTTGGATGCTTCTACGCAAAGATGTGCAAGACCGTAGCTGATTGTGGCCCTGCTCTATGCAAATTTCTAGGCCGCCCTTCCGGGGTTCCTCTTTGTGTTGAATTTCGCGGAGGCCAAAGTCGCTGTTGCTGCGCTCCACGTTAATTAACATGTTCGTGACTTATGATGAAGTTAAAAATAATGACACTTTCAGTCTTCAAAAGAAATAAAAGTTAAAATTATGACTAATTTCCAAACATTTGAATTTTGTTTGGCATCTATCATTAAGTTTTTTTTTCTTTTTGTTGTCAAAAGATTCTCTTTATTAGTTGTCGTAGATAGATAGTTTTTGAAGCTAGCTATCTTATGAGCTTGGGTTCACAATTATTATTATTGGTTTGGAATTTCTTGCATTGTGAAAATATTACTATTGGTTTATTTTGGATAATTAACTATTTTGAGTTAAATTTTAGAACACTTTCCATCTAACCGAGTGTAACGACCTAGGTTTTTTCAGAATAAAACTCCAAAATACACGGTATTTTATACACTTCCAGGCCTCATTTCTCACCATACAAATGTACACCACCAAAATATCTCCAAATGAATAAACCTCTAACTACTACAAATACATTTTAAATCTCTGATGAACAAAACCCAAATCACTATTTATGCCCTCTAAAATCTCTCAACTTCATCATCGATACCTTAAATCTCCAATTTCCACCTTTCACCGGGAAGTATACGATACAACAAGAATAACAATGCTCGCATTAAGTGAAATTAATAAACAACAATTATCAAGCCGATCTTATAAATCACAAGAGACCTCATATCTGGTCCTCTTTAGTACATGATGATTGATGACCCCCCTCACCCACTTCACCCAGCCTACCTAGCTGATTCTGGATCGGCCAAGCTATTCATTCAATCATTGTACTAAACAATTCCATGGCACTTTACCCAACAATATCGTAACAAACAACAATTATTCCACTTTCAACAAAATTCCACAAGATTGATCAAATAACACAAGATATTCAAATGGAGTACGAAACGATAGAAAGGAAAGAATTCCGGAAATGGAAAGCATATCGTATACTAGTGATTTTCATAGACGTAGCGACAAATCCCACGACATTTGTGTGGTTTCAAGGGTCAGGAACCATGCTGAGGACATTGTTGAAGAATGTAGAACAACAAATTAGTCTTAAAGTAGAACAACAAATGCAAACGATTCCTTTTAACAAATCCATACATGGAGTCATCACAAAATCATCACTGTCCCTGCAACTCCACTACTGCAATATCGTGGTATGTAGGATCTGAGTTCTATTATCTATATTGATATGCAAAAACGAAATAGATGGGTATTTTTATTCCAACCATTCTTGTTAGTCCCAAGCTCGATCAAGAAGGGGGTAGAAAGCCAATCACTCGTTTTAAGATCAGTGTTATTAAGACCAAATAGTCTCACTGGAAAAGGTTGTGTGGCAAACCCTGCCGGGCCACCTGCTTGATGTCTCGAAAGGAATCTGGTTATGGAGAGGCCAGAGTATTATGGTGTCTTTATGTACATCACTCGCTCCACATTAAGGTAGGATGGAAAAATACAATACCCAGATAACTGGTGCCAGGGAAAAAAAAACGAATAGATGTACAACTCCATTGTGGCACTACAATCACCAAACCAGGTATCCAAATGTACAACTCCACTGGGGCACCACAATCACAAACCAGGTATCCAACCATTGGATGATTCGCCAAGCAGCAGACGACAGAAGCATAGCATCCGAGTCCCCAAAACCTCCAATTCAGAAGCAAAATGAGTCCCATAAGGAGTACTTGCTATACCTGATGGCGTTGCTTCCAGCACCAAAAAAAAAAACACATAGGTATTTCAAACTAAAGAGAAGGTGCAACACGAAGAAGATGTGCCTCAACAAGAACTAGGTTAAATTTTACATCAAGGTTAAACAACAAAGTTTGCTTCATAAAACTGAGAAACCAGAAAGTGTACCATCTATACATTGGATGGAGGCACAAGAGTAGCAGATAGTGATCGAGTTTCTTCCGAGATGCTAGCCTGTGAAGTGTCCCAGAAAAAAGCATGTTAGAGTGTTAGACAATCTGGACTTATGGATAGATTCCCAGCAAAAGAGGAAAAAAACTTGCTTAATGTGCAAGAGCAAAGCAAAGAGACCATGCAATCATATAAAAAATCAGAATAATTCAGGTTAGATTCCCTGGATTTTATATGTTCCACCTGGAGGCTGGAGCTAATGTCCATAGTAGGACAATTTATGAGCAAAACAATAAAATATGGAAATATTATGGACTGATTCCAATTAAGAGGACGAAAGGACATGAAGGGTCACTGACTCCACTTGCCTTTTTTTCACTATATTTTTCACACTTGAATAGGACATTGAGAAACCTCTCTACGTTTCGAATAAAGGAGTGAGAAGGAAGGGGGGAACAACAAGGAAAAAACAACATTAAGATACAATTTGCGGATTCCCAAAGCATAAAAAAGAATGGGAGCAAACTTGCTACTTCAACCAAAATCCATTAGTTGTTTTCCTAATAAGCAATAATCAGAAACAACATCCATAGACCCCTTTCTCTCCTCAAAAATCCAATAGTACCTATTGCTATTTGCACATTTTATGGGTCACACATGATATAATCATAATATAGCTTCAATTTGAGACAACTCACAACTCGATACTTCAAACTCTCAATGCACCTTGTCCAGTCATGTCAGAGCATCTTGTACACAAGAGAGGGCAACAGCGACATAATTCAGGATATTAATGTATACGAATATGGCGTTTCCGTTATCTCTTGAACTCAAAGATGACTTGAAGCTCTGGTGTCTTCCTCCAACAAGATTATAGCCATGGAGATTCCCAATTTGTTTGAGTCCATACACCACTCAAAATGCAAATAGCTGGCCATTTTCGATGCATACATTTCGGCTTTTTGTTAGTAAGTACAGTAGTAATCACTAAGGACAACAAATGTAGATTTATCATATAACTAAATCTACTAATGTGTTATGTTCAAAATATACCGTGTTTTCTAAACTAATTATTTTGAAATTTAACAAACATTAAATTATCATTTTTTCTGAATATGGTTTTCGAAACGGGCCCTAAGATCATTTCATAATATGACTTCCAAACGGGCCCTAAGATCATTTCATTCATTCCTGCCTTCTAAAAAATTTCGAAAAGGAAACACATTAATTGTGAGACTTTGGGAGAGAGAGGAGGTTATGAGTTATGGAAGGGTTGTGCATTGATGCATTAATAAGGGTTAATAGTTGGGCTGTGAATTAGTAAGGGGTAAAATAGGTTCTTCAATCAATTATAGGATGGACACCTAACTCATGCTTATATAGATGGAAACCTATTAGGGGGTGGCTTTAGGACCATGATTTAATTAAGTCATAGGATATTGGCAAGTTCGGAACACATTGAATATATGCATACTGGAAGTGCATTAGGAGTTCATATAAAAGCTACAAACCTTATTTCTCCCATCAAAAGACCATAAAAGAGGCAAACCACATTAATTTTATGAATTCATAAGTCAGCAGTTGCTGATCCGTGATTAGTATACATGAACTAAGCATTTTTGGCAATTTCGACTCCGACTATTTTTAAAAATTGTATTATAACCTCTTAAGACGTTCTTAACTCGTCCTAGCGTTTGACCAACAAAAAGGACACATATTTATGCGGGTTTGACCATTTCCGGAGCATGGTATTGTGTCCGTCTCCGTCACATGTCAGACAAGGATAAACATGTATAGTACTGCCACAAGGTCTGCAATTATGGTGATACAAGTCATAAATTTTCAATTACCATGATACTACTGTTGAATTCCTGAGTCCAACTTTCATGGCCTTGCCCAACCTGGACTCTTGATTTGCTGCTGATTTTGTGAATTTCCATATCTCCACCAGCAGATGATTTGCACTTTGGAGTCCTTCCCAGAACTCGATTCTTCCCCTGCTGCATCTGTGGCTGAGGGTTATGCTGAAAACTTGAATTTAATGACAGCCCAGTAGTTTCATCAGCTTCTTGTCTTAGTTTAGGAGGCCTCCCCCGACGTCGCTGTCTCGGTTGACCAGCAGATGATTGGCACTTTGGTGGCCTTCCCCTAGCTCGATACTTCTGCTGATGATCACTTGAATTTAATAACAACCCACTAGTTTCATCTGCCTCTGGTTTTGGTTTAGGAGGCCTCCCTCGGCGTCGCTTAACTGGTTGCTGCTGCTCATTTTGACATTGTTGATTAGTTGGTGATAATATCTTAATAAATGCATGAAGTACTGTTTCAGCTGGTTCCTTGTCATGGCAATGGTCCAAAGGGAATGATTCATAGACATTTGCTACTGTCGCTGATTCAGGTATGGGAGGTCGAAGCCGAATCACTAACTTCCTGGGATGTGGCTTCTCCTGCTCCTGCTGCAGCTGCTTATGAATCTGCGACCAAGATAATCCTTCAACCACTCTACTTTGATGCTCTGCCATTTGGCTGCGATTTTCAGGCAATTTAATTTCTTGTTTCTGCTGCTTATCTGGTTCCATAATAACTCCACTTTGCTGCTCCAATGATATACCTTTTCCCTCAATCACTTCAATTTGTTGTCCAAGAGTTTGTCCTTTGCTCATGTCGTTCTGTTCTTCTTCTGGCTGCTTTTGTTCTTCTATGACGCTAGTTTGTAGCTTCTGTTCTCGAGTCTTCTCATCACTACCCCCACATCCAACTGCATCATCGAGTATTATGGCTTGATTTTGCACTTTTCTCGCTTCATCTCGTTGTTCTTCTACTTGATACTGTTCTACAATCACTTCATCATTTTCTCCAGGACTCGATTTGGTGATTACATCACCAAGTAAGTAACACTTTTCACCAGTCACATGAATCTCGCCACTCTCACAAAGCTTCCAGAGATGAAGCTTCAGGAAAGTAGAGTGAGCCCGCGGCAAATCATCGTACTTATTTTTAATGAACTTTGATATTGACTCCTCACTGGAACCCCCTTCCTCATTCAAATCCCCAAGTGCAGCAATTATCATCTACATCACGTCCCACAACACACAATCAGAACTATTACAACTGAAAATGCACGCAGAGATTAACTCAGTGTTTTGTGAGATGCACAATTACTATACATAGAACAACACCATGCAAAGTCAAAAACTCCAAAAACTTCAACAAATCAATACATGTAGCATATAAATAATGTATTTGCACAGTTTGACACAAACCATGCACAAATAACTAAATGAGTGAGGAAATAAGCTTTTGCAGCCTCACTGACCTCCAAATTCCTCAGCAGAAAAAAAGATGGCACGCTTGAGCTCAAAATTCCAACTCAAAACATTTTTTCTGATTTAAACATGGCTTCGGAAAATCAAATTCACAGACAGCCATCAATTTTCTCCTTCTCTCTCTATCTCTCTCCACTCATTACACATTTTTCCAAAACTAAACTAAACTAAAACTACTAAACGAACAAGGCCAAGACTGTGCAAAAGACACGTCATCGTCAACCCAAATTATGAGTGCATAATGCACGCTCATATACAGTAATGCATAGAGCATACGACCACATACATGCATGCACGTAATCAAGAATTACAATTAAAAGACGGACAATTATGACCTCATTGAATATGCACGTAAATAAGTATGGTTACTTAGAAAGACAAAGATATAGACAGTGAAAATGGGTGAAAGTGAAGGGAAAGAAAAGGAAAACGAAAATTTATTTTCATGCAAGCATTTGACCACGATGAATCATTTGTGGGAGAGTTTTGAATGTATTTTATTACATATCTTAAATGGAGTACCAGGGATGCCACAAGAAAATTTTGTATTTGTCAAAATCAACCTTACATGCTTTAAGTAAATAACTTGCTTAGAGTAAGTTTCTGCGATACTTATAAGATTCCAAACTCAAGATAACTAGTTTCATGCGCTTGTTTACAAGCATACGTGACCTGTCCTGAAATTTTTAGTTTCTAGCCCTTCCCATCCTTCTCTTGTCCAATTAAACACAAGAAAAGTTAACATATTTCCCCCCACTATGCAATGTTAAGGTTATCTTGCTACTCAAAGATACATCAAGAAATGATATGATATTATCATTCTTTCTGGTTATTAGTTAGATTGCAATCAAATTTCAGACTCCCCCTTCGAAAATATACGCAAAAAACCACTGCCAGTACAAATCCGCAAGAGTAATGATGGATTCATACAGGCATTCACATGCAATTGCCACTATGTAAATCTCGTTATATATGTATCAGGAGCATATGCAAACATGCATTCGCATTCTTTACAACTGCCAAAGTCTTTACACAGAACCTTAAGCCTTTGCGACATAGATGACTATTTTCATGAACTTGTTACAGAAAAAAGAAAGGGAACTTTACTTGCATAGTTGACATATTCCAAAAAAATTATTTTCTCGCCCTTTCCTTCCTTTTCTTGTCTATCACACTCATGGAAAACTAATAGCGTCTCTCTCCCCGTAACCTTCTGTTATCTTGCTAATCAAACAGATTATTTCTGAAATTGACATCAAGAAATGATAAAGCCTTGTCAGTCTTTCTAATGTCAGATTACAACTCAAAAACCCTACATCGAGTACACATTAAATATTCCCATGCAATTGCCTCTATATAAATCGACATTGAATGTATCGCGAGCATTTGAATACACACGCATTCTTTTTGTTTTTTGTTTTTTTTTTCAGGAGATAGGATGTTAGTATGAAAACCCATAGAGTTATGTACACATGCATTCACATAATCATCAATAATGCGAGAAGACTTACAGAAGCATAAGTGGGATGATCGGGGGTGTGAGAATCGGGGAAGAACTGAGAGAATCGGTTTTGAATGAGGGTCTTTAGGGGAGGGGTGAGTGGTCTTCGAGGATTGGAGGCGGCTATTGCCATTACGAATGCCTTGAAATTCGCCATGGCCTTGTTAGTGTTCTCCGTTTGACAGTGACTAGGGGGGGTTTCTGGGGGGGTTTCTGAGGGGGTTTTTTGGGATTGAATTTGAACGTCAGGCGGTGGTGGCGCTTCTGCTGTTGCCGTTGCTAGTGGCGGTGGCGATGGTGGCGGGGTTTCCATCGGTGGGATGGGAATGTGGTCTCTCTCTCTCTCTCTCTCTCTCTCTCTCGTGCGCAACTGCGCACTTTATCGGGAGGAATGCTCCAAGTCAGTTTTCCAAAATGGACCTGCCGGGAAAATTTTGTTTGTGATTGTGAGTGAGCTCACTACATACGCGTATAGTGAGCTCTCTCGGCCGTCCGATCTGAGATCAACAGTTCAGATCGTCTTACACTTTAAAAAGGGCTTTTACATTTACTTTAACTTCAATTTATCTGAATCGTTGATCTCGGATTGGACGGCTGAGAGAGCTCACTACACACAAGTAGTGAGTTCTACAGGCCCCCGGATCCCGGAAGACCCATGCCCCAACACTTTTGCCAAAAATAATCCATTTGGATTTTTTTTTCATTTTTTTTACATTTGTTAATTTTGTGTCAATTTTTTTGGATTATTTATTTCGTCTCGACGAGAGCAATTTAAAAAGTAAAAAAAAATTGATTAAATTTTAAAAAAATTCACTAAAGAAATAAATAATCCAAATTTTTGTAGATTAAGTATTAAATTATATTTGTCTTTATTCACAAAAATTTAAGAAAATCCGATAATTTTTTATTTTTTAGATTTCTTTTGTCAAGACAAATTAATAATTCATAAAAAAATCGACGCAAAACTAACAAATGCAAAAAAAAAAAAAAATTAATAAGAACAAAAAAAATGCAAATTGCCAAAGCACTAAGGGGTCTCTTTTGGCCAGAAAAAAAATTGTTCACAATCACTGGTTAAAATAGTGTGGAGTCCACAAAATCAACACGTTTTTTGGTAAGTATGACATCACTTTGTAATAGCATCCACACCATTTTTTAAGGATTCCATACTATTTTAACCCATCAGAGTAAGAGTTTTGTTGACGCTCCTTTAGCGAGGATGAACAAATGTTTACCCTTTTGGCCGGTCCTATGCAAGTGGATTACACATTTACACCTCAGCAAGTCCCGGCCAAATTCGTGAATCGTGATCAAGTCTTTTTCGGACGTGCGCAGAAAGTCCCAGCCAAATTAGTTCAGAAAGTCTAGTTTATACTCGTCAGTCGTCACCTGCTCATCTCTTTCATTGGGAAAGGAAAATGATATGGATACACTATTTGTGCACCACAAATGCACATCACGCTGATGTGCCAAATGAGGAGAAGCCGAATGTGGGGTTCACCCAAAAAGTGGGTTTTTCCTCGTTTGCCACATCAGAGGGTGGTGTGCATTTGGGGTGCACAAATGGTGTACTCATAGCATTGTTGATTGGGAAATTACACGCAACTCATGCAATACTATTTTTTATAACTCATGTGTCCGAGTCAGTGGCGGCTCCAAGAATTTATGCAAGGGTGTTCAGAAATTACCCCAACTCCACTAGTTGATCTATTAACCAATAATATATTTACAAAATCTCATATATTAATATAAAATAGTGCGGTCAAAAAATATAAACTCTATTCTGAAAAAATTAACTACCAGGCTAAATGAGACTTTAATATATTAGTAACAAAAATTAATTTTTTTGGAAGTTATTGTATTGCGTAATAAACAGTGTTTCGAGAATAGAGGGAGTAAATTTTTACAGTTGTCCTAGACGAATTCTCATAAACAATGTTTCGAAAATACTCCTATGTTTTTCTTTAGGATGATGTGATGAGATTTTCTATCGTAGTCTTAAATTCGAAGGAATATTATTCAACTTAATGGGGCTTTGCAATGTAGATAAAGTTTTTTAAAAGCTTTGCATGTAATCTATAAGCTAACTAAACAAAAAATAATTTTTTAAAAAAAAAAAAGAAGAAGTCGGTATTGTCATGAACGCGAAATTAATACATTTAGACCATAGACAATAGAGATGGAGAGAGAACACAAAGCATATACTTACACCAATAGATTCTTCTTTTTCCATTCCTTTTTTTTCATTTTTTTTTCCATTATGATTGTGAGCTTTATTTGAGCTAATGTACATGTTAGCTATAAAATGTATAGCTATAAAATGTTTGGATATCCAGGATAAAGTTCAACAATATTCAAAGCTATAAAATGTTTCCAATCAACATAATCACAAATTCATCACTACTCTTTCTAACAAACTTCTCACTCACACTTCAATTGCGAATTTCTCAAACAAAAAACATGAAAAAGATTTAAACAACTATCTTATTACCCTTTAAGCCAACACCTACTTCACGGTTTCTTCCATATCTCTTTACAAAGAGCAAACCAAAATCCTACATTACAAATTTCAATAATAGATTGAGCTAAAGACATGGAGAAGTTATGGGACACATACGCTAAGTTCACCATTTCGTCGATTGACATTTAGCAGCTATTCCCCTTTCAGAGAGGTACGGCTTGAATGTTGTCATGACTTCCTCATATGTTGGCCTCTTGTAGTCTACTGCCTGTAATCAATCACAGAAATGTTTACGTAGAGCCGTTAACAAACAAACAAGTAAATTTAGATGGATTTGGAACTTGTGGAAGGGAAAGAAACAGTGAGAAAAGATAAATATTGTGGAAAGAAATTGTTTTCTCCATTTGGTTTTCCAAAGAAAAAGAAAGGGAAATATTTTTCATTGTTTCGTTCAAACAAAAGATATTAGAAAATAATACTATGTTTAGAACTTGGATTTGTGGAGGAATTGTTATGGAAAAGTAATATAGTTTCTGCTTCATTGCCGTGTCTGTGTAATGAAGAAGAATACCTTACCTTACCTTACCTTTTCTTTTCTTTTCCCTCCAAAATCCATGATGCAATTATGCAAACCTCTTTTTATTAGATAAAAGGAAATTGAAGTTCCAAATATATCACTTTAAAGGCAAATGTGAGGACAGGGAGAAGAAAAGGCCTTTCTACTTATTATCCTCCCTTGTTTTTTTTTTCTTTGAAAGACCTTAGCAACACACCTGCTCAATGACTTCATCAGGGCTTGCCCATTTCCACTCTGAAAACTCTGTTTCTGCTTCACCACTTGCTAAGTTGACCTCGCTTTCATCTTTCGTCAATCTCATCAGAAACCTGCCAGTTGCCAAATTCTTTCTTATGCTAGATTTGAACAACAAGCAGTCCTATACACTTTCTTTATTCCAGACCCTGAGCCTGAGGTGGTATCGACACTAAAAAGCTAATCTATGTTTTCATTGATAAGAAATGATTGATAACAATTTTCGCAAGCTTGAGTTTGAATCCTTAGGCAGTCCAAGTTGAAACCAAACTAACATATGGAAAGTAATAGTAATGCAGAGAACATGAATTATGTGTGTGGACAAGAGGTTCTGTTCTTGAATGTTTTTAGTTCGGTCCTTGAATGTTGCCAGGGTACTGGATTAACTTCTATACTCTTTCCATCAAGCTTGCCTAGCTGCCTTATTTCATGGAGGAAGGGGAGTACTCTGGATGGTAGACTTTTTGCTCGATACACACGAAAAGGGAAGGGCTTTTTGGTTGACAGTGGTACGTCAATCATATCTCTGAATTTAGTTTCTCGACAGACAAAATGGGAACAATGTTACTGTTGATGTATGTAATGCTTCCAAAACAGCGTATTTGGCACTTAATAAAATAACTTGGGCTTCTACGCCGTATGAACATGCTGATGGAAACTCTTTTAGTGACAAACATCAAGCATTGAACCAATGTGCCTTTGTCTACTTGCTTAGCATGATGGGTAAAGACAAGTATCTGAACATGGGAAGAAAGGCATAAAGCCAGAAGACCAAAAAGAAAAGTGAATAGCAACTGTGTTTCTTTCCCAATTTCGGAAGACTATTCTTTTCAATACTACAGTTCAAGAATCAAAACTCTTGGAATTCTGAATCTATTTTTGCCCATTACATCATCCACTAGCATACAGGGATTAGATACAGTATAAAACAAGACACTCACCACTTCTGCGCCTGCCCATGCCATTCACCTCCCCAGAGACGATTGACTTTGGCCGTTACAGCAGGTGGGAAATCGTAAGTCAACCATCTTGGAACCTGTCCATTGAAACATTGTGAAGTATTTTCCTTTCTTCATTAAAGGCACTAAATAAATTTGGAAATTAGGACTGAAAAACCAGATAATTTCTTTAGACATTATTTAAAGGCCACATACACTACAGTTAAGTCACATTCTAGTTTCTTTTTGTATGCTATGATATAGAGTCGGAATTCACTATAGTTTTAGTCTTTTGACTCAGAAATACTGCTTAAGGTGGTAAAAGTCAACCTGTTACTTTATCTTTCCTTTTCTTTATCTTTTCGAAACAGAACACGACTTCTGAATTCACATTCATATAACCTGGGTTAACTTTTACTTATCAAAAAAAAAAAAACCTGGGTTAACATTAGACAAACAAATGGACAACATTATGGTCTTGAACCCTATATGATAATTGGCCAAACCATCAAAAGAAATTCATCCTGTGTATGCTTCTCACCTTTTCCCAAAAACCCTCCAGACATGTATGGATACAAATACAAGTTAGAATTTCAGGACATGGAGTTGAAAGCTTCTTATGAGGCAAACCAGCAATTGTCAGACCTCAATGTTTAGTCCTAACACATGCATACAGACAGAAGACATCAAGACAACATTATCATAGACTGCATGTCCCACCAGCTTAGCATGCTTAAGTAATACCAACGAGATAATAATGAAAGAGTACAATGACATTTTTTTGTAAGCCAAACCTCAGCAAGTATTTCAGCAGACACTATCCCAGTTTCTTCTCGCAACTCCCTAATTGCTGCTGCAGTTGGCTCCTCACCTTCTTCAATTCCCCCCTAACAGTGAAAAAAGTACCAACAATGTTAGCCAAAAACATGTAACAGTCCAAGAAGACTAATAATATTACAGATGAATCCCCTGAGGAAAAGTAGGGCAAGGTATTATTATTTGTGATATCTCACTCCCTGGCACAAGGGCAAAATAGTAGTTCAAAATTCAAAAAGCCACCACAAACTGAAACCGTATTATTAAAGCGAACATCTAAAAGTCAAATCACTCAAGCAAGGTAGGGAGTACTCTAGAGAAGACCAGTTACATTGCCTAAGCATATAGGAAACTGCAGGTTGGCTGCGTGTTCAGCTAAAAGTACAAGGAAGGAAAATCATATGGCATGCCCACTATATGGACACACAGCAGACATTCACAGGAAATGACCTATATGACAGAAGGGGGAAGTACGTTGCTATGGCGCAGACAGCTTCGATTTTAAGGGCACTATATCTTCCACAGAGATAGCTGTTTTGATGTATGAAATATAGGAGTTGGTAAAACAAGCAACCAAAACATAGCCATTTTCATTTGACATAAATCGAAAACTCAAACAGCTGGTGCCTGATGCTTGTTAGTTGTTACCATACAAAAGCAAGCCCTTGAGATATCTTATATTTTCAACAATAAAGGGTTCTTCAGCTGAATACCGAGGTCTGCTACTGGACAAGGATCAAAATCGCTTTTTTCGGTATGTTGTTTGGTTAGCTAGGGAAAGAAAACCTTTGGATATGATTAAAGCAAGAAAGAAAGAAGTTCCCCAATCCGTATCTGTGGTAACATTTCCAAATTGTAGCCGGAGTATGATGTAAATGTTAAAAAATAAAAATGGAGAAGTATGATAATGTCATTCTTGGATATTTCTAATAGGTAATGAAACTATTCAACATGTCATTATAGTACTTAGACTTTGGCAAGTTTCGGTACATGTCAGTGGAAACATTAGAATTTCAGGGTTCGACCAATGTTACATTCCATCTCCTAAGAAACAGAAATGTATTGACCTTTCAAATTTGGTTCCTTGGTACTGAGTTAAAAATTGCATAGAGGGTGGAAATTGAAAAGCTAATCCCTATTGTCAATAGTCCCTATAAATTACCAACAATATAGCGTACACGCAAAATCACACCCTAGTCCTATCCTTATTGGACGCATTTAAGAAAGGCCAAGCATTAATAGGTTATCAATCTCTGTTTTTCTCTCTATTAAAACTACTTTAGAATGTCCTGATTAGAGCCCTGCAAAACTGGCTATGAGCAATTTCCTCGCCCATATGAACCACGACACATTCAAACCAAAATTTCATTTTCACCACAGGAAGACAAAGGAAAAAAAGACAATACAAGAGGTGTACCTGAGGCATCTGCCATGCTCCTGGAACATTCAACCTTGAAGCCACAAATACCTGCAAGTCATAAAATGCAAGTAAATCAAAGACAGTTACCATTTCTTCATATGCATCAACATACCCCTGTAAAAGGAGAGAGAAGAAGAACTGCAGGGTTTTACTTAACAAACAAGTATAATTCATTTTACTACCCCTTCCCCTTTAACTTCGTTCACTCATAACCCTCGCATAAGTAAATTGAAAATGCTTACCACATGTTTGATGAGAAAGGGGGAAAAGTTCAGAAATTAAAGACACAGAGATGCAAAGTTTTGAGTGTTCTAAAATCCAGCAGTTGCCCTAGCTGAAACTTTAAATCTTTTAACCACAGAAAGCAAATAGGAAGAGAATTTGGTGGACGACTCCTAGTGCAGCAGCTATGATGATGTCAAACCTTTTCTCACATTTTTTTATTGACAGAACTCAAAATATTTACCAAACAACCAGATTAAACCATTACGTAATTAGCGTATAAATTAAACCTATTGTTCATTGTCCCCAAAATCTTGTGTACTGACGTTAACAAGCAACCAAAGGCCTGAAAATGTTGAAAAAAGAATTGCAAAGAGAACATGCATCAAAACAAATGTAGTGTTGATAAACGTAGTGTTGATTTCCCATGACTATGGCAGAATTCCCCGCTACTCCAATTGAGGCCAACGTACAAACAGAAAATAATAATGATCTCAAAGTGATGCAGGACAACTATCGAAAATAAATAAATGAAGACAAAACCCGAGGCATCCCTGTGCCTAACAATCCCTAGACATCCCTGTGCCTAAGGAAGTAATGATATCCCTGTATCAAAACCATAATCAAACTCATATATTTCAAAAAAGTCCCTACATAGAAAAGATTAGAGTCCTTTAAATTGGTTCTTAAAATAACGAAGGGATAGACATGATCTAGATTCCTAAATTGGGTTAACTCCTAAAATAACAACTAAAACTATTGAATAAAATCCTAAACAGGATAACTCCTAGAATAACAACTAAAACTATTACATAAAATCCTAACATCTAAATAAATAATGATAACATAAATCAATATCCTCCCGGATGATATACAAATAGGTTGTGGGGCCCATGGATTACTCTTTCCGGTTCCCTATCACAAAGTTCTATGTAGTTCATAGAGCTTGCCATCGCACCAGAATTTGACTACATTGTACTGCACCAACAAAATAGATCAGGACTTTTATTTTTTGGGTAAATTAGATTTTTCTTTGAAGTCTTACGAAATTATCAATCCACTTTGAGACAGGGACAGTGACCATATTCCACCGGTTTCAATAAAATGTTAGTGAGGTTAGTCTAACAATTTAAAAACCCATTATCAGCTTTCTTTGTCAAGTACTCCACACAATTGCATGGAGCTCCACAGTCCACCCTGTATGTATGTTAACGGATAGCAATTCACCTATGATACAGGTAACTATAATTTTTTACGACAGGTATGGCTGTGCATATGCACAAAGTTCTGAGTTTTGCACAAGCACAATCTAGATTCTAGAGACACTTGTAGAGGTGAATATGCATACCCGTTGCTACAAAGTCACATGTTGAAAAAGGAAAACAAAGAAACAAAGGAACAGTTTTTGAATTTGAGTTATTTGAGAATGATTTCTATTTCAGCTTGTGTAAACAATATTCCATTTATTTACCCAATATATATATATTCCATTTGCCCAAAATTCTAAGAGAAATATTTTGCAACTAGGCAGATCCCTGAAATGCTTAGAAAGATAAAATAAAAATTGCAGAGTAGCAATAGGCCAAGACAAACATAGGCCTTAGGCCATACCGTTCATTTCCCCACTAATTTTTCACACATTCAAATCGTGATCTGGTTTTGGGCCAACTTTCTACTAATTTAAACCTCGTAAGACGATTGGTGCTCAACCTACAACTTCAACAAACAGAGTGAACATAACTATTACCATATCTCCATTATAGAAACAGAATCATGACTAAATCAGCAAATAAACAACAGAGTGCACACTTTCTCGATATTACATGCAAATTACACATTAACCTCGCAAATCATAACCACTACGATTTTTGTTTTCTTTTCTTTTATTTACCATCCAACAAGTCTATAACAGACAGAGAGCATAGTTTGCCTAAACTCTGGAAACAAATCCCTAGGTTTTTAAATCAATCACAAAAGGAAAGGGTAAGGCTTGCCTTTTCATGCCTACCCAACCCAACCAACATTGAAGAGTCAAACCGTTCATCGTGTAGAACCCGTTAGATTAGTTTGTTCATTCAGCAAGTAATTTGTATCCAACATAAGTATCATATTTAGTTCAAAAAAAAAAGTATCCATATAATCTGTTCAATACTCTCTTCTTTTTAATGAATAGACTCCCATCCTCAAATTATATCACCAACTGTATTGAAACTAAAAGTTGAACCGGTTGTATTGACTAGTATATTCCCACTAGTCGATAGTCTTTCCCAAGTCACATAATGTGCGTGCTCGTGCAAAAGTGTCTTTAAAGAGATCTCAAAATATTAAAATTCACGAGACCGAGGTTTGAAAGTGTGAGCGCAGGGCGCTACTAAAGTACTATGCGACTAAGAGCAGGACTTTATTATGTGACTAAGCTCTTCTGAAAAATTACTCAATGCCCCTGGGACGCGGCCGCCACCACGTGGCACCCCAAACCCCCTTTTGCCCCACATTTGATGGGGAGCAGCCAGAGCCAAGACAAGGGTGTAGTCTCTGCTCCAATGTGTGGTATGTGCGGTAGAAAAGGGGTCTGGGTACCACGTGTCGATGACCTAGAGCACTAAATAATCTCTCCTTCCCACCATATCTGGGTACGTGGACCCAATACCAACATAACTTCACTATGTGAGTTTCCCTAAATTTTCACCAACTACCTTTTCGACCTTTTTTTTTCTTTTTCTTTTTTTGGTATTTTCCTTGGGTTTCAAAATTTTAAAAATTTATCATTTGACTGATGACAAAAAAAAATTAAAAGGATAAAACTATGATCATAGACACAAAAAAAATTATTGAGTATAAAATAGTTACCCGGTCTTAGTTTTTTTTTCAACTTCAACCTAATTTTTTTTTTAATTTTTGATTTTTTCAGCCAAGACGCACGATTTACCGTAAAACTGTCAACAAAAACTACTACTTGCATCCCCAAAAAAAACTTCCCGTCCGCAAAACGAGAAGTTACAAATAATACATTTTATCGGGAAAATTTTGAACTTCACTAACATATGGAAAATAATTTTTTTTTAGACTATATAAGCGGTGTAAATTAAGCGAAGAGACGAGTGATAGAAAAGAAGAAGTAAAGATTGAGCGGGGAGAGTATACCTGATTGTCGGAATTGATGAGGCAGACTCCGACGTTAGGACGATAACCGGACGGCAAGTCCTCCATTTTTAGAGAGAGAGAGAGAGAGAGAGGGATGCGATATATAGCACTTTCAGGAAATTGAAAGAGAGAAAGTCCACTCCACCATATATGTAGGAGTATAAATTTTGAGTGAAAGAATAATGGTGATGATGACAGAGAGAGGATATTTGGGAAGACTTTCGGGATATATCAGCCTTAATTGCTTCCCCTTATCCTACGCACCCCCCAAGTTCCCCTTCCATGGTGCTTCCACCAGATGGACAAATACTTGGTAATATTGGGTCAGAGGTATGTGCCGTGCACAGCATGTATGCTGTGCAGCTCATTTAGGGCCCACCTCAAGTCCCGTTGTTTGATTTGAATTATTCATTTTGTTTGTTTCGTTGAGTATGTTGTCTATGTAAAAATTCATGTTGATCGGAAATTGGTAACTATTTGATCGCTGAACATTTAGCTTATTGTTTGTAAAAAAAATGGTTGTCTGTAAAAATTCATGTTGATCGGAAATTGGTAACTGTTTGATCGCTGAATATTTAGCTTATTGTTTGTAAAAAAAAAATGCCCACGATAGTTTCCTTGATTTTCCATCTTCGAGAGAAATACCGTCCGAAAACACAGTTAATGATCTCCGATCAAAATGAATTTTTACAAAGATTATATACTCAACAAGACAAACAATGACCTATTTGGATTAAACAACGGGATTCGAGATAGACCCTAAATGAATTGCACAACATTGTTGTGCACAGCATAGGCGTTTGGCCCATTTTAATTAAAATAGGGATGGCAGTTTCCCAAATTTAATGGATACATGTTTCGTCCCGTTTATTGGAGGCGAATATTACACGATTTATTATTCAATTCATTGGAAATGGATACGGTAGAATTTGAAAAATCCCCAAAATTAAACATGAGGCAACTGTAACTTTATCATAAACCCCGTAACCCGTTTCATGATGCAGCCACCAGATGACTAGATTAACTCTATATATTAAGTACTTTAAAAATGTTGATAGGGGAAAAATTGGAAGTGGTCGAGCATACGCTCTTACCGTGATACCTCCCTTTGACAAGAACAACTTTTTCTACTACTATTTTTTCTAATGTCAATATCTTATTGAAGATTTATTACATATTCGAGCTCCAAAACTTAAGATTTATTAACTCATATTTTGCTATTAATTTGTTTGATGTCTCTTTCTATTGTTACGGTAGATTTTTTAAAAGCTAAAACATTACTTTATTTTAATAGTTTACTAAGCAAAGTTCTTCAACGACCGATGATTATAAAGACAAATTAGAAATGTCAAATGTAGTTAAGAAATGCAGTTTTATTTTTTCTACTTACGTTCGAGTCAGCGGAAACACCGCTCATGTCATGAACATTCTGACTTTTCTCATGTGCATGCAAATCAATGAATTAGAAGGTCCTTTGCTACGTTGGAAAGAATAAAAACAAACACATCGTGACTCCTGTTCTCATCCATTCCACCAAAATTTTGAATACCCTTTATTTGAAAACACAAATATTTACTCATACTTGTGATTTTAGTTATTTACATGAATATACCATTTTTTTATCATTGTTATTTTGCAAATTAGGTCACTGGCCGGTGACCATTAGTTTTATTCTTGCATGAATATAATAACTTCGCTAACAAATTATTCTGCAACCGCCATTGGTTGTAGTTGCTCTAACCTAGCATCTAGACTATATGTTCAAATGACAAATTAACTAATTCTTAGAGGAAAAAAGTACGTAAAAAAGAAATACATGCTTTGTAAAGAAACTAGAGCGATTCATCTTATTGTTTTTCGTCTCATGAAATTTTTTGTTTTTTTTTGTTTGGTACCACTAATAATTGCAAGTAGTATGTATGAATGAGTAAATTTAGTTTATTTTCATTTCCCTTTTTGACTAGACAGAGATTCGGGGAAAAAGGTGTCTCTATAATATGTTAATGCATTTAGGGGAGTAATGTATCTCAGTACGTTAGACCGAGATCTCATCATAGCAATCCGAATCGTCCAGTTTGTAAATTGTTCAACAGATTATCAAAGGAAAAAAATCAATTGATACTGCATTTAGGGGAGTAATGTATCGGCCGATGTTCATTATACAAAAATGAATGATAATATATAATTTTTTAAAAAATAAACTGTTACGGCATCTTAATATTTCCCACCACGCTTATGGAAGTTTAACATGTGAACGGCGGGTTCATTGTAGTAGTGTGAGGTTGCCCACACTAGATCTCTACTCATGCGTGGAGGGTAGGACCCGCGCACAATAGCATCAGCACAGACATATGCTGCGCTGCAGCTGCGGTCAATGAACACATATGAAGAAGACAAAAAAAAAAAAAGAGCAGAAAGTCAGTGGGCGTTGACTTTTGGATATGTAAAATAAATTAGTGGAAAGCATCTCATTGATGGCTGCCGCTAATGCTATTAAATATTTATTAATTTCTTGGTCGAGTGGTGGATAAAAATAAAATAAATGCCACTAAATATCCACCCACCCACACACACATACATGATAAAAACAAAATAAATACCACTAATAAATGTGCACACCCACACATACATGATACATACAAAAACCTTTGTTGGCCTCATTTTTTATTTTTTAAAGACCCATTTGGAGGCGTTTGGATACCTTTTTTTTTTAGCAATTTTTGGATGCCGGGCAGGTACCACGTGACCGTACCCGAGCACTCAGCTCGATCATTCAAAACACTTTTGAACGGTCTCAAATTTTGAAGAGAAAAAAGATGAGAGAGAGAATGAAAAAATTTGTGCCGACTAAAATACTTTTTGACAGTAGAGATGGATGTTTGGGCATGGTCACGTGGAGCCCGGCCGGCATCCAAAAAAATTTCCGTTTTTTGGTATTTCATATTTCTTGGCCAACAATACCATAAATAATGAGCTTCAGATAAGCTTTTGACTTTAACCAATGGCCATTTGAGGACAGGTTGTCGGTTAGTGGTAGAAGGTGGCCGCTAACCGGTGAGGGGATTGCAGGCAGTGGGTGGCTAAGGGGTGAATTGGGGAATGGTGTTGTCCCAGACAGCATCCATGTTGTCCCAATCTGGGTCGTCTGTGCGCGGCTTTGGAGGGTTTGGATTTGTTTGGTAGAGGGCGATTCGGATTTGTTTGGACAAGATGTGATCTAAGCAGTCCATCGCCAAACACGGACAATTCATATCGGACAATATGGTAAGGGACAGCTTGCACTCCGGGTCCGTTTTATAGAAACAAACTTGTACCACATATCGAGCCACAGATGCTAATATGGGTGGACAACTCAACACGCGGGCGAATTGATTTATTAAAATATAAGGGCAAGATTTGCTACTTCCCTTTGGAAAGATTTTTTAAAAATTTGATTCAGACATTATCATATTCTATATTTTCCTTAAGATGGTTTTATATTTTCCTTAAGATGGTTTTAGAATGCTACACCGATCTTTTCTTTTTCTTTTTTGATCAAGAAAAATGCCCCAAGGGCTACATACCACCAACCAGAGCCCCTCGGTTGGGAAAGAAGATCCACAACTATCGGGTTATCTATACAGGGTGGGTAGAAATGTTACACCGATCAAACAAGCAATTTTGACTACTTAAAGACAATGAAGGGTCTTGTAATAGGAAATTGTAGTTCTTATCTGTCATGGTGCTAATGCCACAACCATTTTTGTTTGTGCCAAAACTGTTTTTGTTTGTGCCAAAATTGTAGTGCTTAAAAACCTTGTAGGCTTGTACCATGTGCAAGGTACAAGCCTTTTATAAACTACAGTCTTGGCACAAACAAAAATAATTTTGGCATTATCATTCCACCTAATATTAATGACTTTTTGATTGGGAGATTTTGTAATCTTGAACGGGAGATTCTGTAAAATATGATGTTCGGATTTGTATGATACTCTGTTGATTCACTTTGCAATATAAATAATTTTAATTATGTACACTTCGACACGACCAAAATTGAAAGAACAATGTTAGAGGCACTAAATAACTTACAAACTATTGCACTAAAAATACACGTCATTACCACTTCAATGCACGATGCAATATACGGATGCATTCATCCACTAAAAGAATATCACATGTACATTTAGTACAATAACTAGTAACCCACGAAAAAAAAAATCAGATGGCTAGGGTGAGGAAAATAACCGTTCACATATTTTTGTTGGTAGCTATTACTCAATTGCTATGTCAGGTCAGGTGTGCGTAATTAAGATTTTTTTTAATGGTTGCATTACATCAAAGAGTACGAACTTACATGGACAGGGATGACCGAGGTGTGAATGAGCCTGGTCGACCGCTCTACCCACGTTTTATAATGAATATTAATATTGTCATTCATATATTTTGCCACAAACAAAAACAATCACCCACTTGATAGTGGAATCCCGCGTTCCTCCCTGCACATAGGTGTCATTATGTTTTTATATATTGATGAGTTGCTTTCACACAAATCTCGTGACCAGGATTTTGCTACAAGGGAGGCTAATTATTAGAAGTATTCTTTACGAGTCCTGCTAGATGTACACCATTTTTGTGTACACCAATTGTACACCACCTTTGTAGGACCCATTTCGGGTTTCACACGAATAATCAGAGCCGCTCAATATTCTTAAAACATTTTTTTAGGGTCTCTAAAAAAAACCAACTGATTTTAACATCGGTAAGGCCTCGATCGATTCTGCGCCCAACTTACTGACTGGAAACTGGGCGCAAAATCGATCGAGGCCTTACCAATGTTAAAATCAGTTTTTTTTTTTACAGAGGCCCTTAAAAAAGCGTTTTAAGAATATTGAGCGGCTCCGATTATTCGTGCGGAACCCGAAATGGGTTCCACAAAGGTGGTGTACAATTGGTGTACACCAAAATAGTGTACCCATAGGTTTTTCCATTCTTTACTCAAATCGCTTGAAGCAAACGTCCAAACTATTGAGGTCACTTTAACACTCCATCCATGATCCATCCCGTATTTGTTGTCCACTTTCACTATTCACAATACCTCAAAAAAATTGTTGTATTTTTTAATGTATAATGTTATATATTTAATATAAATTTCATTTAACTGTTCTCGATAAGTACTAATAAAAAAATCAAAAAATTAAAAAAAAAAAGATTAAAAGATATAAGTAATTAAAAAATGACACATATACCCATAAATGAACAAGAAATTTAGGACAAAGGGAGTATGCGTTCACACTCAAATTTGTAATTTTTTATGAAGTGGCCAAAAAATATTATTTTTTGCCAAGTTGGGCTAAATTCTCTTATAAAATTAATGGGCCACATTAATTTGATTTTGTTAAGTAAAGGCCCAATTAATTTTTATTGAGTTTGGCCCATTTCCATACTTATCGCCTATCGGCTAATGGATCACAGTCCAATGAGGTACACCGGATGTTCGGTGAAGTGGCACTCGCCACTCAGAAAGTGGACTGGTGGGTGGTTATATTTTTGGTAGTTGGTTGCTGAAGAAGTGGGTTGATTGGATATGAGAAAAAAATTTGGGTACCGAATGGGTACCACGTGGCCATGCCGAGATTGAATCTCTCTCTCTCCTCTCACCTGGCCACTCTATCTCCTCTTTTTCTCTCTCCTCTTCCGAGCCGTTGGATCACATTTTGAACGGTTGAGATTTTCGAGAGGGTACCACGTGGACAATACCCACTCGGCACTTAAAATTTCCTCCATAGTGGGGGAATGAATTTAACTTCAGGAGACGTGTGGCAGCATCTTGGATGGACATGCACAACATGGGACAGCACGGGATTCGGGGGGCCTGTGGTGACTTAGTCAGGGTGTGTAGTGGGCATCATGAGTTTTTTGAGGGATTAGATTGGGCAATTCTAAACAGGAATGATATGCGATTGTTTTAGATTGGGCAATTCTAAAACAAAAATATGAGTTTTTTTTATACCTATCGATGTCCGAACAAGATTATTTTTTTACTGGATGCTCTTCTCAACGAGCTCTACGACCCTTATAGTTCAGATCAATAAATTTCTAAGCCCACAATTTTATAACTTTTCCTAAAGATTCTTTCAAATTGGTAGGGTCCTGAATTTTGAATGAAAATCAAATAATAGATGAGTAACGTAAAAATATCCAATGGGCCTGATTTTCTCCGAGATCACCTTAATAATTATTTTAAAATTATTTAACGGTTCGGATCGTTTGTGTGGGACCCGAAAGTGGGCCCCACAGAATTACATTTTGCAAAGGCTTATAAGTCCCACGCTTCCCACATCAAACGTTGTCGTTTGATGCCCACTACACACCCTGTGATGACTAAGTCACCACAGGCCCCCCGAATCCGACAGCACGGCAGCAGGCGGGAAATTGTAAGAACCTTGGCCTATAAATGCCCCATTTAAGGCTAAAAAAAAGTTTCTCAACCACAGAGCTCGACGCTTATTAAATATCTATTTTTCGGCTCCGACCACACATCAAATTTACTTTCAAGCAAAGTACCATTTCATTTCTATTTTCCTCAACCCGCTGAGAAATTGTTTATCTATTTTTCCTAGCCTTGCCTAGATCCTTTTACATTTTCATGTAATGTGAAAAATCCTTTTTACATTTTCTTGTAATCTGAAAAATCCTTTCTCGCAATACAAATACTCAACAAACAAAAACAAAAAGGAATCATAAAGTAATAAACAGTAAACATGATGAAAGGACTTAGTAATTTCTCAACCGTTGTGAGAAAGGAGAGAACAACAATAAATAAAAACCAACTTTATTGAACAGATTAACAAAGTTGAGGACTAGATTATGTAAGGACCATAGGCCATGGTCTCCAGTCATTGGTAATTCCACGATAAATCGTACATTTTATTGTATCCCCATTTATCAAGTTGTAATTTATTTTTCTTCTATTTTTAAAGTGTCTGTTTATGGAGTGGAGGAAATTAAATATTTTATAAATTAAAAAGGTAGAGACTGTTAGCCATTGAGAATGGAAGTAAATCAAGATTGTCAAAGAGATTTTCATGCATATATTATCTCCAAAAGGGAGTTAATATATCATGGCCAAAGAAAAAAGGAAACGTTTTTCAATCTGCTCAAACAACTCGGACAGATTTTTGTAGCTTATAACTATGAGGCTTATTAGAGTTTTGCATCTATCGAAAAAAAGACAGTTGTCGTGCACTTCAAAACCTCATTAAACATTGATGGGGGTTTTCATTTGTGTGCTGATTTCCTCTTGTGGGTTTTACCTTTTTTGTTTGTGCAGTATTCCACCATTCGGTCTCACATTTAGGTCTAATGCAATCACTTGAAGAAGTCAAATTAAGTCACACAAGCCTTCATTTTAAGTTGGACTGTTAGCACAGTCTGGGCACACCCTCGCTGAACCGCACAACCCTTGCAGTAGTTTTCCCAAGAAACATTTTTAATTTGTTTCCATAAAAAAAGCGGAATTACTGCTCGGGCCGTCGGACAAAATTGCGTTAACATGCCAAGTCCACGGTTGGTCCGAGTGTGGATGGAAACACTATGCAAATATATGAACCAAGCTTATTAGTTTTGTAGTGGTGGAAAAGTAGGGTAAGAAATCTTTCATCTATATCCAAAATAAGCCTCACAAAAAATATCAACATTAGCATACATAGTAGCAATGTAGGATTAGTAGCAGACTAACGGTGTCAGAGCGAATTAGAAATGAGAGAGAAGTGAGCCATGTGGAATTTGTGTGGGGGTGGGGACATAGGAGTAAGACGGGAAAAATAGGCCAGAGGATCCGCTGCCACGAAAGAGAAATAGAGAGGTCTTTGTCTTATTCTTTTTATAATATGAACCCTCATTGAAGTTCTAAGGGAAAACAAATTACATTTATAAGCTCATCAAGAGCGTATAAAGTGGGAATCAACGAGCATTGGCGTGGTGGGCCATGATGGTGGTGACGAAGGGTAATGACAGTAGAGGAATTGCCGTTAGTCAAATCGTGGGAAGTGTGATAGAGAGATAGAATTATAGAAAACAAGAGAGGAGGGAAGGGTTATAATGGGTATTTGACTTAACAGTCAACTAACGGAGGGAGTAGATTGTTAGGTAACCCTAAATCTGGGGGAGAGGGGATAAATTTTCTCGAACACGAGGGGAACGTTATAATTAAACCGAAACCTCGGGGGGCGATCACTGTAATTTCCCCTTGTTTGTACAACACAGAAAGCAACTGAGATTCTACTCTCTCTCTGTCCCTCTCTCTCAGGTATTGTGGTTGAATCAGTAGCCATGGACGATGATGTGGTGCAGCGGGTATTCCAAGAAGGGGGTAGAGATTACTACCAACAGCCCTCCACTTCTTCGTCTTCTTCCTCTTCCATACTCCAATCCCTCCCTCTTCACGTGGTACGCATTCGATATCCATTTCTTCCAATCTCAAACCCTTCTTGTTTGTTTCCATTTCTGGGTTTTCTTCAAATTTTGAAGATGATGGTCGCTTCATATGAATATATGTCCATTTAGTTCAGGTTTTCCTGCATATGCATGTATTTGTACAAGTTCATTTCATTTGTGCTTCAAGTGGAAATCATTACGCATGTTCTTTGAGATTGACAGACAATGAGTATTATGAACTACTCCTAATTACTGGTCATGTCGGAATTACTCGGGCGAATTACTGGTCATGCGTTGTCTTCCAAATGTGTGAGAGAGAGAGAGAGAGAGAGAGAGAGAGAGAGAGAGAGAGAGAGAGAGAGAGAGAGAGAGAGAGAGAGAGAGTGTTTTGATTATTGCTTATGTATGGATTAATGTATGTTTGTCTATCTTGGTTTTGTTGTGCATGTGTAGGTATAAGTATGATTCATTTGGGCATTCTTTGAGTTTGATAGACAATGGCTTGTTATTTGCATTCCATGGAATTGGGTTTTGATGGAATGTTGGATAATATGCTGTTTTAGTTGCCTGACTGTGGTGGATTTTTTTGGGAATCCTGCAGTCTTTCGATCATGGGTACTACTTGTTGGTAAAATCTATTCAAGAACTAAGAGGAAAGAAGGAAAGTCTTGTAACTGTTGGCATTGGTGGTCCAAGTGGGTCTGGTAAAACAAGGTATACCTGGACTCATAGCTTACTTTTGTAATCTGATATCAGTCTTGTTAAACAAATCTTTGTAGGACTTCTCCTTTTTATAGTAAGATTTTTAATTGGACTGATACAAGGCTGTCCTTATGTACTTGTTGGTTTTTCCCCTGACTTATTGGAAATGAATCACCTGAATTTCATGCTCTTGAAGCCTAGCGGAGAAGGTTGCATCTGTGATTGGGTGTAATTTTGTATCGATGGAGAACTATCGTGTTGGGGTGGATGATGGAAACGATTTGGATAACATAGATTTTGATACTTTAGCTCAAAATCTTCAGGTATAAAACTCCTATTTCTTGTGTTCTAGCTGAACTAATACTTGGTTCTATGCAATCATGGCTTAATGTATTGGCTCAGTTCTTAGAAATATAGCACATCCCCTACTAGTTGTGAAAAGTTGTAATGGCTTGGGAGTTGCAACTTGTAGCTTGAAATTTTTTGTTTTATTTCATTCTTTTCTAAACCCTAATCTTCGCATAGTCATGCCACCCCTCGTATGTGAGTCTTATCTTCAGTCTGGGCTGGGTATGTTACTAAAATTTACAGAACTGTGAATACGAGTCAGAACATTATACATCATATAGATAAGAGTCCTTGTGTTCACTCATTTTAAACAGGCTTTTGTGTGGAAATAGGATCTGATAAATGGTAGAGATACATTGGTCCCGGTGTTTGATTTCCAAGAAAAGAGACGTGTTGATTCCAAAGCAATAAAGAGCTCTTCGTCTGGAGTGGTATGTATGCATGTAATGTTTCATATGATCAACCACAACCCGGTCTTATTATTATTAATTTTTTTGTTTGTTGCTGTTTTCTTGTATTTGTAGGTAATAGTCGATGGTACTTATGCTCTTCATGCAAGACTGCGCTCCTTGCTAGATATTCGTGTAGCTGTGGTAATATTTTGGTCTAACTTATGAACATTATGGGGACTAGAATTTTCTGAGTTATCCAGGAAAGGATCATGTTTTTTTTGCAAGCATGTGTTATATATATTTTTTAGACCAGAGCATATGTTGATATTATTTTATGAGTAATTACGCATTATAATTATTATTTTTTTGGATCAGGTTGGTGGTGTTCATTTTAGTCTTCTATCCAAAGTTCAATATGATATTGGAGATTCTTGTTCCTTGGACTATCTTATCGACAGTATTTTCCCATTGTTTAGAAAGCACATCGAGCCGGACCTCCATCATGCTCAGGTTTTTGTTTTGAATGTCCTGGCCTCCTTAATTGTCAGCTGAGTTTTGATATGATGCGTTATCCTGCAGATCAGAATTAACAACAGCTTTGTTTCATCATTTAGAGAGCCAATATACAAGCTCAAATGCAAAAGTGAGGTTCGTAAGTATTATGTGCGTGAAAATCAAAATTTTTGCTTTTCTGATTTGGGGAGTTACCTAACCTAGAAGATTGTTATAGGTGTAATCAGTATCTTTTTGTGAAAGCTTATTCTTTTTCTCGGCCTCATTCTTTAATATCACCGAAGATAATCACTCTGTTTGGTTGAGAGTTTTGAGAAGAATATTTTGAAAAATATTTTTGAGATAGTGTTTGGATGAGTTTTTGGAAAAAGTAATAATTAGAAAGAGGTGTAATAATTGGAGAGAGAAATGAGAATTAATGATTGGAGAAAGGGGTATGAGTAGAGAGAGAAATGTGATTAATGATTGGTAGATGAGAGATGAGAAAAGAAATTTTTTGAATTTTTTTTTGGAAATGTGAAGTGAACACAGTGAATACTTTTCCAGTTCTACTTGATTTTTCTTTGTTCCCACAAAAAGTTATCGCTACTAAATGAGATTTCTATCCACATTGCATAATCTTCTTCTTCTTCTCTCTATATATCTATGCATACTTTTTAACCTAGAGGACATAAGCAGAAGGATGAGTGCATGCAATCTATAATTTTCTCAAGATGGAGTGACTCCTTTTGTGTTGCTTCTTCTATTTATTTTTAAGATTTGAATGATTCTGAAATTCAGATATGTCCTGGAAGGAATTGCACTTCATTGTTAGTTATTACCCCTCCGACCAAAATAGTTGTCCATAATTCATCATTTGGACCTCTTAGAAAATACCTACTTTTTTTCATTTAATTTTTTTTATATGCAAATATAGATTTTGTAGTTCCATTAGACAAAGATTTTGAAATTATTAAAAATATGAAAAATTCCGAAGTACAAATAGTTTTTGAAAATTCCAAATAGTGAAATGTTGAATTTTACTTTGGGACGGAGGGAGTATAAGTTAAGTTGGTTGACAATTGCCTTTAGGAGGCCAATCCTCTTGGTTGCACACCTTAAGGTTGGATGACATGAAGGTCACAATAGTCCAGCTAAACAATAGGCTTCTACATGGTTGTTGGACCACTTGCTTGTCTATACAATGTTCCTTAAAAGAAAGAAGAAAAAAGGGAAAAAGATGTCAGCTAGAAGTTAGTGATGGCTCATGTAGTATATTCCTCTTACTGGACAATCTAGGGTGCTATTGCTTCTTTGCATCTCCTTTTGTTTGTATTGAAGGTTGGCAAACGATAAAGTTGATTGTACATAGACTCTATTTTCGATGGTTTATGTTGTAAATTAAATTTTCAAGACAAATGAGGTGAAACATGGGAAATATTATTTTAAACCCTGGACGGGTAATATCAAAAGAGATTGGATAAGTGCAATTAGTGGGTAGCAGATTGTTGGAAAATGTTAGAGGAATGGAGCATAACATACATAGAAGTTGGAAAACCTTTTGGGACCGAATGCCCTTTAGGTGTAATGCAAAAAGATGAAATAAACATTGGGTTACGGTGCCACAAGGCATAACTTCCATTTTTTGGTTTTCTGTTGTATTATTACGATGCAATTGTATGAAGTGAGTTGAACTGTTCATGTAGCTTCAAGGTTTGTCATGCCTTTGTAATTTTCGATTTCATTGTTGTACTGGAATATATGTTTTTTATCTTGTTCTCATGTCAGTCATTTTACCATTTAGCTAGGACCTATGAAGGACCAACACTTCTAGAAGTAGCCGTATCGGAGTGTCGGACACGGGGACACGGCGGGACACGTACGGGACACGCCACGTGTCCCCCAAATTTTTTGTTGGGGACACGTGGGGGACACGGCTGGGGTCAAAATGTAATTTTTTTAAATTTTTTTGGTGTCAATCTGTAATTTTTTAATTTTTCAGGGGTCAAACTGGACTTTAACTATCTTTAAAGTTTTAAGTTCAGTAATTTTTTTTTATAATATATATATATACAAGGAGTTTCCTATGAGGGCTCCCTCACAAAAAAAAGTGCGGGAAAAAAGTTGTGAGCCGTTGGATCGCGTGAAGGGCATAGGATCCAACGACCCACAAGTCCACAACTGTTTTCCCGCACTTTTTTTGTGAGGGAGCCCTCATAGGAAACTTCTTTTATATATTCGGAGCACTTCTAGTTCGGGATCCGGGATTCCGGACCTCCACTTTCCCGATATTTTTTTTATGATCCGAACCGTCCAATGTGTTTAAAGCGTGTTTTTAAGGGCCCGTGCGAGAAATCATAAATAAAAAAAATACCGGAAAGGGCTTGATATGAGCAGTTTTTCACAAAATTGTAAATATACAATTTTTGTGAAAAATTGCTCGGATCAAGCTCTTCATGGTATTTTTTTTTGATGATTTCTCGCGGGGACCTTAAAGACACGTTTTAAACACATTGGGCGGTTCGGATTTTGCAAAAACAATTTTTAAAAGCTTCAAAACATCCAAAAACCTCCAGGAAAATCTGCCTATATATATAGGGAGCGCTTCCTATCCGGACTCCGGGAATCCGGACCTCCATGATCCGAGCATTTTTTTGACGATCCGAACCCTCCAATGTGTTCAAAAGGTGTTTTCAAGGGTCCATGCGGGAAATCTTCAAAAAAAAAAATACCGGGAAAGTGTTTTGCGAAAAAATGCTTGGATCAAGCCCTTCCCGGTATATTTTTTTTGAAGATTTCCCGCTTGGACCTTGGAAAACCCCTTTTGAACACATTGGACGGATCGGATTTTCCCAAAACAATTTGCAACACAAAAAAAACACCCCCAAGGCTTCAATCCGGGGGTCCAGACTAGAAGCCCTGGGTATATATATATATATAGTATATATATATATATATATATATATACAATAAACTTCTAATAGTAATAAGGGACCCTTATTTAAGTTTCCGTGTCCCCCGCCATGTCCGTGTCCCTTTTTAGAAAATTGTCGTGTCCGTGTCCGTATCCGTATCCGTGTCCGTGTCCATATCCGTGTCCGTGTCCGTGCTACATAGGCTAGGACTGAACCAGTTAGTTGGCATCCACTGGAGGGCTTTGTTGATACTCTTCCTTGTTTCTTTGAAAAATTCTATGAGCTTCTTTAACTTACATGCTTTTGTAGCAGTCGCCTAATGGAGATCCTTCAGCTAATATTTTTCATGGAAAGGAAGCGATAATGGATAAGTAAGTTGTTGGCAATTCTTTTTTTGCTTGCATTTTTTTGCGCAAGAACAACAACCTAACTGCTGTACGACCTTATATTTTACTTTCAGTTTTATTGAGATGTACTTGAGGCCTCCTTCTGCCAGTGAAGAAGCACGTATAAATGATTGGATTAAGGTGCGGCAATCTGGTATCAGATACTATTTATCACTGGGTGACCAGAGGATCGTTGACAAACATTACATTATCCGGCCCAAAGCTGAGTTTGAGGTGAGACATTTTCATTGACTATTTAGTCCCAGGTTAAAGTTAAACATCGAAAAGGTAGTACTTAAATATTTATTTTCATAGACAAAGGATAAGTTGATCATACAATCTTTACTGCCTTTTGACTTTCCCATACGGGTCTTTACCTCTCCAGCATAGATGTAAAAGTCACCGTTTTTTAGACACCTCTTTTGCCAGTGAAATATTCATCTACAAGTACTTCGAATATATTTCACTGTTTGTTGCCTATCTCGTTTGATCATTGACTTCGGATGGTTCTTCTCATCCTTTTTCTCCTTTTACAACTGGGACAGGTTGGGCGGATGACCCTAGGAGGATTGCTCGCTTTGGGGTACAATGTTGTAGTCAGTTATAAACGGGCATCTACATCTGTTAGCTATGGCAATCTTTCAGTGTCCCTGGAAACAATTGATTCTCTGGGCGAGACGTATATGGTGCTGAGGGGCACAAATCGGAAAGTATGAACAATTACATTTGCTAGAACATTATTTTTATGGATCAGTGTGGGATGTTGTAATTTTGAAGCCCAAAAAGAATATTGTTCTTATGGATGTTTGTAGTAGTCAGATAAAGGGTTGGACTGTTCCCATGAGTGTGCTTTGGTTGGTATTCATGGTGATGCACGTGTTGCTTTTGTTTTAGTAGAATCTTCATTTTTTTTTTGTCATTTCCAGTTTTGGTAGGTTGGTGTGTGCAATCCTCGTGTATTTTCCTACATGGAATTTTATATGTTTACTTCTGGAGGGAGGCGGGGGAAGAAAGGATTGGACATAAGGGCTAGGGTTGAGGTTACTGTGTTGAGCAACTGAAAACTCTACAATGAGATGTTGTTCAAGGCTATGATTATGAGCTCCAGAAAACTTCATCATCGCCCCAAAAGTTTAATAGTAGGCATTGTAAACTATCTTCCATTTTAACGTTCATTCCTTCATCATCGCCACAAATATTCACGTATACAAATACTAGCATGATTGTGGTAATTGTAGTATGTATTAAGACTGAATTTGTTAACAATTGAGTAGGCATTAATGGCACATATTTTTCCTTTTTTTTTGTTTTGTTTTGTTTTAGTCATTTTTCCATCTCTCAGGAAAAATATTGGGTCTTAACTTCTGCTTTATGTTGATTATGCTTCTTTGGTGTAGACAGTTGGAGCAGAGGCCTCAAGGATGGGTATCTGTGGACCATGGATCACTAAATCATACCTTGAAATGATTCTTGAAACAAAAGGTTGGGTAAATGGCATTTGTTATTACTTCTCACGCCTTCTGAATTCTTCGCGATTGTCTGGTTTCTTACATGTCACTCATTTCTGTATCAATCAATCCATCTAACTTCCAGGTGTACCACGCATCAATACGCCACCACTTATGCCAAATGCTCCTTCAACTAGTAATCAAGAACAGTTGATTGCTGCACCAAAGCCTCTTCGAATTACTCCAAACCTTGTTAACCGGCTTGAAGATTTATCTCAGCCATGGACTCGATCCCCAACAAAATCCAAAATGGAACCAGTGCTAGCAACTTGGCATTTCATCTCATCTGATTCTCCCCTTTCTGAGGGCACTGTCATTGGTATGTATTTTTAACCAGTTGAGATGAAACTTTAACTGATTCGTATCGCTGTTATTAAGTGAACCCTGCCTTGGGTTAATTTTTATGTCAATTCATCTCATGAAACAAAAAGCAGATCCTTCTTTCAGGGATGCCCTGCACCTTGCTCCAATGCCTGATTCATACGACTTAGATAGGGGGTTACTTCTAGCTGTTCAAGCAATACAGGTGAGGTTTGTTGGAAACGTTGGGAATCAGGATGAAAAACTTTTTGAGCATTACCAATTTGGAACACTAAGTCTATGATAATTTGACTTGTAGTATTATTTAAACCTCGTTGACTACACTTTTCATTTCAGGCTGTGTTGGAAAATAAAGGTCTTCCAGTTATTGTTGGAATTGGTAAGCACCTCACCCCCCACCCTCTGTGTGTGTGTGCTTGCGCGTGTTCATGTCGGAATGCCTGTGCCTGCCAATCCTCCATCTTCCCTGTCCCTAAATGGCAGCCACCCTAAAGAAAACAGTTTTCGCAGCATTAGTACTCTTATGCTATTCAGATGTCATTGAAATTGTCTAAATGAATTCAATGAGTGCGAGTGTAGCAATAAATTACTTTTGGAAGAAAGACCTGGGTTTCCAAGTGCATAAAATGGTTAATAACGTGTACTGTGATGTTTTATATGGTACTACAGTAAACAGTATAAAAACGTATAGTGGTATAATCAACGTGGTGCTTCCATCTCTTCAAGCGCCATTTTCCTCTTCTTAAATAAAAACGAAAAGGCCGTTGGCATATATCTTATCATAACACTCTGATTAGTATTCCGCTTGGCATATGGAGTGTTAGAGCATCCAACTCAAAACCAATTGGTAATGAGTGGAGAGGCTATCCAGGCTCATATACTAGCTTTGGAGGTTATAATTAACCAATGTGGGACAAACTCTAACACTCCCCCGCACGTGCGACCCTTGATCCGCACGTGGAGAGATAAACAACAGATCCACAACATTGGGATCATAATGAAACATGGTGCACTTATGGCACGAACAACGGGGCAATAACCAAGAGGGTTTTTGTCCTAAATCCTTTGAAAGCCTTGCTCTGATACCATGTTAAAGCATCCAACTCAAAACCAATTGGCAATGAGTGGAAAGGCCGCCCAGGCTCATATACTAACTTTGGAGGTTATAATAAACCAATTTGGGACAAACTGTAACATGGGGCTTGGGGCCCAGGTCAGCATTCAAGATTCTTTTAGTTGTTATCACCTGTGATGTGAACATTTGCAAGATCATGTCATTACTGCGATGAAAAGTGCACCTTTTATTCTCCTTACCATTATTATCTATGAAAGTATACGTAAATAGTACTCATTAATTGGGTGTCTGGGTCCTTTGGGATGAGTAGATTGAGTGCAAGCCTAGCCTGTGGCGTAAATTAATAAAGTAGTTGTCTTATGATTGCTCATCAGATTGTGGTCTTGTGGAATGGGCATGATTGGTCTGTCCAAATTCTTTACTTCCAAACATATTATTTTATGTTGGTATGTGCTGGTGTGGTTTGAGTGATGACATGGTGGCTTGGTGCTGTTTTCCCATATCACCATTGACTTAACATTTTTGTTTGCATATTAGTGTTTGGATAACTTGTTTTGTACTTGCTTACCAAAAATAAAAAGACTTGTTTTGTACTTAATTCACCACTATTCATTAAATATGATTACATTGCAAAGCTCAAAATGGGCTCAGTAGCAGTTCAGTTTGAGCTTATATAGAGTCACTTATGTTTGTTTTCCTTTTGTTGTCATAGGGGGTCCAAGTGGGTCTGGAAAAACTAGTTTGGCTCGTAAAATGGCAAATATTGTTGGTTGTGAAGTCGTTTCCCTTGAAAGTTATTATAAATCTGAGCAAGTGAAGGACTTCAAGTATGATGAGTTTAGCTCTCTTGATCTTCCGTTGCTTTCAAAGGTAAGGCACTATGTGTCCTCCTTTCATAACATACTTTTTGTACAGCTTTCTGTATAGGGTTATGAATTCTGGTTGAAAAAAATGGTCACATTTATTCTAATATGGAAACTGGTAGGCCAGAAAATATAACAGAGAGTTGATGAAATGAGAGCTTTATCATTTACTAAATGGTGTGGATTGTTAAACCTACCTTGTAGAAGTAAATGAACAATACTCAATGGTCAACAAACAAAAAATTCTGCGTAGTTCACTGCATTCTTTTGGCGAGTCGTTTCGAGGAACTTTAGAAGTATTAGTTACTCCAAAAGTTTGGTAATCAATATGCATGCATGATGGAATAATTTATTAGTTTATTGGTATGCAACGAAATTCAGATTTATGGATTTCGCTGTTGTATTGATTTGTGAAACAAAGCTGTACCATATGATGTTGGTCTACTTCAACGACAGGTTTTTATATGAAAGTATATTCGGAGTTCTGATATACAGGGATGCATTCCAAACAAATCAGTCATAAGCAAGTCAATATTCGTAGACTTATTTTATAGGTTCAATATTTCCTCCTCGCTGTTCTTTTTCTTCTTGCATTTCTGATCTTGATTCTTCCTCTTCAACTTCTGTTTATTTGAAAGTCCTTTATTAATTAGTTTTATTATTATTATTTTCTTTGATACAATCCATGGGTCATTGCCGAATTGATGTCCTTTTTAGAGCACTAGCAGATTGCCCGTGCCTTAGGCAATAGAGCTTTATCATTTACTAAATGGTGTGGAATCTGTGGATTGTTAAACCTACTTTCTAGAGGTAAATGGCCAATACTCAATGGTCAACAAACAAAAAATTCTGCTTAGATCACTTCATTTTTTTGGCCAGTCATTTCGAGGATCTTTAGAAGTAGTAGTTACTCCAAAAGTTTGTTAATCAATATGCATGCATGTTGGAATAATTTATTAGTTTATTGGTATGCAAGGAAATTCAGATTTATGGATTTCACTGTTGTATTGATTAAAGTGAAACAAAGCTGTACCATATAATGTTGGTCTACTTCAACCACATATTTTTATATGAAAGTACATTCGGAATTCCAATATATATGGATGCATTCGAAACAAATCAGTTGATAAGCAAGTCAATACTCGCAGTCTTATTCTTATGGGTTAATTTATTTCCTCCTCGCTGTTCTGTTTTTTCTTGCATTTCTGATCTAGATTTTTCCACTTTAACTTTAGATCAAAGTCCTTTATTTTTTATTATTGTTATTTTCTTTGATACAATCCATGGGTCATTGCCGAATTGATGTCCTTTTTACAACACTAGAAGATTGCCCGTGCCTTTAGGCACTCCCAACAGAAATCTCTTGTTTTTTTTTGAACCGGGCAACAACGTTAATGACATCTAGACCCTTCATCAATACATCTATCTCCACTTGTCATATTCATAATTAAAACATCTCAAATATGCAAGGGTTAAGTGTGTATTGGAGAAAAGAGAAGGAGAGAAGCTGTGATTTTTTTTTATTGTTTAGTAACTTATGTTGATCGGCATTGCAGAAAAAGTGAAGTGAGATATTTCAAACATGTAGAGGTTTTCCTTTAAAAATAAAAGAGCAATGGTACAAGTACTAACTAGTGTACCAACTATTGCACTAAATGCATACATGGCATTACCACATTAATGCACTATTCAATACATGGATAGATTCATCCACTAAAAGAGTGCCACATGGACAGTTAGTGTAATAATTGGTACACTTGTTAGTGCCTATAGCATTTCTGAAAATAAAATAAGTACTGATGTTATGAAAATAAAATAAGTACTGATGAGAGAGAGAGAGAGAGAGAGAGAGAGAGAGAGAGAGAGAGAGAGAGAGAGAGAGAGAGATGGTGATTAAGGATATTACCGAAGGATGTCTAAAACATTTAAAAGATATGAACCAAAAAAATGAGAGTGTTTTGTTTTTTTTTTTTTTGATGAGAATAAAAACGGTTACAACTTAAGGTTTATCTCTAACCAAAATCGCATCTAACTAGGGCGGAATAGAACCCGTATAAAGAACGACTTTTCTGCTCAAGCAATTTGCGGCTACCCAATGGGCTGCCCTATTCATCTCTCGACAGCACCACGTAAAGGACCAATTTCTCGAGCTTGCCCATTTCTTGAAGTTCTTCTTTATCGCACTGCTGCAACCTTAACAGAAAAGGTGGTCGAACGGCTGCAGAAGTTGCTCTGTTTGTATGCTTGGACATTACCACTCTGCAGTCTGTTGTATTATATTGATTCTATATAGTCAATTCTTTATGCTATTTCTTGTGGCTGGGATGAAGGTATTGGTTAACACATGGTTCCCCTTTGTTTCTGCTTAGGCGTAGATAATTATGTAACCCAATTAGCAATTCATGAATTCTCCGACTCCAACGTTGCGCTGGTTGAGATTTTGAAGCTTTTCAATGGTAAAATGCCATGGTTTTGGTGGATTTTACTGCATGTCATATAATTATATATTCTTCTCTCCCTCTCTCCCCTTTTTTTCTTTGAGAGACCTCTCTCCCCTGTTAATTGTCTGTTTTTTGAATTTGAAAGACCTTTCTGGTGTCCTTGTGTTCGTTTTTGACTTGATCTTGCTCCCATTCTCCACCACTTTGTAATAAATCAAGTATCCTATAAATTTATATTCCTAAGAGATATTTGTGGAAATGCCTTTGTTATCACTTTTCCCTTATTATGTCTGGTAACTTTATACAGGGCTATCTTCTTGTTGCATTCCCTTTTCCTTGATTTTGATTTTTTTTTAGCAAATCTTATTCATATCTCCACTCTGTAACGTTGTTAGCAACCACCGGGATTCAATTTTCTAAGTTTCAAAGCCTGGAAGTGGGTAATGGTCTTATTATATGGTTTATATTCATCAATGGAATGCTATAGGACAAAATTGATACTGTATGTTCCCTTTGTCACCCTTGCCGCCCACAAAGGAAAAAAAATGGAAAATGAAAAACAAGAAAAAAAGAAGGAAAGATAGTTTTTTGACAATTTCTTGTATTAATGGTTGCTTGCAGAATATTGATGACATAAGGAACTTCCGAAGAACAAAAGTGCCTATATTTGATCTGGAAAATGGCACAAGGAGTGGGTTCAAGGAACTTGAAGTTTCTGAAGATTGTGGAGTGGTATATTAATATATTATGAATTTGTTTAAATCTTGCTCCTAATGACTTTACATGTGCAAGTGTCAGCAAAAAGGGTTTGCCAAAGAAATCCAATTAGTTGATGCTTTTAACAATCTAGTTCATTCGAAATGGAAATTGTGAGGGAATTCACTATGGTGACAGCTAAGCTCAATATGTGCCTAGTCATCTTGATGCAACTGTTCTAATGATGACAATTATCTATGGCTTAAACCGTATTGCTTATTTATCCTAAGTACTTTCTCTGTTTAATTTGACCAGGTCATCTTTGAAGGGGTTTATGCTTTGCACCCTGATATCAGAAAATCACTGGACTTGTGGATTGCTGTTGTAAGGATGAATTCAGTCACTAGGCTTTGCACCCGTTGTGATCGGCTTGCTTGTTTCCTGTTATGTTTCAGAGTTCTTTTGGATTAGGAGAAATACTTGATATGAGGTAACTGGCTTTTTGAAAACAGGTTGGAGGTGTTCATTCGCATCTTATTTCTCGCGTTCAAAGGGACAAAAGTAGAGTTGGGTGCTTTATGTCCCAAAATGAAGTTATGACAACGGTGTTTCCAATGTTCCAGCAGCACATTGAACCACATCTTGTTCATGCACATGTAAGGGGAAATATTTGAAGCTTAATTGTTGCTATTATTTCGCTGTCTCCTTTTATCTCCAAAATAAATTATTTCTCCATGTTTAATATTCGATGGAATATCCTAAAAGTTTCCATGGCCTTCAGATATTCACCTGCGTGAACTTGTATCGGATCTAATCTAATTTTATGATCATCAGTTCAGAAATCCTGAATATTTTGTCAAACTTCTACTTTTAAACGCAAGGATTAGTTTGGTTGGTTTGACTTGAACAAGTATCATTTTGATATAGTGGCATCATATAAAACCCTTAAGAATTACTAACAATAGCAGATTGTGTTGGATAGTTTTTCATGCTTCACATGCCTGTACCGTCTTAATATTTTTCTTTATTGCAATATACTATAATCCTGTGCAAGTAACGCCATTGCAACTGTTTTGTATGTCCTTGCAGCTCAAAATTCGTAATGACTTTGATCCTGTGCTTTCCCCTGAGAGCTCATTGTTTGTGTTGAAAAGTAACAAGCAAGTAAGTCTTATTTATAGTGCTTCCGTCAAGAACTGTAGTAAAATGATTTTCCTTGGCATTTTTTTTCTGATCCTTTCTGTAACAGGTGGCATATCAAGAGATTTTAAGAATCCTTGATCCTGCGAAACTATGTAGTTCTGTTCAGAATTTTATTGATATATACTTTAGGCTTCCTGGAATACCTGCTAATAATGGCCAGTTAGCTGAGAGTGACTGCATAAGAGTCAGAATATGCGAGGGAAAATTTGCTTTGCTGATACGAGAGGTTTGTGGTTTATTTTATTTTCGGATTTTGTTTTTGTTTTAGGATAAAATGTGGTGCTCGTCTACTGTTGAAATGTGTTTTGCAGCCCATAAGAGAAGGAAATTTTATTATTCAACCAAAAGTTGATTTTGATATCAGCATTTGTACGGTTGCTGGCCTCCTGAACCTTGGGTAAGCAACATAGTGAATCTTTGAAGATGGACTTATCGTTTTTGTTTATGATGTTCTGTTTTTAGGGGACTTCCCTGTATTTTAAGTCTTAACATCCATAAGAGATAGAATTTTACTATGCTAGCATGTTCTCTACATTAATTTTTATGACAAGTCTGTTCTGTTGTGACACTTGAAATCTGGAAGGATCTTGAGAAAGTTTGTTATAGCTAGTTCCACGCTGGTTAATTATAACCTCCAAATTGAGTATATTTGCTTGGGCGGCCTCTCCACTCATTGCCAATTGGTTTTGAGTTAGATGCTTTAATATGGTATCAGAGCCTAACCCACCACCATAGCCACCATTCCTTCTGGCGACCACTGACCAGTCTGCAGCGACGACCAAACTCCGATAAAACCCACACGTCGACGAAACCCGTGTCTTCCACTTTCTATCTAACCCTAACTGAGAACGCTAGGTACGATCTGAAACGTAACCACAAACCCTAACTGGTATCTGAACTGGCCTAAAAAGGAACTCCCTACCACATCGACGAACACCCTAATCACTTCGCTCTCCCAAATAACATTGGTTAATTATAACCTCCAAATCAAGTATATGAGCCTGGGCAGCCTCTCCACTCATTGCCAATTGGTTGAGTTGGATGATTTTAACAAAGTTAAATGAGGTTTCCTCGTTTCCTGATGCGTGAACAATGATGTTTGAGCTGCTTCCTTCTTTTCTGGCATACACCATAGGATTGTGATTTAGGAGATTTTTGTTCTCCTCCTTCACTAATTGGAACTACAGATGATATGGAAATGTTGTGTTAGCCTTATTTTTAAGAAAAGACATTTTTTTACATTTAGCTGCATTATAAACACTGAGAACAAGGGAAAGAACGCTAGTTACGCTACTTCTACTCCCTCTTTTTGTAGGTCTATTCTCTCCTGAATTTCCTTAGTTCATTTGTATTACCATTATTTATTCTTTCTTCTTCTTTTCCCCCTAGAAAAAGAGCCTATTTTCTGAAATTATCAACCTGGGCTTGGATTTTGTTGCTCCTGTGTAATATAGTGTCCATCAAAGGCGTCACCAGCTATTTCTGAAGTTAGGAAGTCCTCGATGGTCTCTGGAGTGGGTCATCAGTGTGAGCATGTGCAATCTTGTTCAACTCCTAAATTCGCCTGCTTGTCTGCCGCCTTAACACCTTCCCACACGTTATGAACTATCGTGCATCTGCCTCTCCTCATAAATATTCAAGTAGGTTTTTGTAGGATAATTGGGTGGGAGTCCCATCTTTTACAAGTCTTCACTTTATATTCCCCTACTTAATCCTTGTTGCATCACAGCAGTCATCTCCATGAGATTTCCTCATATTTCATCTTCCAGACATGAACTGATTGGAATGCTTCAATAGTACTGATAATCCATACCGATAATCCATAGTTCTTTTCTCATAGCGAAACACTACACCAAGACTTCTGGTCCTTGTTTGCCCTTCAAACTCCCATTGGTATTGAGCTTTAACTTACATACAGCTTCAGAAACCCCTCATAATAGCATCAGCAATTTCTTCAGTATATCCATGGAATCCTGTTAATAATCACCAGACATCGTAATGTTAATCTTTATAACAAAAGTATTATTTGCGGTAGTCCAGATATTCAATAAGAGAAACTGAATATGATGATCGAAGGAGTGTTCGAAGTAGCAGACGAATGATCTTAAGGTTTTGAATGATCCAGTTTCTCCTGTTACTTTGATCCTTCTCTTTGGTTCCTCCTCTGTTTCTACCATAGTTGCACTTTATTTTATTTTGATCCCAATGTTATCGATCCTTTGTTTACTACCTCTTCACGTTGAGTTGAGAATAACGCATGTGGTATACTGTTGGAGCTTATTCCACGTCGTTAATTATCACCTCAAAAAATTGTATATGAGCCTTGGGCGGAGTCACTACTTATGGCCAATTGTTCCGACTTCTGAACTGGATGCTTTTATTGCTTTTGGCCTGTTTGTTTGCGGGATATGTTTTGGAAGGGGAAGGGCATATAATAAGAGAGGGATAAAGAGGTAGATATGATTGGAGGGGGTATTATTTTAGAAGGGGAGATTAAAAGCTACTTGGTTTGTTTCGTTGTTGTAGGAGGGGGATATGAGGGGTTGGATAATGTAAAATTGTGTAAAAATACCCTTTTTGTCCAAAATAAACAAATAAAAAAAAAGAGTATGTGGTGCCAGGGGTCTCTCTCTCTCTATCCAGAATATAGCACGGCAGGGGTGGGGCCAGGCCAGTGAGGGTTAAATTGTAAATGGGAGGCCGGATAAGATTTGGTCACTTCCCAAAGGGATATAGATATTCCGTGACCATATCCCCCTTCTATATACGGCTGCGAAACAGGCCGTTTATGGACAAAACTTGGTGGTTGTCTTTAGCTGTCCTTGAGCAAAGGCCACCATCCTTCAACCAGGCAGGGTTCATTTTTGTCCTTTTCTCTCTCTAGAATGTATTGATAATATTACTTTCTATGAAGAAGAGGAACACTAGGGTACTTAGCCAAATCAGCAGCGAGAGGAATAGCACGTTGAAGGCTTAGAGTGGTTTTCCCTTCTAGTAATATTGGGAGAGACTGACAGCTTGGATTTTTGGAAGTTAAAAGGCTGGAGCTTCAGAAAACTCTTTGAGAGATCTATCATCGCATATTCGCATTATAGCAGATTCAATATCCTTGGCAAAAATTATGATGTTGTAAGAAGAGGTGACTAAAAGAAGGGTCATTGTAAATGGTTTGATTCCTTTTCAATTTCTAAAAAAAGGACGTCTTTCCATGCAGAGAACAAATGAACAAGGTGACAGGGGGTCACCCTCGGAACCCTGCCATCGGTGAAAATAGGGAGTTGTTTTACACTTTTGGAATGGAGAAAGACAAAGAAGAAACACAGGTCTAGAGAAAGTCAATCCATTTCTTGTTAACATTAAAGAAACCAGACTGTCTTAAAGAAATCGCCAGGAAACTCTAGCAGAGTCTTTCACAAAGTAAATTAACAAATGAACAAGGTGACAGGGGGGTCACCCTCGGAACCCTGCCAGCGGTGAAAATAGGGAGTTGTTTTACACTTTTGGAATGGAGAAAGAAAAAGAAGAAACACTGGTCTAGAGAAAGTCAATCCATTTCTTGTTAACATTAAAGAAACCAGACTGTCATAAAGAAATCGCCAGGAAACTCTAGCAGAGTCTTTCACAAAGTAAATTAACAAGACTGTCATAAAGAAATCGCCAGGAAACTCTAGCAGAGTCTTTCACAAAGTAAATTTTGAAGACCACCTTTCTTTTCCCTTTGGTTGTGGGTGATTTCTTGAAAAACGGTAATCTTATGATAGATACTGGGTGTAAAACTAGTGTGAAAGGTGCTAACAAGTTTGTCCAACAGAGGTCTCAATCAATTGACAATAATCTGCCTCTCAGAAGGGGACACATGTTATTCTGCAAAAGATGGTGAATTGAGAAGTAAGGTCTGGTAACTGAAGATTTTGATTTCACAATATATCACATGGAGCATGCACTTATGCAGGTAGATTTTAGTTCAAAAATTTGGGCTTGTCAACAGCAGCAATATGTAGGTTTTTCCATTGGAGAGGTCATGTTGGTCACAGTGGATGGCTTTTCATGTTTCATTTGAAGTTGTTAGGTTTGGTGAGAGTAATTTCCTTATTTTCTAGTAGTTTGCTATCTTCACTGCTCTTTAAATCTCACACCCATATGTTATAACCCCTTAAGTGGGCTTCTTAATTGGTCATATTACATGCTAGATTTTTAGAGACAGTTTTGGGATGGCTATTTCCCCTTCATTTCATTGCATTGCATGATATCTTTTGATTTTCTCCCTTTCAGGTATAAAGCTGTGGCTTACATCGAAGCATGTGCATATATCTACCAAGATGGAAAGGTTTTGTTATTTTCATGGCATATCTTTTGTTAGAAAAGTTTAATTATTCAAGTACATTTTCTCGTGCCTGAGATGAGCTTTTTGTAGGCATTCGTAATTTTCTTGTAAAATTCTTTCCTATCGTATCCTATTTTGGGTAAATCTTTCATGATCTGGTCGCTACAAATTCTTTTGATTCTGAAGTGTTGCGCTTTCCATTGTCTATGTGATCATTGACACTCTCACAGAGATCCATATGTCATAAAATTTGTTTCCTGGGTTTGTATTTGATGTTTTGGCTTGTTTTTAGGTCTGAAATGCCTATAAACTATATAAATTGTTGTCCTCCAGATTCTGGTTGAGGTTGATCGTATACAAGATGTCTCAAATCCTTACCTACAAATCAAAGGGGTTGACAAAGAGGCTGTGGCTGCTGCTGGTTCAAAACTTAAGCTCGATGGTTCTTACACTACTAAGGTTTGTTTGGCCTGTTTATGCATATATTTCACTTGCATGTGATTTAGCATTTGAGTCCATTTTAATGGAGCCAGAATTGATGGATGACCGACCCTTATGCTGTCTTGTCAGAGTTATCTTCAAATAATTCTGGAAAGATTACCAGTACTAGAAAGGAGTTCCAGTGGGATTCATACTCAGCAAGCTGCAAGATTGCAGGAACTTGTGGAATTGATACAATCTCAGGTACATAACAGGCATCCACAAATTAGGCTATTAGATAAATGCTATAGCGGCGTCAAATAATCCTGAAACATTCTCGACTTTCAAAAAGCAAAAGTCTAGGAGTGTGAGTTTCGAATCTTGTTTTGTGACTTCAGTACTAGCATATACTCCCTCCGTCCCCAATCTTTGGTTCCAAACACCACTTTTTGTTGTCCTAAATTTTTTGTCCCAATTCAAAACTAAGGGAGCATTAGCTAATGAAATTCCATTTTTACCCTTACTTTTTTAGAGTAAGTACATGTAATGAATGATGATGTTTTGAGGGCTTTTCCGCTGAACTAAAAAAATGATGATGTTTTGAGTTAGAGGAAAGAAAAAGTATGACAAGAGTAATGATTATGTTCCCCTAATTAGTTGGAATCCCTAAAAGGGACCAATAAATTGGGACGAAGGGAGTATTTTTTAATTTCTAACAATTACTTGCATCTATTATAGATCTCTGGTTTAGTTAAAAGCATTTGTTAGATCTTTTACTTGTTTCACTCCTTTCTTTGCGTTTTCTCTTGATTTGAGTGGTCTAGATGTCAGAATATAGTATCTGGTAGCATATCTTCCTCTCTCAATCTGAGGCACAAGAGTAGCTGATTAAACTTCTTACATGGACAGCTCTATATTTGGTTATTGCACCCAAATTTTAGTCAAGTCGTATACATAAAAAATCTATCTTTTGAGATAAAGATTTTCAGGGAAGGCTTCCCTATTAGTTACTTTGAATCCACCAGCCACCGGGACTTTTTTGCCTATTAGTTACTTTGAATCCACCAGCCACCAGGACTTTGAATGCAAAAAACCTCGAAAGAACCAGTAAAATGTGCTCTTATGTTTGCATTTATAGAAGGGGCAAATATATGAAGCATGAGTTTTACATTTTCCTGTCTTTTCCATTTTTCTGATTCTCCAGTGTAATATCGTCATGGAGAAACAGGGAAGCAGTTCAGCTTCAGATTCCTCGCCGAGTAGGGAAGCTTCTCCATTAGAAGGTGTGATTGAAGATATGCAGTCAAGGATTAAGAGACTGGAACGGTGGCATGCAATTAATACTGTAATTTCGATTTACTTTCCTCGATTTCTCTCACTTGGACTGTTATTTCTTATTTTTACAAGATTACCATCTGTATTATAGTGATCTTCATTTTGATCATTTGTTTGCAGGTGCTATGGACATTTTTTATGTCTGCCTTTGTAGGTTATTCCCTCTATCAAAGAAAACACAAGTGATTCTTGATTCCAGAAATTTTATTCGAGAAATCTCACCCACGAAGAGAATTGTATTTCCAAAAGAAATGTGGATCGATATTCATTGGAACTAACTTTTGTAACCTGTCAAACTAGTTAGTGAAAGCAACCAGGCTAATGAATCCCAGCTTTATTGTCTCGCTTGGGAACTGATGGACATCAAACTGAGTTTAATTTCGTGACAATCCGGAGCTTACTTTAAGCATCTCCCTGCTCGTTTTCTTTGGCGTATATACCACCTCAATGTAAATACCTTTCATTTTGGAGGAAATGAGAAGTGATTTGAGTCTTAAATGTCGTGTATGGTCACCGAGGGGTACGATGACACTGCGAGCAATCTTGTAATGAGATAGCATCTGGATCACAGAAGTTTTTCTTGCGTTTGGGTTCTAATTCCCCATGGACAGGGATTGTGAGGAATACACATTCACAAAGGGAAGGCCAGCTAAGGGAAATTCTGTCCAAATCAACATTTTTACTTTATTTTATGTTCTTTGGTGGTGACAACTGCTTGATTTAATGACTTCTAAAATTGTGTTCAAGTTAGTTCTTGTAGTTCTCAAATAGCTTTTTGGGTTGGGTTGGGTTGAGTTTGTTTGAGTTTGATTAGTGCTCATTCCAACCAATAGGAGAGAGGGTGTCGTTTGCTTTCTTTCAAGGAGGGTGAATAAAATTGCACTCGCAAATGAGCAACACTCGGTCGAGTTTTGTTTTGAACCGCTTGAAACAAAACCAAAAGAATAATTGTCCTTATTTTGATTGTTGACGGCTACATTATAACATCTTTTTACATGATGTGAGTTCCGTGTATGTATAGGTCCCACTCCATGTAAGATAAACGTTACAAATCAACATTACATTGAAGGTAAATTCGGAAATAATAAGACATTTTCGTAAAATTTACCTAAGGAGGATTACAAAGGAAGGAAAGGTATGCGGAGAAAAGTATTCCATGAATGATGAAACCAATCAATCAATTCCACATAAATCATTCAAGAAAAGCATCAGACATCAACACTCATCCAATTTGGAGAAACATAAACAATTCGATCAATAACAATTAACGATTTGAACAAGATCCCATTCAAAATAAGACGACACAAGCTTTAATTTCCAACTTGCGAAAATAATTTCGTATAATCCCAAGTCTCAAAACTGCTTTGCTCAGACACAAGCAACCAATTAAATGAATAGTTATACATCAAGATACTATTCGCGTCCGTTTGAGGGGAAATCAAATTGTTCACCATACGTTTAAGTTACACATTTCACACTCTAGGGGTATCCCATGTGTTATGCCTCTAATGAAGAATACCTTTTGTCTTCACATAATATGCAGCTATTGCAAGCCAGATGACAAGTATAATTATCCACAAGCTCAATCCTGCAAAAATATTAACAAAAAAACCAAGTAAAATTGATTGTTTTCAAGATTGTTAACTCTTTAACAACCTATAAAAAGGAACAAGACACCCTTATTGTTATTTGGGATCTAGATCAACCTCCTGCTTAGAGATCGGAACCCTAGACTGGTTAGATAGGTGGAGAAAATAGGAAAATACAGAATACACAATGAGTGTCTATTAAAAATATGTTGAAAATACTACTCATAACAATGAAATTGTATTAGCGCAGCTGATGGACTAAATCATATCCTAGAACCAGATTCTAGCCAGTGGCTGGTTTTTGAAGCTGTAAAGGCGGCAACCACACAGGTTAATTCTCCTGTATCAGTAAAATGAAGAAGTACGTACCATTTTTCTTGGCGTCCTCGATAATAGTCACCCTTGCACTTGAATCCAAGGATGCAGAGACCAAAGCCCTGTATTTAAAAGCCACATGTTTAATCAACTCCATTGTTCATAGACAATGCAGCAACAATGCAACACAAACATGAATACTACAGGAACGATAAAGGGACTAGTATTAAGACCTTGAATCTTGGGAGAACATCAAAGCAGTTACAAGGCCGAGGTGTGCTTTCCTAACCACGTTCCGTACGTGCATATTGGCGGAATTTATAATTAAAACATCACCTTGAATTGTTCCTCTGCATTTGTAAAAATCAAAATGGAAACAAAAGTGAATCACTTGCAAAAATCTGTGAAATTGTGAACATTGGTGGTAATTAAAAGCTGATGTGGCTTAACTTTCTCTTAGGTCTTTTCTTTAATAGAGGAGATAATGACACAGACTCACAAGCATCACTGATAATACTGCAATTAGCCGTTCTACAACCTTTCCTCTTATTAGTATTATCAATTATGGTCAGAATTAGCAAAAGACTCAACTTCTAACAATGAGGATGAATCTTAAGAAGGTACCTACCTGAAAGAATTTTTTTTTTTCACTCTCTCAAATGGGAGATTCTTACAAAGCTCCTCTTGTTATTAATTTATTATCCTTTGAACACTTCTAGTTAACAATATGTACTCCTTTTCATGTCAAAAGAAGTGATTTTTGTCCACAATTCTTAGTCTCCAAGGGTGAAAACCCACGTCTCAAGAACCCAAAACAAATTAACTAAAGAATTCTTACACTGCAAGGAGCTTTCCATCCGCTGATACATTAAATGCAGAAACTGGGTCTCGAACGACGTGCTTTGTGCTCACCCTCTTCCACGAAGAAGTATCCCATTTCACAATACTTACACCTTGACCTACATAACAGAAGGCGCTTCATGATTTTCCCATTCATAAAATTAGTGTATAGTGAAGTAACTTTCTTTATACAGAAAAAGTTGCAGGCATTGGGTCCTGAAAAGCACCTCGAATTGCAATACTATAGAGAACTGGATTCTTGTCACTACGTGAAAACCTGCAGAAGCCAAAAACCTCATCCTGTAAAGGAGCACAAGATTGTGTTAGTTACACAAATACATGAAGGAAAGATAAAGTTAGCTTCCTGCGCAAATAAAGCAAGCTAGTAGGAAGTCTCACAGAGGTGCAGTTTATTTCCTTCCAAATTTAATAAATTCGTACATACATTTTTTGGGCTTTGCATTTTTCAAATATAAAGGATAATTCATGTATTGATATGCAGGCTAATTCAATTTTGCATTTGATTTTCAACTCAGGGCCATTCAGATGGCTGTGATAATCTGATCACTCAGTTTCAAACCAATGACTGAACAAATTGTTTGACATATCATGTGCACTTGTAAAGGTATTCAAATAAGAACCGGAAGATATTGAGCGGAGGTATAAAACACCCCAAGGATCCTGCGGCTGCTACCCAATCAAATGTTTGTATGAATTAGTCCAATACATGGTTGGAAGAACAAGTTATTGCTCACGTGTTCCTTCGGCAAAGAAGCTACTGTCTTCGATGATGTCACATCCCACACCCTACCAGGGCCACCACTTCCTACTGACACAAGAAACTTGCCATCAGGGCTGCATGACATCACCAAAATCAACTGTCAGAAATTGTAATTAAAATCTAGAACCTTTCAACAATGAGATTCAAAAGTAGACAATAAATTTAGTGAGGCTACTACTGTGAACCTGAAATCTAAATCCTTCACGGAGGCATGAGCTTTAGCTTCATCAAGAATAATTTCCATGCTAGGCCACTTAAAAACCCTCAACTTTCCATCCTGTACTACGCAAAAAATAAGATCATGGTATAACATAATAATTTGCATAAAGATGTCATTTTGCTTTTAAATTTCAACTTTCCTGTCTAAGAAAGGAAAGGTCAAGCACAATATAGCCACAAAAAGTAACAAGGTTCACCCCTCTCTCTCTCTCTCTCTGCGCGTGCACGCACGAGAGAATGTGTTTACCTCTATTTGTCCTTTCTGTTTGGTGATTCTGGATTTCTCAACTCACATTATATATTCCTCAATTATTTCTTCACAACTTCTTTCCCTTCTAGTCTTCATATTATATCTTTCTACTCCATCTTATTTCTTCTGCTTTTATCCCTGCTTCTCATCTTTCTTCTAGGTGTAGTTTAATCATATTTTAAAATTGAAAAGGACGGATGAACAAGTTGTTTTACCAAACCTTCCATGTGGCTGATGGAAGCCTCACGAAAGTCCTATACTCATAATTTTAAAAACTGGCCACGACGAACTGTATTGGCCGGCCGTACCGGTTTTTTAAAGCTCCGGTTTGAATACTGACCGGTATAGCGTTAGGAGCGAAAATCGCAGTACGTAGCGGTTTGGGGCAGTTTTCTGAACTGTATCGGACCAGTACAGTACAGTACAGTAAAGTAGCGGACCAGTTTTGAAGAAAGAAACAGAGCAGCAGGATGGATGATACCTGATTAGGTGGGTGCTGTTGTGATTTTCGGGAAGAAAGAGAAACGGGAGACGACGTAACCAGGGTTGAACGCTACATCGACGATGTTCTCTGGTGTAGAGGATTACAGGCGAGAGAAAGAAGAGAGAGAGATTTGAGTAAAGTGGATAGAGAGAGAGGACAGTCTCAATTTTTTGAAAGGAGTTAAGGGTCCCAATTGAAACATGTATTTTGCTCGGGAAAACACGCAAGTCAGATTAAAGGATAAAAACATGCAAGTTTAATAAAGCTGTGGAAGAAAAATTATTCGGTGTATATGTAATTTCTTTGTTCTAGGCACCATTGTATCTTGATTCTTGACATTTATATGCAAAAAACAATTCCAAGGATAAAAATGTGTTATTATATATTCTAAGATCGAGTAAAATGTGACAAATTAAGCCAATGAGAGGAAAAAAAATGTATCATAAAGTTTTATGAGTTTCTAATGATTTTAAAAAATTCACGACCGCTACACCCGAATCCTGCTACGTATTGTTTGATACGCCCACTACTGCTGCACTAAAACCATGACCGCTACGTCTCCTACTACCGCTATTTAAAACTATGCCTATACTAAACTGCTTATCCTATGAAGGTACAAACGATATCAGTCTCTTCTTGTGCACCTACATTGCATGTCAAATGAAAATCCAGATGGCAGTAGTTCTTTCAAAATTTTGAAACTTCATCAAGACGGCAGCAGTTCTAGTGCACAATCAGCGTGGAGGAATGTGTTTTTTTCCATCTTTTATATCAAAGCTGTCAGGTGTCTTCGGATTGGCAATTCCTTGATAACTTGACCATCTCTTGTGTGAAATTGGATTCCAGCACCATATGAAAATTCCATTAAAAGGTCAATATCCTATAAATCTTGCAGCGCAGGATGGGGAGTTTTTATTTGGAAGGAGCATTCCACTTAAAGGGCCAAAAGGGGAAAATGACACCAGCATCAAACAAATCTTTTTCTTGCAGAGTCCAGGCTCTAGTTGTCGCTTGTTTAACACATCATAATGTAATCCCATGGTACAAGGTATGTGTAGCTTGACTAGAGCTCAATAGAGGATTTCTAACACTAAGAGAAATTCCAAATTAAAAGAATGAGATGGCCTTTGACATTAACAAATAATTACTATCTAATGTTTTCTTCTAGTACTGTATGCTACAAGTGTTTTTCCCTTAACTTCCACATAGCAAGTACTTCCAAAAAATTATAAGATGGTCCACCTTTTTTGGGTAAAAACCATGCACACTCCAAGATGTATTGACTACCATGCAGCAAGCACATCCTCATAATAGTAGAATAATGGGAAAATTGATCTCTACCTCGCCTCCTAGAGCAAGAACAGAACCATCACTGTTAAAACGCAATGCCAACTGTTGCCCTACATCTTCCAGCGCATCGATGACATTGTCAGACAGTTTTAGGCTCACTTTATGACCATCAGTGCCCTCGACTTCATCCCATTCGAAGCATCTACATCAAATAAAGACACAAGAAAAAAGGGAAAAAGGCCAAGACCAGCGTTAGAACCCTAGGCAATTTATAAAAATAACAACATGGACATAGGATCAAAGTCAAAAGGTGTATTCGTCAAAGAATTGTCTTTATGTATTATCACTTCAACCTTACAAGTACTGAAACCTATAATTTCTTATTTGAGTATGGTTCTCTAATTAGGATGTAAGAAGGTTCAAAGCATATTTGTTCCTTTGGGTAGGAACTTCAACTCAATTAGAAAAGCAAAATTAAACAACGGAACTTGTAACGCTAGAATATGCTATTGCAACGACAGATGCATCTAACACATCTCATTCCCATCACTGCACCATGTCATCTGCAACAGAACTATCTTCTTCATATGACAAACCCATGCATATCTCATCACACAAATAGATGGAAGTAAATGCACAAAGGTATCATTATTCAATTGCACTGCCTATCCATCATATCAGAGATGAAAGCTCCTGGCATCCCCAAGTAAAATTGCTTATCAACATTGGCCATTTTATGTAGCTTTTTTTGGATCACATACATGCAGTGAATAAAGTTTCCTGACCAATGCCTTTGGAGTTTGGGATAAAAAAAAAGTTGAAAATATTCCTTTGGCATCTGATAAATGGGGGATTCAAAACAGAGGAGGAATCAACTAAAATTGAATGGACTGACTATCCTTTAGATCCCTACGAAGCAAATTAAGTCCATATATCTTCTCAAGCAAATAATAATTTGCAGTCTCTTTGGTTAAGTAAGCCCTTTGTAACAAAAAAAGGAACAGAGAAGTACCTGCAACTTTTTGGCAAGGAACAGATAACGCCATCTCCTCCAGGGTGGACAGCCATTCTGTAAGGCAAATCAGCACCAGTTCCAAGCTTTGCCACCTAAAATAAAAGATCATCAAATGAATAAGTTTTGTCCTAATAAAAGGCCGAAACCATAAATCATAGGAAGACTGCAAATAAGGTTCATATTACGAAATAGAAGGTTGTCTTAACACATTTGCAACTGTGAGATAAACATGAAAGAATAATTTACACAGATATAAAAAAGTAAAATTTAGTGGCAAGAATCCAACACAATAACCAAACTCCCCAGCACTCACTGTTCAAGTTATGGGACTTATAACACAATCGACCAATTCATGAAAGAGAGACTACGTATGAGGCGGCCCAAGCAAGATTAGTTTGACACAAGTTGGGCCCTTTTAACTCTTCCTCATCAAATCCAACCGTGCCATGGCAACATGCGGATTGAGTTGTTAGGTGCAACTCTTGCATATTATCCATCTAGCCCTACCTAATTATTCTGCATATTTGTTCCAAATCAACAACAAATACGAGTTTTTCTAATGGCTGACCGCTACGACAATCAACCATATGTGAACTAGTGTTACTAGATACCGTGATCTCATCAGCAACTTCTTAATAGTACAACAATTCGCTGTTGACACTAAACAAACGAACAAATGACATTGAGGTTTGTACCACATTAAATATCCCAACCTGTTGAAACAAAATATTGTTTGAAGATTGGGTGGTGTTTTTTTGTAGCAGATGAAAAAAGAAAAGAAAGCATATTGTTTTCTCACAAGCATGTGAGTTAACTTGGTGTAAAGATGAAAATTGTTTTATATTGATCTGTATTATTAGATGGTAAATCTCAGTACTTATGAGTAATCCACAACCAATCAACTTGTTTTCTGCTCACCAAAACTCACCAATTTAGGTGAAAAGCAAAGCTGGTTAAATAAGAGAGTTCTCTTCCTCACCAGTGTACACTTAATTTGTAATCCAACCAAAAAAGCAAAGTTCTCTTTCTCATCATTCACTGTCATTTCTCTCTAAATTACATACGCCAAACAGACACTAACAAGCCCTTTTGGATTGTAAGAAAGGGACAGAAAAGAAATGGTAGGACTTTCATGCCAAATCTTGCCAAAAGTGACTAGATTTGGCGAGAAACAAAATCAACCAGTAAAGATTCATCTTCTTTCTTTATTTCCATCCCTTCCCACTGCCCTTTCTTTTCTTTCCTTGCCCTTTCTCTTGCTCCAAAGGGTTTTTTACCGAATTATCAAGCATGGATAAAATATTATGCTTCACAAATGTAGTTCCCGTAGTGATCCAACGAAATCATGTGGGCGGACAGAAGGGGGTGTAGGGACGGGCCTGGGCCCCTGCACAACTCCAAATATTCTCTTAAATTATACTAGCTTTTAAGGTTAGTTTAGAAAAGTTAAAATAAATTTGGTCCTGCAAGTCTCTTGGAAGGAAATTTTTTCTCAAAATAAGTATATATGTGTGGAAAAAACTCCCTTTGATCCTAAGTTATCAACAATTTGTTGGTCAATATTCATCATTATAGTTTATACCATTCGCCTAAGTGCTTCACCGAAAAACATTTCACATTTGAGTGTCTTTCTTACCATCTTACCAATAAACCATCATACGTCACAAAAAATACACAACTTCCCGAATTATAATTAGATTCTACTATTTCGTTTATCCCCTACTTGTTTTCCTAGAAGCATTTTTCAAAGTGTACCTAGAGTGTCCAAATAGAAAACGTTGAGAAAAAATAGGACATTTGAGATTGAGTGTCGGACACATGTCCGGAGAGTGTCGGTGTCCAGCACCTGTACGTGATCTCTGACGATGCGTCCATGCTACATAGATAAAATGTAATTTTTCTTACCACTATCGAACTACACGTGTTTTCGGTCCGCCAAGGACAGATCATACGTCCGCCATTGCATATATGATATACCCATCTAGCGCATTTCTTTCTGTGATATAATTATCCATCTAAAACCATAAGAATTCATATACTTTTCTTGGATGTCAGTAGGTTAGTCCAGAAGAATTCTGCCCTACCCTGGTATCGAATTTGCTTTGCTAGCTCGAACCCAATATCTCAGAGCAACTACGTCACTATTAAGCCGATTACTCAAGTCGAATTCATGTATATATTAATATATACATATATGTTTATAAATCTATGTGTTCAATAGACACTCACAGGGTGATCGGAGAGGCAATTGGATGCGAAATCGAAGTGAGCGAGGACGAGAGCGTTGGGGATGCCGCTGCTGCCTTCACCGCCTCCTCCTGCAAGTACCAGATAGTTATCGTCGGCGACTGAGGGTGATCCATCACCGGAGGATTCATCTCCTCCTTCTGGAGGTGTTGGATTTGGGTCAGATCCGATTGCGCTGGGCGGGACCCAGGACGCTCCGTAGAAAGGAACGCCGTACTTCTTGCAATTCGCAGGGTCTGTGTCCCTTGCCATCTCTCTCTCTAGCTGATTTTCTGTACGACAAGACTAGGGGGCTGCGGGACTGAAAATGCCGCTGTTACTTAGTAGCCACGGAAACAGAAAATTGGCATAAAGGGTGTTTAGTCCAGTTTAATTTATTTTAATGTCTTTAATACATTAATTTAATAAAGAATTACTCTAAGGTCCATTATAGCTTTTTGTAATCTGTCTAGTCCACCTCTTAGTTCCATAACTTCTCTAATCCACCTTTTTGCAATTTCTAAGGTGTAAGGTTCACTCTCCATTTTTAATAGACAAATGTACACTCACATTAAATTTAATACATAATATACTTTCATAGAGTACTTTATGGTTTAGGTTTAGGCACTTTCACAGGGTACCCTAAGGTTTAGGTTTAGGGTGCACTTTCCTATTATATGGTTTTTAGTGGTTTAGGCTCATTCATAGGGTACCCTATGGTTTAGGTTTATGCACTTTCATAGGGTACCCTAGGGTTTAGGTTTAGGGTGCCATTTCCTATTATAGGATTTTTAGTGGTTATGCACTTTCATAGGGTACCCTAGGGTTTAGGTTTATTCACTTTCATATGGTACCCTAGGATTTAGGTTTATGGTGCACTTTCCTATTATAGGGTTTTTAGTGGTTTAGGCACTTTCATAGGGATACCCTAGGATTTTAGGCACTTCCTCTTCAACTAGGATTTTAGGCACTTCTTCTTAGGGTACCCTAAAACCCTAAGGTACCCTACCCTAAAATCATAGAGTACCCTAGGATTTTAGGGTACCCTAGGATTTTAGGGTAGGGTATCGTAGGGTTTTATGGTACCCTAGGATTTTAGGGTAGGGGTTTTTATGGTACTCTAGGTTTTAGGATAGGGTAACCTAGGATTTTAGGGGGTAACCTAGGATTTTAGGGTACCCTAGGATCTTAGGGTATCCTAAGAAGCGAGGGGTATTCTTGTAATTGGTACGTGTGAGTGGACTGGATGTGTTAGGATAATATTAGGTGGACTGGATGTGTTAGGAAATAGCTATAGTGGACCTTATAGCAATTCTCCCTTAATTTAAAATATTTGATGGTTCGAGGACAACATTAAACAAAAATACCCTTAATGGTCGAAAAAAATTACAAAACGAAAGCCACCGTCTTGCTGGTGATTGACTTTAACTCTGTGGTTGTGAAAGTGAGAGGTCACAGTGAACCTGCTCCTCCAAAACCGAGGACTGCATTCACCTGCTGTTGTTTAGGCATGTGCAAACCAATTGAGGGAGGGACCCGTCAATCTCTCTCTCTCCCTAGACCCACCCGTCACACACACTTTCTCTCTCTCATGTATGGGTGGAACAAAATTAATTTTATCTCCCTTCAATTTTGGGATTGGGTTCAATTTTTTGTTCAATTTTAGAGGGTTAAGGCTCTTCGGAGTAGGGTATAGTGGGTTTAGGCATTTTAGGGCATTTTGGATTTAGGCACTTGGGGTGCACTTTCCAATTATAGGGTTTTAGTGGTTTAGACACTTTCATTGGGTACCCTATGATTTTAGGTACTTTCATAGGGTAATAGGTTTAAGCACTTTCATTAAGTTTGGGGTTTATGCACTTTCATAAGGTTTGGAGGGTTTAGGCACTTTCATGAGCTAGCGGGGCATTTTTGAAATGTGTAGGTGATTTGTCCTCTTATCATTAAAGAATTAGTTTGTGTCCTATTTCCATAATTGACTCATATATCATGTCCTTGTCGAAGGAAAACTCTTACGAAAAATAGAAACATGAGTAATTTACTATGGAGATTGGAGCGTTTGGTAACGTTACTAGGCATAGTTTTCCAAAAGATTTTAGCAAATGAGTTCAGTAGGTGCTAAAATTATGATTTTAAAATAAAAAAATGAAGTGGTTCTGTGTATCGTTTTTCGATTTTTTTCACGCGAAATTAAAGTACTCCTCGTGTACTTTAATTCGGTGTGAAAAATTCAAAAAATAATACACGGAAACACTTAATTTTTTGATTTGAAATACTATGATTTTAGCACCTGCTGAACTCATTTGCTAAAATCATGGTTGATTTTAGCAACTGAATTGCTAAAATCTTTTGGTAAACTATGCCTTAACGTAATGTTTCCAACTAGGGCTACAAATGAACTAAGTCGTTCGTAAGTTCAGCTTGGTTCAATTCGAAAAGAGCTCGTTCGAATTCCGTTTGTTTAGGGGTGCACACCGGCCCGGTGGCCCGCCCTACCCAACTCGAATTTTTTGGGGTTTGGGATATATATTTAGGCCTATAGGGTTGGGCCGGGTTGATATTTTAAGTCCGATTAATTAATGGGATGGGTTTGGAAAAATCCTCAAGGCCCAGCCCATCCCACCCGGTCGAATATAAATCTTTTTTGCATGTCAAGCTTTATGAAAGGTGAAGAGTTTCCCTTTTTGAACACTTTTATTGCATTTTGAGAGACAATTTAATTAGTAGAATTATAATATTTTATGAGTTTGTTTTAATAGTATTGTAAGAACATAAAACTAAGTATTCCCAGATATAAATTCTGAAAAAATTCATGATTCAAGCTAGGTTTCTAGACTAATCAAGAGCAAGATGCAACAAAGTAAAGTTTTAGAGAGAGAAAATGTAATACTTTCATTTCATTTCGCTAAGTTGAGAACCAAAAAGTTTACAACTTATATATGAGCATTACCTCACAGAAACTGCCTTAACCGACTTTTAGGAGAAATGATCTCCTGTGGCCAGAACCACTACTACTCTAACACCCCCTATCAAACTGATGATGGTGAGGCACCAATCATCAGTTTGTCTTTGAGAGAGAGAAATCTAGCAGTAGGCAAGGATTTAATAAAAATATCAGCAACCTGATGAACTGAGCTAAAATGCAGAACTTTAACAAGCTGAGCCAAAACTTTCTCCCTAATAAAATGATAATCTACCTCAATATGTTTTGTCCTAGCATGAAAAACAAGATTGTTAGCCAGGGCTATAACAGAAGAGTTGTCACACCACAACACATAGGGAGTAGCAGACACAACTTGTAACTCTCCAAGTAACTGATGGAGCCAAACAATATCAGCTATGCATTGAGCTAGAGCACGGTATTCAGCTTTTGTGGAAGACCTGGCCATAGTAGGTTGTTTCTTGGCACACCAAGAGACTAAATTGGAACCCAAAAATATGCAAAATTCAGTGGTTGACCTTCTATCAAGGGAGTCCCCTGCCCAATTTGCATCAACATATGCAGTTAACACCAAGGATCCAGTAGTGAAATGTAGACCATGACTGATAGTGCCTTTGATATATCTTAGAATACTTATGACCAAAACAAAATGACATGCTTTAGGTGCATGCATATGTTGACAAACAACATTCACAGCATGAGAAATTTCTGGTCTAGTGAGAGTGAGGTATTGTAGAGACCCCACCAAAGTACGGAACAAGGTAACATCTGGAAAAGCATTATCTAAACAACACACAGGCTTCACAGAGGTTGGAGTAGAACTAGACTTGCAGTCTGTCATCCCTGCTTTGTGAAGTAACTCACTGGTATACTTGGCTTGACTTAAGACCAACCTAGACTTAGTATACTGAACCTCCATGCCAAGAAAAAAACTTAGTGAACCTAGATCTTTCATAGCAAATTTATAGCCAAGAAGTTTAACAAACTCATCAATAAAAGGTTCACTACTACCTGTCATGATTAGATCATCATCATACACCAAAACCAAAGTAATAAGAGTACCATTGGAGTAAATGAATAAAGACGAATCAGCTTTACTATGAACAAAGCCATTGGAGAGTAAAAAATCAGAAAATGTAAGGTACCAAGCCCTTGGTGCATGTCTCAACCCATAGAGTGCCTTTCTTAACTTGTTTCTTAACTTGCACACATAGTGAGGAAATGATGGATCTCTATACCCCAATGGTTGCTTCATATAAACCTCTTCAGACAACAAACTATGTAGAAATGCATTGGATACATCAAGTTGTCTTAATGGCCAATGGTAATGCACAACAAGACTAAGAGCCACTCTAATAGTAGGTTGTTTGACTACTGGACTAAATGTCTTAGAAAAGTCCAACCCTTCTTCTTGCTGGTTGCCTTTGGAAACCAATCTTGCCTTATGAGTGATGTTTTATTTTATAGATCCACTGATAGCCAATGACATGAGCAAGGGGAGGAGGTGCTACTAGATCTTAGGTGCCCTGAGTGAGAAGAGCTTGATACTCTTCATCCATAGCTTTTTGCCACACGCTATGCTTAGTTTCTTTACCAAATAATTTAGGTTCAATAGGAGGAGGAGATGAGATAGAAGACCAAGTAACAGAGGAAGAAACTGTAGACAACAAGGAAAAGGGTTGTTTGGGTTTATAAATGCTACTCTTAGACCTTGTGGTCATTGAGTGTGTAGATTGAGATTGAGAATAAACAACAGGAATCACTGGAGGGATTGGAGGAGGAAGGACTGGAGGAGTAGAGTCAGGTTGATGATCAGGTGAAGGAACAACAGAAGTAGCAGAAGAAAGAGAAGTAAAAGGGATAGGGGAAGGAACAAAGGAAGACACAGGAACAAGGAGATCATCAAAGTTAGTGGGAGGAGTATGAAACTGCAATGGAGAAGTAGAATCAGAGAGAGAGACAAGAGTAGAGTAGGGAAAAGAGTCCTTTACAAACTTAACATGTCTAGATACATAGACCCTGTTAGCAATAGGATCAGAGCACCTAAACCCTTTGGTAGTATCACAATATCCCAAAAACACACAAGTAGTAGACTTAGGTAACAATTTATGTTGGTTATAAGGTTTAAGCCAAGGATAACAGGCACAACCAAAGGTCCTTAAGACAGTGTAATCAGGTATAGTATGAAACAAGTGTGTCTATGGAACTTGAAAGTTGAGAGTAGAATGTGGCAGTCTATTGGTGAGATATACAAATGTTAGGAGAGCTTCTAACCAAAATTTGCTTTGTACACATACGCGCAAAAAAAAAAAAAAACAGAGAGATGGAAAACTAGGAAAGGGAAAGGCGGAAATGTTTAAAAGAGAATAAGCTGTGAGAGAATATTGATTACGTGATGGTTTTACACATGCCATTACAATTGAAGGGCTTGTCAAGTTATAGACAATATTTGTCACAATAAAAACCCCGTCTGGGTCGTGCCTAAAGATTTGTCTTTTTCCTAGCCGATCCCAAGTCAGAATAAAGGAGGGGTGATGCGTCAGGTAGCTGACGGACCATGTAAAAACCCCCGTTAAATCTCTATGATATGAATCCTTATATGATTACGAGAATAGAGCTCAATGGAAAAAAAAAAAAGATTCAAGTAGCCGACCTCAGTTAATTGGGACATAGGGATCGGTTTGGTTTATTTGTCACAATAAAAAAAGGCCTATAAAACCCTTTGGTAGTATCACAATATCCCAAAAACACACAAGTAGTAGACTTAGGTAACAATTTATGTTGGTTATAAGGTTTAAGCCAGGGATAACAAGCACAACCAAAGGTCCTTGAGACAGTGTAATCAGGTATAGTATGAAACAAGTGTGTATATGGAACTTGAAAGTTGAGAGTAGAATGTGGCAGTCTATTGGTGAGATATACAAATGTTAGGAGAGCTTCTAACCAAAATTTAAGAGGAAGACCAGACTAATGGAGAAGAGTAATTGTGGTTTCAATTAAATGTCTGTGCTTACGTTCTACCACACCATTTTGTTCAGGAGTGTATGGGCACAATTTTTGTCTAGCCCTATTGGAATTGAAACTTTTTGGAGTGCATAGCACTTGCCTACTTGTGTGGCCTACTAATTTCATAATTGTGTATGGCATGTGTGTGCGTGAGTTGTTTTTGATTGGATGATCCGGATGACCGGTACTTTTGCCTAGACTTTTGTAAATCGAGCATAGTTATCGTATCGGGTGCCCGGGGAGTTTTATTTAGTTTAATTAATTGTTCTAGTTTAATTTGCTAGGGACTAGCAAAGTCCAAGTTGGGGTGTGATAAGCCCCCAATATTGTATATATCCGGGGCTTATCTAGCCTATTTTTGCTCACACACTCACGCGATTTCGCGCTTTATTTGGTTAATATGCGTGTAGTGGTGTTTTTGTAAGTTACAGGTTAAACATGGAAATTGAGCGCGTTTTGTGCGCCTTGAAAACCGTGCCGCGTTATCGAGGGCCCCGTGCCCCATGGCATGCCAACACCGGGCCTCACGAGCCACGAAACGACGATTCTGTCGAGGCCTGGGAATGCGAAAAGTTGGTGCTTTGAAGCCGTTCTTCACGTTACTAAAAACTCCCGGTGGGGTCCGGGCTTGAACGCGCACTCACAAGACCGAGGTTCATCTTCCCCGAGGGTCACACGATCCATTTGAGTCCATTGGAAGACATCCGGAAGCACGCAATTCAAGCGGATTGATCAAAGGAGTGAAATTCAAGTTTAGAAGAACTTGGATTGATCCAAAGGAAACTTGGATTGATCCAAGTTTCATCAAATTCCAGCAGAGCCTTTTGGATCGATCCAAAGGAAAGTTGGATCGATCCAACTTCACAAAAATTCCCCCAGAGCATCTTGGATCGATCCATGGTAAAGTTGGATCGATCCAACTTCACAAAATTTCCCAGCAACACTCTTTGGATCGATCCAAAGGAAAGTTGGATCGATCCAACGTTGGACGAAACTTCACCAGAGACTTTTGGATCGATCCAAAGTCATGTTGGATCGATCCAAACAAGCCCGGGCAGCCATTTTAATGCACTTTATGTACATGCTATTAATGGAAACTTTTTATGTTTTGTGAGAGCTTTATTTTAGATATTTTGTAGAGAGAGAAGGGAAAGACTATATGGGGGCCTCTCCTCTCTCCTTCTCTCCCACTTCTTACTCTTTCATTTTTAGTTTTAGTTTAGCTCCTCCATTGGAGGATTTTGAAGCTTTATCTCTCTAGAACTCTCATGTAAGTTTACTTCTCCCGTTAATTTGTCGTTTATTAATGTTGTAGCTCGTACTTAGATCGTTCTATCTATCTAGTTTATTTTTGTTCTTGTTAAGTTTCTCATTTCCATGTTTCTCTAGTCATTTTCCATTAAAAATCCTTGTTCCAAACCTTGTTAGCTAATTGCTCAAGTACTAATATTGTAGGCTAACCTAGGATCTTCATTAAAAATCAGTTTTTAGAGTTGTTAAGCATGTTATTAGTTTTCTTCAAAATTCTAGACTTGTTTTCTAGCATAATGTGTGAGTAGTTAAGTAGGCTTGGTCATGGGGTGATTAACACTCCATGACTCGGGCTAATCCGTTCCTCTCATCTCAAAAGCAAACACTTCCTGTTGATCAAAGAGTTAGGATTAATTTTATGTATCAAAATTTGGATTTGTTAATCTCTTTGATCTCACGTAGCCAAGGGCTTGACCACTTGGCACGTGTGATGCTTAGGGCGATGTCAATCAAAATGTTTGTCTAAATGGCACAAGAATCCTAATCTTTGTGAAACACATTTTCTAGTCAAATGGTTTTAATCTCTAAATCTTCCGTTCGGGGGCATCTAACGGTGTCCCGACCCGGTTATCAAGAGTCGAACGGTTTAGCCTTAGTTGTGGTATTTATGATCCCCTAGACTACGCCTTAGTTTAATTTGTCGTTTTTAATCTTTTGAGTCGTTCACGAAGTTAAGTGAATTCCACCACCCACAAATCACCAAAGCCAAGTTTGCCGCTTTAAGGCTAAAAACTTCATTCGCAAGTCAACTCTCACGCCGGGTGCGTTCGGTCCCTGTGGATTCGACCCGGTCTTACCGGTTATTATGCTACCGCCGACCTAGCCCTACGCTTGGGGCGACACCATCTACGACACAATCCAAGGTCGCAAGCACCTAGCCTTTGGTGCCACAACATAGTTGAGGAATCAACACACAAGTGAGCTTGAGGAGACAGACCATTAGACGAGTTCTGTAGAGGATAGAGTCCCTGATGACAGAGTCCCGTGTAGAGGATTTGACTTGTTGCTTTGTCCTGAATGACAAAGCCATGAGAATCAAAGATAATAAAACAGTTATTGTCCTTAGAAATTGATGTACAAACAACAGATTATGAGAAATATGAGGGACATGAAGAAGATTTGTAAGAGAAAACTTAGGGTGTAGGCAAAATGCCTTTACCTGAATGAGCAATAGGCACAGTTGCTCCATTTCCCACTGAGAGACCTTGTGAACCAATGTAGGGTTGTTGCTGCAATGATAGATTGGACAGATCATGGGTTACATGTGTTGTGGCTCCACTATCAAATAACCACTGTTGTGGTGGAGTAGAGATTGAACCAACTTGATAAGCCTGTGGTGTGGTGTTGTGAGGTTGAGCAAAGTTTCCCAACAGAGAACCAGATGAGCCAATTGGGTGAGATTGCTGTGGTATATAGACATTAGGTGTAGTTGGGGTGTACTGGGAAAATGCAGTAGACGAAGGTGAAGGTGTAAACAGAGGCACACCAGACTGTTGCAACCCAGTATTTGAGGCAGAAAATTGATGAAAATTTGGGGCCCTAGATGATGGTCCATATACAAACTCAGAAGAAGTAGCTGTAAATCCATGTTGAGCACTTGAAACATCATTAGCATGTGGGGGATAATTGACAAAACTCCGTGAACCATACGCTTGTTGTTCTCTACCTTGAGTATTGTACACTTGTGGTGGTCTCCACTGTCCACGATTGTACTGCTGTGAAGATCCAGATCCTTGGGAAAACTGAGGTGGAGGAAGGGAGAAATTTTGTTTATGGTAACAATAATAGGCAGTGTGGTTGGGTTTCCCACAAATTTGACAGCCAGGGGAATTCCAATTTCTTCTACCAGAGTTATCAAAGTTTCTATTTCTATTGTAAGATGTAGGATACTGAACAAACTGTGACTGAGAAGAGACTGAAGTGGTAGGAGTTCTAGTAGGCATAACAGGTGGTGATTTAGAAACTACTGATGGTGGTGTATACATGTTAGGAGGTGTTGTTGTAATAGTGGGAGTCAGGGTAGCAGGCTTTTGTGTGGTCAAAAACACACTCTCCAACTGGGAAGTTTTAGAACTAGTAAGAGATTCAGCATTCAACATCATTACTAATTCATCAAACGTAAAGGTTCCCCCTCTCGTATGGATAGCAGTACGAAAACCCTTAAACTCTTCTTCAGGTATGCCATTTAGAGTATGAAAAATAAGATCATCATCACTAACAGGAAAACCAACAGCTGCAAGTCTATTGGCATAGTCTTTAATCGATAGATATATGATTCCATAGTACCAGTCTTGGTGATATTGTATAGGCGTCTCTTGAATTAATGAACATGAGTACGAGTCAATGAGTTAAATCTTGATTCTAAGGATTGCCACACTTGATACACATGATCAAACCCTAATACTAAGGGTAAAGTACTTGCAGAAAGCGTAACAATTAAGCATGACAACAACTAACTATCAATCAAACACCATTTGATGTATTCTGGATTATCGACAAGATTATTACTAGCATCTGTAATACGAGCATCTGGAGCCCTATTCGTACCATCAAGAAACCCAAAATAGCCATTGGCACGCATAGCATTATGAATTTGGGTTTTCCAGAGAAGATAATTTGTAGAATCAAGTTTGATTGCTACCAGAGATTGAAAATTTGAGACAAGAAATGCTAGTGTAGGTGGTATCATTACAGAAGATGAATTCGTACTTGTTTCTGCCATTGTTGTTGATGAAACCAAATCTTGTGAAGAATACTTCGATGTTGAAGAACTTGTACCTCTGATTTAGGATCGAATGTGACTTGCGTCGAATTGCTCTGATACCATGAAGAAATTCATGATTCAAGCTAGGTTTCTAGACTAACCAAGAACAAGATGCAGCAAAGTAAAGTTTTATAGAGAGAAAATGTAATACTTTCATTTCATTTCGCTGAGTTGAGAACCAAGAAGATTGCAACTTATATATGAGCATTACCTCATAAAAACTGGCTTAACCGACTTTTAGGAGAAATGATCTCCTGTGGACAGAACCATTATACTACTCTAAAAAAATTCTAATTTGTGATTGTTGTAGTTGATTTATTTATGTTTGCGATATCACGTTTTAAAAAAATAAATGGGTTTGTTGGGCGGGTATGGAAAATAAAACTTTAATTGGACTGGGTTTGGGAAAATAAAATGAAGTCCGATTCTTAATGAGGCGGGCTTGGGCATGCACAAATCTCGTTACTATCTAGTATAAGCCCAGCCCGAACACATCCCGGCCCAAGGTATGTGCACCCCTACGTTCGTTAAGTTTTTTTTTTTTTTATTGAGGTTCGGTTCGAGCTTGAGTTCGTTAAAAACCTTAACCAACCAACCTGAGCATAGCAAGGCTCGGCTGGGCTTGGCTAGATAAGACTCGTTTACTTTTTAGAGGAATAAAATAATATAACTTCTTATTCCAATTTGATATCTTAATGCACTATCTTTTCAAAAACTTATTAAATTTCACTATTATTTTGAAATTGAGACTATTTTCCTGTAGAGTATATAAATATAAAACATATATATATGCACAAGTAAAACTTTCTTTGTTGTCTTAAGCCTATGTTATTATCATATAAGTATATATTTTAGGTCGCTCATTAAGCCTCATAAACAAGCTCGAGCTCTAGTCAAGCCTAGGCTAGCTCGGCTCGTTAAATTTTCACTAAACTCGCGCTCGTTAAAAAGAATAAACAAGCTTGAATACAGTAAAGCTCGGCTCAGCTTAGCTCGTTTGCGGCCCTAGTTTAAACAAAAAATCACTCAAGTGTAACTTAACCCTTACCAAGTTTCAATAACCAATATATAGATAGATGTAGGAACAAATATATATATTTTAAAAAATCGAATCTTTTTTTTTTTAAATACCTCCAAACATAAAGCGTTCATGTTTATAAGATGTTGTATGGATGATCCCTATGCCTCTAGCTCTAAACCTTAAACCCCAAACCTAAATCAATAACCTATTATCTTAAAAAAAACCTCAGAAATTTTGTTTTTGTACCTTATATCTACAGAATATTAAAGGTCTCTCGGTACATCTGAAGTTTGGTGAGGGTTATGTTAGGCACCCCTTTGGCCTAGAATTTTTGGTCTTTTTGACTGAGTTTTTTTTTATTGCTTTCTCTTAAATTACTAGATTTTGATTAATTTTTTTGGATTAATCTTTCGTTTCAACAAGAGAAATCGGGAAAATATAAAAAAAAAATATGGACTAAATTTTTAAAAAATTTACTAAAGAAGGAGAAAATTCAAAAAATATAAAAAAGAGAGTAGTGTGTTTAAAGTCGTTTTATATAGAGTTTTTTTTAAACTTTGGTCTACATTTGCATACTTTTCAAATTCCCCTTATCGGAAATGAAATCATAGATAATATGAATGCCTATGCAAAAAAATTAATTAGTCCAAATGCACTCTTAGACTTAGGGAATCGTTGGCTTTTTTTATATTATTCTTTTTTAATTATTATTTTTGGGTGTGACGGAATTTTTTTATATTATTTATGGCACAGTGGAAATAAGGTTTTACTTGCGTTAACCCTATAGAGTAGGGCAAACCACAAGCAACGTGATTTCTTTCCAACTTATAGAGGTTCAACGTGGCGCAGGAGTGAAGCCGGTTTTTGGGCTAAAGCCTGTAAAGCAATCGCTTCAAGCTTCTAAATTTTGACCAAATTTTGGATCTCTAATTTTATAGACCCATGTACATGTGAGGCCAAAATAAAAATTAAATTAAGTTAATTGAGTTGTGTTATCGAATCATGCCTCTTATTAGCGGCGGCTCCAAGTGAAGCTCAGGGTGGTCACCTGAACATCCTGAAGAAAAAATAAAAATAAAAAATACATGTAAATTTTTTAATTTTTTTTTTTGTCATTTTGAACACCCTAATCAAAATGTATGAACACCCTACCCAAAATATTTGAATACCCAATCCCAATGACGGACACCTTTTAGCCCATCCCATAACATTTTTTTTTGGCCAACCCATTCTAATCTTTTTCCAAACTTAGCCAAACCCACGATCCAGGGGCTGATTTGTAATTAACCAAAAAGAAAAAGATTTGTAATTTATCAAAAAAAATATTAGATGCACATTTTAACTTCTAAATTCTATTATTGTAGATGCTTGGTTTTTTTTTTTTTTTTTTTTGTGAAGTAGGTCATCTATTTTCTCTATAGCACGCAGGTAAGCCAAAGGAACCCTTGATTCCTCAAAATCTCGGAACCATCAACCCTTTTAATTGTTTTTATGTGATTTTACCCTTGGTCCATTTAATAAATAATATTTTGGGCCATGTAGATGACTGATTTTTAACACTAAACAGAGTAAATTAAATCAAAATTGCCAAATACATCCCTTGTCCAAAATCATGATCGATGATGGCGAAGGGATGCTTTCACCGCATTTTTATCGAAAAAAAAAAAAAAAAATCAAAATAATATCAAAACATGATTAAAAAGAGGGAAATTGGGTAGTTGATTTATATACTATACATATGAATTTGATGTGTTTGATACCATTGATAATTATGCTATTATGCAACGGTTTCAACTTATGAAAAGTCTCGAGGGCTAATACTTTGTTATTTTTTTGGTGGCATTGTTGATACTAGTAGATTTGTTTTTGTATGTACAATTATGATTTCTAGAGGACCGTAGTAGAATTTCTGAATACCCTCGCGAGAATTCCTGGAGATGCCACTTTTTTTTTTTTTTTTTTTGATCGGAGCCGCCATTGCCTCTTATGTCAATCATTTTACGAGTTTTTCCCCCCAACTATTTTGATCTATGCAAAGTATATTGAGATTTGACCCTATTTGAAAAGTTTGCTGAGGCATTGGTTTGGCAGAAAAAACTTCCGCTGTTGGCGGAGTGAATTTAGGGGAGCCATTTCCATACCCCCAAATTGAAATCTATACCCCCTTTTTCCTCGTTTGGTAAATTTTTTATGTGTAAAAAGTTTAACTAGAAGACAAAAAAAGGAATGTGAATATAAGCTTGAGGGGTATGAAAATTAATTACCTGAATTTATTCTCCTTTTGATTTGATTTTCTGCAATTTTTCGAAGTTAATGTAGCATGGAAGTATCAAAACTTGAACTCTTTTGGGCTGAACTCTATAATAATATGGGTTTGAGGTGAAATTAAAATGGGCCAGAGGTTGTGTAGCCCAGGCCTTTTTGAGCCAGTTTTATGCCCACACAAAAGGGTCCAAGAAAGGCTTCTCTATCCAGCGGCCATAAACCCCTCCACCAAGTCTCTAAAACCCTAGCACCCAGAAGCTTCTACCCACCATCCAGTCTCACACACTTCCCAGCATTCCGTTTAAAACCCAGAGAGAGAGAGAGAGAGAGAGAGTAATTAACCCTAGTATTCGGTGCAGAAGTGAGAAGGAAATGGCGAAGCGTCTGATTCCAACCCTCAACAGGGTTCTTGTGGAGAAGATTTCTCCTCCGGCCAAAACCACCGCTGGTATTCTCCTCCCCGAGAAGTCTTCCAAGGTCTCTCTCTCTCTCTCTCTCATATCCGTATAAACACATGTACAAACATTAACTGTTTGTTTGGCAGTACTGTAATGGACTATTTTGGGTTTAGATTATATTAAGACTAGAGTTTGCTTAGAATTTTCTTTGTCCGAATTAAACGGTTTTAATTCACTACAAGTTAGTTCAATACTCCACTGTTACTGTAGTCTTGTCAAATGAGCGGGCCTATTGGGATTAATTAAAGCAGAATTGGGACTTAGGGTGTCAAATTAGGAGAGATTTGTTTGGTATGATCATTTTCAGAAATGGATTTCACTTATTCCAGGTCACTGTTTTAAAGTCGCTACGCGCCAGTTGGGTGCGGAAAAGGGTCGCCTAGGTGCCGCCACCGCATAGGTGGGGGTTTTGTTCCGACTAGGCGGCTGCCTAATCGAGGAGTTGGACTGTCGCCTAGTGCCTAGGCAGGGACTAGGCAGCCGACTTTTAGAACACTGATTCTGGTTATCATAAGACTTATTTCAATAGACATTTCACAAATATCAATACAAAAACCCATTCACAGATACCAACACACTTTTTTCAGTTATCAATTCACATTTTACACATTATCCAGCACCCTAAGTCCTTTGGTTAGTATTTTCCATTTAAGAAATAGAAAAAGAACTTGAGATAGGTTTATTGATACCACATATCATTATTGGATGTCGATAATTGTTTTTCACTTGTCTTTTTGCTATCGCATTGACATTGCCTGTATATTTTAGAGGTTTTGTGGACTGATTTTAATTGTTCAATGAATGGCATGGGATTCAGCTGAACTCAGGGAAAGTGGTAGCCGTGGGACCAGGAATGCGTGATAAGTCTGGGAATCATATCCCGGTGGCTGTAAAGGAAGGCGAAACCGTTCTCTTGCCTGATTATGGTGGTACTCAAGTTAAGCTCGAGGATAAAGAGTATGCACCATCCCTTTCTCTGCTATCTATTTACACTCACTTCTATATATCCGTTGGTAATTATAATGTTCATATTAGGCCATGTTTGGTAGGTAAATCTAATGAGAGGGCTATGCAACAATCCATGATTAGTTCTATCAGATCAACATTCCCTTGTATTGTGGGAAGGGTTGAGAGAAGAAAAGGATTCGGGTTGAGATTTGGAGTGTAACAATATTGAGCAATAAAAATTCACCACTTACCCAGACTAACAGTCAATTTGAACTTTGGGAAGGGTGTGAAAAGAAAGGGTGAGGTTTGAGATTTGGTGAGTGAGAAACACAATGGACCTGTTAAAATTTACTGTTTCTCTTCGTCTCTTATTGGTTCTCACTCATTGCCTCTTCATTTAATCCAAACAAGCTTAACATTTTTATTTATGCTCTTTTCTCATCATTTCCTGATGACTGACTTCAAAGAAGGCCGCGATAGGCCGGATTGGATGATTTTCAGTAAGTCTCTCCATGAGCGTTTGGTGGTGGAAATAGGAAATTGGAAGAATCTTTCCCCGTGGGGTTTGTTGAATTCCCACGGGGAAAGTAGGTCTAGGATGGTATGCAAACAGAAAAGTTAAAAGCCCCATTTAGATGTTTTAACTAGCCAACTACTTGTGCTTATGGACGGTCTAGTGCTGATTAAATATCACTGTCAGTACTTAACATATTCATAAGCTACATTAACTCGAGCCACCTTGTCTTTCAATCTTCCCTCTACTTCATGAGGCAAGACTATCCACGTAGTGGCTTACAATACCTAACCTTGTTCTACTTCAAAAAAAAAAAAAAACAACTACTTAAAGTTTGAAAGAGAAACAATACATATTGTAATAGGGGATACGTAAAATAGCCAACTACTTAAAGTTTGTTCTATATAGGTTAAACAGTTATGTGTTTCAGGACCTCTCCAAATATATGTAGTTACTCCTCACAAGCCATTGATTGCTTTGTTTCTCTTCAAAAGCTTCTCTCCCTGCCTCCCTCTTTGCAAAAGCAAAAAGTGAAACTGAAAAATTATAAAGTAAGAAAGAGAAACAATACATATTGTAATAGGGGATACGTAAAATAGATAGTATTGGTGGAGTTTTGAAAGAACTGACTAGTTAAACTTTAAAGAATTCAGGCCATTTTTGGGGTTTTCAGACTAGTTGAATGATTTTCAGGTCTCTCCATGAGCATTGTGGTGGAAATAGGAAATTTGAATCTTTCCCCGTGGCCATTGGAATAAATATGAAAGTAGTCTAGGATGTATGCAAACAGAAAAGTTAAAAGCCCCATTTAGATGTTTTAAATGCTTATTGTCTTTCAAACATGCTGATTAAATATCACTGTCAGTACTTAAATATTCATAAAATCCTATTAACTCGAGCCACCTTTCTTTCAATCTTCCCTCTACTTCATGAGGCAAGACTATCCGCGTACTTAAATACCTATTGTTCTCCAAAAAAAAAAAAACTGCCAACTACTATTTGTTCTCTATAAGTTAAACAGTTTGTGTTGCAGGACCTTTGTTTAATCCTCACAAGCCATATTTTTGTTTCTCTTCAAAAGCTCTCCCTGTCTCCCTATTTGCAAAAGCAAAAGAAAACTGAAAAAGATAAAGTAAGTAAGAGAAACAATACATTTGTTTCTAAATAGATTAGGTCCTGATTTTAAACTATAAAGAATGACTATTTTTGACTAAAAAATATCTTTATCGGCCATTAATAATTTAGCCTACTAATACTTATCCAATGGTAAGTATTGATATACTTCAATCCAGTAAAATCCTTGGAATGGCATGCTTTTGTGAGACTAGCAGTCTTAAGGATGTGTAATCCCTCATTAAGTTCTTGCATCTATATACTATAAATACAGTCACAGATATTTATACTGATATATAGCCTATTCCACAGCTAATTTGTGCAATAAAACAGGTCAGTCTAACTGTGAGGAGATTGCAGATTTAAAAAAAAAAAAGTTCTTTACTAGATAAAATAGCAGTCACATTGATTACTGCAGGTCAGTCTATCCGTGTCCCATATTTTTGTAAAATTTTTTGTATTTTACTGTCTGTGTCCCAAATTTTTGTATTTTAAGTACTTTCCAACTCATCCATGTCCACCTGATAAACTCATCCATGGGCCTATAAAACTTAAAAGTACTAGCTGAATGTTTTTTTACTTTTGTGATTTTTTGTACAGGTACCATTTGTATAGGGATGAGGACATTTTGGGCACTCTGCATGATTGAATTGCTGTCCGGAGTGTGATTTCTCTGTCGGAGGGTTTTTACCTTTTTTGAGTTCTAGTTTAGTGCTGGTGTAACTGATTAATGATGGATTTTGGAAGTTTGCTGAATGAGGACTTCCCTTCTTCCAAATTATTCTCTCTTTTCGCAATTGTTGCACAATGCTTTTTGCATTTTTGTCCTTGCTTTAGCGCTTGCCAGAATTCATTTTATGCAATTGGACAGGAGAAAATGAGGGTTTGTGTTCTCTTTTTTTGAGTTACTATGAGAGAGTCGAAGATGACAAGATTGTGCTTTCTCTCGTTGTTTATACGAGATAGAGTGATTCGAAAGTGGGATGGATTAACAAAAGAAGTGGCCAGGAGCAGGGTTGAAGATTATTTCTCTCCTTTTTCACTATGCTTAACAGGGAATCGGGACCCTGTTTTGCGGAACTTGTAGTAGTGCGGTATCCGAGATGTTCATCTCTGCAACTGTAGTGCACTAGGTGCTATATCCAATATATATATGAACTATTGATTGTCGAGATAGTGCACCTTGCAGTGCTATATCCAATATATATCTGAACTATTGATTGTCGAGATGGACGGCTCAGATGCGCACTACAGAGTCCGTGCAACAGTATCCCGGATCCGTGCTCAACGGTACTTGATTTTGCTGGTTTCCTAGGAGATCAAACAATGGAAGAAATTTGCTTCTAAGTTTTCATTCTCTTCCCTTCTTTTTTTTCAAGTTCCAAACGAATTAGTTTTGCTCGAAGATTTAAGGTTTCCAAGTAGTCCATCCTAGGATGGTTATTTCAGACGGAATTTAAGGTAAGCCTAATCAATTTGCTTTTACAGGGTTAGTTATTGTATTTTCTTCTACTTGTGCCGTTGTGGACCTGTGGTACACAACTAGTACCGATGTAATGACCCCTTTTCCGCATACGTTTCAGGGTGAGTTTCCATGGATGTTGCGTGTAGTGAATTTCCCTCGGCCGTTTCATGGGCGACCGACGACTTAGATAAACTGGGATTAAATTATATGTAAAATGCTTATTTGAAATGTAAGATGATCTAGACCGTTGGTCGTCAATCGGATGGCCGAGGGAGCTCACTGCATGCATGCAGTGAGTCCTTCACTTCAGGGCCCCGTGTCTGAGTTTTCACTATGGTATTTTTGAATTTTTTGGTATTCTTAGACAATAAGTTTCAAATCAGTTGTTATATGTGAGAGAAATCACTCTCTGATTTGACAACTAATAGTTCATAAATATCCAAAATTTTGAAGATACTGTAGTGCAAACTCAGCCTAATTAATTGTGCAATTCAGTTATTGTTCTAATTTTATCGGATGTCCCGAAGGGACAATTCAGTTATTGTAAATCTTATTAGCTGTTCCATTTCAATATCTAATTCATGAAAATGTTTCATCAACAATAAGATGTGAAATACCTGGCGAAGGAGAACGAACCGGATTTGGGGATCCTATAGTACGAAGAGCCGCACTACAATCTTGTAGTGCGGCATCCGAGCCGTTGATCTCGGTAATCCTTGGCTCGGATTTTATTTTGGCAATGGATGACTTGGATCATGCAAGTGCCGAGATGAAATCAAGACCATTGATTGGGCGATCAATGCCTCGGATGCTGCATTCCGAAAAAAAAAAAAATGCCTCGGATGCTGCATTACAACCCTGTAGTGTGACTCCGCACTACAAGATCCCCAATTCCGAACGAACCTCCCCCCTCCCTCTCCTCCAAATTAGAATCCCCCTTTATCCAATTCCTCTTGTTCACCGTTATCAACATGCAATCCAAGTACTGGGAAGGAATTACCTCAGAGTTCAGTACTCTGTCCACTGTCACCTTTAGTACAATCCAGAGGAATAGAAATACTAGCAGTTCCAAGTTCAGTCAACCCTATGGACCTCACGAACATCATCTTATACACTCTTCCCTTCAAATCCCTGACCTAAATCCCCTTTAACAACAATCAACAGAACCCCATTTGCTGCCCTACCAGGGTTGTAGACTCGTACTGCATAATCTTGGCCGTATAAAAGTGTTTTTGACGGTTCAAAAATTATCTTACGAGTAAAATAAATATCCTACATATAAGTAAACGCGAGATAAAAAATATTCACTCAATTTCTTTATAACGCTTTTTTTTAAAAGCGTGATCTTTTTAATTTTACTAGTGTGATCTTTATGGATTATTGTAGTAGTGAATACTCGGCTGGAAAAACTCAACAAAAGCCCAAACTTAAAATGGCGTCTTGTGAAGCAGAGTCAGAGTCAAAATATGAATTTGGAATTGGAAAAGACTATTCCAATTAAGCTAGGAATACCCAAAAGACTATTCCAAGAAATTATGTGTATACATATTTTGGATCAAAAGTCTTGCATGCCCAAGTCATCTGAACATGAAGCGCTTATCATCCAAGACAATTGGAAGAGCCATGCAATGACCAAGGCTTGGCGTTTAAGTCCGAGCAGGGCCGGCCCTGGGGTAAGCCCCGCAAGCCTCCGAGCTTGGGCAACCCCGGGCAACAAAAAAAAAAAAATTCGTTGTATGTAATAAGTATTACAAAGTTTCGAGTGCAAAATCAAAGAACCAGTTTGGTTCCGTGGCCCGCGTTGTTGCCCAATAACCGTGGATTGGGAGTTCGAATCCTAACCTTTCTTTTGCCAAGTTTTAGTCTTTTGTTTCACTTTTTTCTCTATTTACTGGACTTGGCCACTTTAATTCTTTTTTTTCTTCTCTATTTACTAAACTTTGTTTTTTTCTTCTATTTCACTTTTACTTTTAAATTGAAACTTTCTTTCTTCTGCTATTTCTCTCTTCTCACAACTTTTAAATCTGAAACTTTGTTGCTTTGCTCTCTCTCTCTAACAATCAACAGAACCCCATTTGCAGTAGGGTGCCCTATAGGGGATGTAGACTTTTAGTGCATAATCTGGGCCGTATAAAGTGTTTTTAACGGTTTAGTTTATTTTACGAGTAAAATAAATATCATATATATAAGATAATGTTTAAAATCTAGACCATTGAAAAACACTTTGAGCGGCCTAAATTGTGCACTACAACACTATAGGGCACTTCCGTTGTACCGCATCCCCGATTCCTCTGAGGTAACAGTATCAGGTACAGATTCTTAAGTTGAACCCCCTCAACAACAGTTAGAGGAGCCCCATCTATCACCCACACCAGCCTTCCCAACCCATTCGACACCCTGAACTTTAGAAGGGCACTTGGCTTCATTGAGTTAGAAAACAATGCATTCCAGACATTTCAATGGTTTCCAAGCATATTTGACCCCTATAGTTGCATCAAACCCAATAGAGTTCCACCTCCACAATTTCAGGTAGAACAGGTCCCACATCCACCTCAATACATGTTTTGGCCTAATTGGGCCTTTGGCAATTCTCAGTCAATTCATCAGCATATACTGGGACCCCTAAGATCATCCTTATCAGGGTAGGCAAATCCCCCTGATGGTTACTTTATTGAGCAAAAGGCAAAAAATGCTCCCAAATCAGCCTCAACAAAATGTAGGGACCACTTGCAAAAATTTCTAGTTGCTACACTGCCTCAATACTTATAGCAAGACACTATTCCTTGGCTACTTAGTTTTTGAATCTATTCTGTACCATGCGCCACTCTCTCCACTACCCAAATTGGCAGGAAAACAATTGGAAGAGAGAGAAAGCATTTACAAATGAGTACTATTTTATTTATACGTGATTAAAATAGAGAGTCTGTGATAGGCGCGTGAAAAACTTGCTTTTGAACGCCTAAGTAGGGTGATTTAGCATGTTAGACGTGCGTTTTGAGCTTTATTTTCCATTTGATATGTGCGCGTGGTGTTTTCTTGTGTATTGAGCGTAATTTGCAGGTATTCTAAGGTTGTGGGTGCGATTTTGAGACATTGGGAGTACATGCACGTAGATCAAGAGTTAGAAGTGAGCGGATTTTGCATGGAAGTGATCGAAACCCGTCGGGAGCGCTACCCCAATTCCTTGGAGCGCTCAAGTTGGGCACAAAAACCTCAGAAAGTGAACAGAAGGTTCTTGAGCACTACACCAAAAGAGGTGTAGCGCTACCGGCGTGTTAGAAGTCAACAATCAAACATGATAGCAAACCTATTCCCCCGCTACCCCATTTCTTGGTAGCGCTACCGAACCGTGGCCCAAGAACGCCGCGTGTCGTTGTTCCGCAAGGATATTTTCGATTTTCGTCGTTTTTTCTTGGGGATTGCTAGATTATTATAAATACTTTTGTTTAAACTCCGATTAGGGTTCCACGTTTTATTCTTAGGTTTTAACTTTTCAAAGTTTTCGGCTACAGATTTCAGAGCTTTCAACATTCAGCAGTTTACTTTCAAGTTTATTTTGAATTTCACGTTGGATTGATTTTTGCGTATTGATAATCAAGTTTAATTTCCCTTGCAATCTATGGTATCGTTCTCTATTGTTTTTATATTTTATTCTTCAAGCATGTTTAGATCTAGGTTTAACTTGATTTCAGCAGTTACTAGAATTATGAGTGAGTAGTCGCTTAGAGTGCGGCTGCGGGGCGAAGGCGCCGTACGTCTAGACTAATCAATGTTTCACCTCGGTGCCGAATTAACGCAACTTTCAAGCAATTTTGGGAACCGAACGCGTTTCTAACAAACAAAAACCCAAGCATTACTTTTGTGCACGGAATCTCCTGACGATTTGTTAGGAAGCCTTTCTTTAATTCTAAAATCGGTGAAAAGAGGAATTGTGGCCGTAAATATCGATTAGGCTAGTCGCGACCTCTGGGTTCCCTCAGCTGTGCTCTCTTATTTAATTTGCATTCAGCTAAATTAGTTTAGTAATTTAGTTAATTAATCTCATCAAATTAAGGGGTGGCTACCTAAGAGCCAGGTAAAACTGCACTTTCACACTTTTGAGTCAAGCACTTAAGTCGTCTCTGTGGTTCGACTCCGGTACTTCCGGAATATTGTGCTACACTGGTCAAGAGCCCTACGCTTGGGACGCGTCTTTATTCGTCTTATTTTTAGTCACCTGGTCGGTCAAAGCAGTCTGATTTTGTGAGTTTTTGAAAAAAGTGATTAGCTAAAGTAAAAAATGTGTTTTTGAGGTGAGGTCCAAAATATACTGAGACTGATAAGGATGCTCTAAGGCACTGGCAATATAGCCCAAGCAAGCCTCACTCTGTAACTGTAGAGGAACATTGATTAAACTGAGCCCAAATTGGTACTTTGGCTAGCTAGCTACTCTTTCTCAAGATTCATTCTAGGTGATCATTTCTTCAATATTTGAAGCTTTTCCCTGAAATGCAAAGGACCAGCCTCAATCATCTTCTTATGCGCATCTTGTTGGGAGAACTGAAAGAAGTAAAACCTTGTTCATTCAACATGACCTTTTGAATTCAAAACAACTTCAAAATTTGTAGTTCCTAGCTAGTAGCATTATAGGGCAATGTCTTACCCAGTGGCGTAGCCAGGATTTCATGTGAGTGAGGGCACCGTGGCTTAATATTTTAAAACGCTTCTAAACATAAGCGGGGAAAAAAAAAAAACTAAATATGTGTTGGTGCTTTTATTTACAATTGACCTCGACAAGTTTTAATTCATCTTACTTTGTGTATATTGTCAGCACTAGCTTAAAGACCCTACCTAAGTTCATTTTTTTGGAGAAATTATAGAATTATGATAACTCGCTTAACTATTAGATTATTAATCTTTATGACAAAAAAATTAAATTAATTATAGTAAAGATCCTTAAGATTTTTTTCAATTTTTTATTTCAAAATTAGTAAAACGGTGATCAATAAATTTACTCATTTTCTTGTCCCATTTGGAAATAGAAGGAAAAAGAAAAGCATAATAGAAGGAAAGAAAAAACATGATAAAAACAACCACCAAGACTCGAACCCTAGCGTTTAAGGAGGGAGGCTAGTGCTTGGCCAACTAGACCAAGCATACCAATTGTCAGAAGTTAGATAATTTTATTATATATAGTAAACTTTAAAACGGGCTGCAAAAAAAAAAAAAAAAAAACACAGGGGGTAAAAATCCAGTGTGGGCACGTGCCCACCCTAGTCCTATGGTGGCTCCGCCACTGGTCTTACCTATGGTGATAAAATTGCTAGGCACTAGTCGGGGGTGGAGGGGCGCCTAGTGCATAAGCTGATATGCCACTAATTAGTCGGCGCCTAGAGATTATTTAATTTTTTTTTGTGTTTTTAAAAAATATTCCCCCTCCCCAAATTTCGAGTAAGTAGACAGCATAAGTTGAGCAAACATTGAATGACATCCAAAATGAAAACCTCAATTATCAAACCTTTATCCATCCATCAAAACCTGATGTTTTACAATGTTTAGTTTTGCACCCCTAAACTATTTTTTAGTCCTCGACTCTTCAACATCGATCATTTCATCAACGTGAACATTGCTTCGTTGCTTCGCTTCCTACTTTTTCGCAACAAATTTTACTTCACCAACGATTGTATTCCTGCGATTTTAGGTTTGCGTTTTCTACGAATTAGGGAAAGATTTAGAAGTCATTACATATCTTTTGGTAAGAGTTCAGTTAAGAGACGTCCCTTAGCACCAGATGCCTTCACTGAACCAAACAAGTTTGTGCTCACTGAAGAAAAAGTAGTTAAATCATAGGGGACTTAAGCTTATGAGGCAGATTTCTTCATCTTTTATTCAACCTTTTTGCAAGTTGATTTAATCATTTAACATAAGACTTAACTTTGAAGGAATAATTCAAACACACTTGTAATTAATTAGTTTCAGTAATTTACTTTCATAAAAGATTCTTTAGCAGTTTGTACTTAATGACAAACCATGCTAAGAATGCGTTGATCTGATCACAAACACGTAATCAGATCCAAGTATTCATTTTTTCCCAAGACTTGTTATCATTGCTCAAATAGAAACCGTCAGGTCTTGCAACCCAGTAGCAGTTAGTATGAGGTGTCCCATAATTGCCACATTTGTCATTATATTGACGTCAAAGACGGTAAAAATTCTGGTACGGGAACCCCAATAAAAATGACAGAAGAAGAGAGTAGTATCCCAGAAGTTGGGAGTGAATCTCCAACTGAATGATTCACCATTGTTCAACTTGTGCATTCCAACGTCATCATCTTTAGATTGACAACGAGCCCACAATGGTGTGGGGTTGTTTGGAACGCCGCTTGTTATATGAACCGTCACATCATCAATTAATTGTGCATGAGCAAGTTGAAGTATCAAAGTAAGGTTGATCAAAAAGGAAACAAAGCAATGACCCATTATATCTGTCAAACTATGAGATTGGTTTGTATTTCTTCTTTGATCGATCTTACCTCATTAGAGATGCATATATATACACATACGAAGGCAAAAGCAATTGAAATCCTCCTTTTGATTTTGGTAGGGGAAGGTGAGTGGACTTTAATTTTAAAAAGTTTAAGTATACAAAACTGTGTCTTGAACCGTTCGATGTGTGTGGGTTCACACGAATCATCTCTCGTACTTTTCTCATTCCTATGTGTATATACTTATACTTTATTTATCCTATGTGGCATTTTCTTTTTCTTTTCTCTCATTTCATCTCAGTTTAGCTATGTCTAAAAAAATTTATTCATTTTCACTATTTAGAGCTTTTTAAAAAATTGTCTATACCTTTTATATTGAATATAATCTTTTCTATACGTAATCCAAGATTCAAATTGTATTTTAAAAACAACATAAATTAATAAAATTATAGATAACGTCTGAAAGATCTAAATAGTGAAAATGGACAAATCTTTTTGGAACGAGATGAGTAGTTGCATCCTTTATAATTCCACTTTCCCTTACTTCCCTGTTTCAGGTCATTGGTGAACTCAACTTGTTCTTTTCTTTTTCAAATCTCAATATATTTTCCTCTCCTAATAAACTTTTAAATTTCCATAAAATTTCCACTATCAAAAGCACATAGTTGTTGAAAATCTTTATAATCTCACAAAATCTTATTCCTTTTTTCCCCCCATATTACAAAATCTTAACACAGCCCATAGTTTTTTTTTTTGATGATCAAAAAAGAAGTTTATTAACTTATAACACGAAGTACAAAGTTAAAAGGATCTCAGGTACACCGGCCTGACCACCCAAGACCCTCATCTCCTAACCACATGGAGGAACTGAATTGGGCCCAACAGGCTGAGCCCAAACCAGAAGGAAAAAAAAACCCCAAACAGGCCCTAGAATAGCAGCCAACCCATATCATCCAAAACCCTACACCGAAAAACAGCCACCCCACACTAAGAACATCCAAAAACCACCGCCACCCATCATCGCCGGCCCGAGCAGGCCAACCGACACCGCCACGAGCAGCCAACTCCAATCAAAAGCAGCTCCACCGACAAGCCCACAGGCATTGCACCTCCACCAATAGGAGCACCAAACGATCACCGATGACCCCGAAACAGCCACACACCCGGGATACCTCCTGAAGGCGCCGACGGAACAAAAGAAACCAGAACTGCTGCTGCAAAAACGGGCCACACCCAACGACCACCACGAGCCAAACCAATCATCAAGCCGGCAGATCATGCAAGGACGATCGCCGCCGCCGCCAGGGGGGGCGAAGAGGATTCGCCGCCGCCCATCGACAACGAAAACCACGCCAGCCACAAACTTCACCACAAGCCGTTAGGCCAAGAACCGATATCAAACAGGAAAGACGACCGGCGTGGGAGAGGTTTACAAAGCCGGCAAGCCGTTAGGCAAAAGATGGGGATGAAAGAGGAGGCAAGAGGTGAAATCGGAGGGAGGAGATGGGGATGAGGAGAAGGAGGCAAAGGGGAGGTGAGGAAAAAAGGCCCGGGGGGAGGAGGAGAGGCCGCTCCCCCCCCAAGCGGCTGAACCCTAGAAGAAAACCAAGAGGGGTTCGGAAACAAAAAAAAAAAAAAAAAAAAAAAGTTGAAAAGTAAAATAAAATAAAATGTTTACTAAGAACGAATTTTTTGACCATTTGACTTTTTTGAATAACTTGTTTTAGTGAATTTTCGTAAGAGGAACGCTACCCAAAAAGTTAAAAAAAGAAGAAGAAAATTTCAAATGAAAAAACAAGAATGACGACGCAATAAAAATTATGTAGATCTGAAAAGTAAGATTTTATGAGATTATGAGCAAAGTCAAAAGAAAACTTGAATGAGAAACACTATAGAAATGGAGGGAGAGCTAGCGCTGATTACGTAAATCTGAAACGTAAGATTTTGTAACAAGGAAAAAGTTTTCAACTGTGTACTTTTAATAGTGGAGATTTTAAGGAAATTTAAAAGTTTATTATAGGAGAGGAAAAGGATAACGAGAGTTGAAAAAGAAAAGAACAAGTTGAGTTCACCAATGACGTGAAATAGGGAAATAAAGGAAATTGGTATTATAAAGGATATAACCACTCATCCCTTCCCAAAATGATTTTTACTATTTAGATATTATCTATATTTATTTTTAAAAATACGATTTATATGAATCTTGAATTACATATAAAAAACATGAATGCTAGTAACACCTCATGAAATACAGCATACATATATGAACTGTGAATCCCACACCTCATGCGAGTACAAACAGGGACGGAGCCAGGAATTTCACTACGTAGGGGCGAATGTTTTATCCAAAATACTTTGCAGGGCGAGCCTATATAATTCATAAGAAAATTAGTTTTTTCTATGTAATAGTAGAGGTTTTTTGTTTTCCTTGCAGGGGCGACCTGTAACGCCCCGATTTTCGGACACGTTATGAAAATATTTTCCAAAATAATTTCCTTAAATAAAAGACAATAACAGCGGAAGCTTAGTTCGACTAAAAAGAAATATTTCAGATTAGGTTCAGAAATAAGATTACAACCTTAAATTTGACATTTTCAAAAAGATACAGAGCAACTATGGATAAGAACTCAAGGAATCCTTCCTACGGAACGACGTTCACCTTCAGCTTAATATAAGTCTTGACTCTGTCTTCTAAACCTTGCATGGGAATACCGGGGCACGTAGTACCGTGAGCATAAAACGCTCGTAGAAAAAAAAATCCCCCAAACCCATTACATACGATTTTATACATTTCAATTTAAATAAGGAAAAATTAAAAGGAAAATTTTGATCACATTCAAAACTGCTCTCTTTTAATCTCTGTAACATACACTCTAGAATTTCACCATCGAGACCCTTTGTTATATCCTTCAAAGCCAACCATAACTGTCACATAGTCATCGGGTCCTTCAGGCTGCCCTCGAGGTCCTCATTTGGCTACCCTCAACAATACAAGGTCTTAGGCCGTCCCGAGGTCCCGCTTTGTTTTATCCTAAACAATTGGGTCCTTCAAGCTGCCCTCGTCCTTCAAGGTCCTCGGGTCAAGGCTACCCTCAACAACAAGAGGTCCTGCTAGGCTACCCCCAAGGTCCTGATAGGGCACCCCAAAACAACACACGTCATTCCTTTCGTTATCCCATTTAAACATAATCTCGACCACAAGATTCTCCAATTTTGCAAACCAAGCATCTGAGTTCATCTAGGTTCTTAGAATAATAAATGTCCACGACGAATAGGATCTGATGACTAAAAGAAAACTATTTATGCTTCACAAGGATTGATAACCATATTCACATTTCTTTCACAAGCCATCACTTAACCATAGTACTTACTGAATACCAATTATCTTAGAGAAATACTTGCACACGTCATGTTTACCTCTTAATTTGCATAGCATCACATCATTTTAATAGGTTAACCAAATGCAAATCATTCAATTGACTTCATTGTGAACTCCCAATATTATAAACCAAAGGGAACAATAGTAAAAATGAGTTTTCGTTAAAGCATACAAGTTACTAAGTGGGTACTTTGTCCAAATTGTCTAACGGCATATCATGTACTAATAGAACACATCGAACAATGCATTGTATTCTCTTCTTCTTTTTCTTTCAAGTTTCAGTTCCAATCATTTGTATTTTGTTCATGCCATCTATTCCACTAAACACACACATATTCAACCCCACATTAACAGATCACATACACAAAAATATATTTAGGGAGACAGAATTTTAACTACCTCGATCCGTAGTTCTAGCGCGTAACGAAGTAAAAATGGAGTTGGGTCGTCGGATCAATCGTACGGCAATGAAGCTCCGCCGGAGACACGTTCGGGGCTGTTTTTGGATTGAAACGGAGTTGTTTCGGGGGCTGGTTTTTGGGCTGAAATGGAGATGAAGTACAGCAGCATTTGGAACTGCTTTGGGGACAGAAACGAGGTCAAGTTGCAGCTGATTTGGGTGTTCTAAAGGAGCTGAAATGCAGCAGCTTCTGGGATTGGAATGGAGTCGATTTTGGGGCTGTTTTGAGAGTTGGAAATGAGTTGGAAATCGTGGTGTGTTGAGATGCCAAAAAGGGAAGGAAAAGGGAGGAAGATGGTGATTTGCATTGGAATCAAAGGGTGAAGAAGAAAAAGAAATTGGGTGTTTGATTCTCAGCACATTTCTCTCTCTTCCTCCATGCCGTTTATCTCCTCTCTCTGTCTTCTTCCGAAAAAATGTCAGAAGAGGAAGTAAGGGTCTTGGTTCATTTTTTGAAGAAGCAATTGGGTGAGACCTTGGTTGGTAGAAACATGGGCTGAAGTGAGGCCACGTAGAATACAAAATGAAAGGGTGAGAGTATTTTGGGGAGGGAAGTCAACATAGAGGCTCATTAGTTCCATAAAAGAATCCCATGGATTATAGGGTGTGTGAGGAAGGCTTTGGTATGGAAATTAAAGGAAAGTGTTTAAGGGAGTTGTTAGCTTCCTATTGGCTAGAGAAAAAGAGAAGACAAATTTGGTTAAACATGGATTGGATGGAGTACTAATGTGGGAGGTGATGGTAATGGAAATTGGGTTTAGTTAGGAAATAGGATGGTAATGGAATTAGAATTCGGTTAGGAAGAAAATGAGTAGATATATGCATATATGAACATAATACATGCATGTATATCATCTAAGTCTAAATTACAACTAGTTAATCACAAAATTAAATTAACCATTACTAGAGTTTTATTAGGAAAATTACTTCTTTTTTTTAAAATAAAAAAAATAGTGTGAAAATCCGGGTCGTTACACGACCGCCCTCTTGGCTCCATCCCTGAGTACAAAGTATTTGTCCTTGCTTTGGCGCTTGCCGGTGCTGGAATTCAAGTTATGCATTAGACAGGAGAAAATAAAGGCTTGTGTTACCTTTTTTGAATTACTAACCAAAGAAGTGGCCAGGAGCAGGGTGGAAGATTATTTCTTCTCTTGTTCACCATTTCTTTCTGTCCAAATGAAATGAGCTGTGAATTGTTCGGGAGTGAGGTTCAAATTAATAGAATGGGTGATTTTAGGGCTTGTTTGGCTGTTTGAATTAATTGCGCAATTTAGTTATTGAAAATCTTTGTTGTTATTGTTAAAAATTAAGCTTGAGGAAAATGTGTGATGGATGAAGAAAAGTAAACTTAACAGTAACCCTTGAAAAACACACGGTGAACTGTTTAACATTAGACTTGAAAATTTTAAGCCTCTGTGATGGCTTTTGTGATTTGTTCAATAAACGAGAGTTTATCTCATCTTTGTTTTATCTTTTTGTTTGGCCTATAAATTCGCATGTAATCCGATTATTTAAGGTTGCAAGAAATACGAGAGATAGAAAGGAAGATACAGATCGACGAGTGAGAGCATATGTAATTGTGGTGCATTATTTGCACTGTCCAAAGTGTTTAACAGTTCAAATTATCTTGCGAGTAAAGTAAGTATCCTATATATGTAAGATAATGTTTGAAATCTAGCTAGACTGTTGAAAAGCACTTTGAAAGGATCCCCGATTCCTTTGAGGTAACAGTAGCAGGTACATTGCATTGCAGGCATTTCAAATTTTCAATGGTTTCCAAGGATAATTAACCCCCACAGTAAACATTAACCCAATAGAGTCACACATCCACTGTATCAGGTAGAACAGGCCCCACATCCACCTCAATACATGTTTTGGCATAACAGCAATGATACATACCCAGAAAAAATACCCCGAAAGGTGAATCTCACCCCTTGGATGTGCTTTCTGGGTCATTTTCGGGGTATTTTTTCTGGGTATGTAGACTTATTGTTTGGCATAATTGGGCCTTTGCCAATTCTCAGACCAAAAGTGATAGGTGTACAACATTGTCTCAAACATGGCTCCAACACACTCAGATGGTGTGTGGAGCCCACCAATACATCACTCGTGACGGCATCCGAGCCATTATGATAACGGATTTGGCCCGTGACGTGTCATGACGTCACCCGAGCTAATTGACTGATTTGCCCCTAAACTTAGAGCACAAGTCAGGAGAAGTCTATATAAGGGAAGATAAGTAATCCTAGAAGGTACACAATTTCACTCCTACTCAACATATACACTACTTTCTGGTACTTCTTTTCTAGTATTCTTACTTGACCGCTAGAGTACCTTCCTTGGCCACAGATCCGTCACCTACGGTGGAGAAAGGGCAAGCCAAAGGGTTCATCCAGGAAACCGGCACCACAACCAGCCTCAATCATCTTCTTATATGCATCTTGTTGAGAGAATTGAAAGAAGTAAAAGCCTTGTTCATTCGACATGACCTTTTGAATTAAAAACTTCTTCAAAATTTGAAGTTCCTAGTAGCATTATATGGCAATTTCTTATCTATGGTTCTAAAATTGCTAGCAAACTAGTCGGGCGTGGAGGGGCGCCTAACGCACAGGCCGGCAGGTCGTTGATTAGTCGGCGCTTAGAGATTAGTTGTTTTTTTGTATACAAAAAATATACTCCCTCCCCAATTTTGAGCTGGTAGAACATAAGTAGAGCAAAACATTAATCATATCCAATATGAAAACATCAAACCTTTACCCAACCAAACAAGTTTGTCCTCACTGAAGAAAAATAGATATAGCACCCCAATTACTTTTATATCCGACATGTATCGTTTAAATTTCCATAGGGGGCTTAAGCTTGTGAGACATGAACCAAATAGGCTGGATAGTTCTAGCCTCTATCCAGGCATGAACTAAAAAATGTTTGTCCTTTGTCCTTTGACATTTTCCCTATTTAGATGCAATTTTTGACGATTGCAGGTACCTCCAGAAGATGTTCCAGAAGACGAAGAGAAAACATATCTACCGTGAAGCGAACATGTGTGCAATTTTTTTTTGTAAATGACATGCAATTGTATTTGATGGTTGCTGGAAAAAATATTTTGAATATAATATTTTATTTGAAGTGTGAATGAAAATTGAATTGATTTAAAGTTGTGTCTTTTTAGTGGCACCTGTTCGCTGTGGACGGACGCGTCCTTTCGTGAACAGAGGTGTCTCTTCTCCCTGGTGACTATTCGTAGAGTCACCAGTTTGTCTATATATATGGTATCATTCATTCATTTCAAAAGTGGATTTTTTCTACACTTTCATTGAGTCGGAGTCTTTTCATTAGAGAGAGTACAGACACAAGTCTGGTTCAACAGACCCATCGATTGTAGTGCTACTTCTGTGGGGAGTTCGATCAAGTAGTGCTGGGAGATAGGCGTTCATGCAAACCGTAAGCACCGTAGCAGGGGCGAATCTGTCTTAAGATTGTTGGAAAATATGTTATCAAATCTAAGATTTAGAATATTATAGTTTCTATAATCTTCTTTAATTATTATTTTTTAGTTATCAAATAACTACGCCCCACAAGATATTTTTAAATAAAGTGGAATTGATTTTTATGTTATTGAGAGTATCCAATGAACATGGAAAAATACATGGAATGCATATTGCATTTAACATAAAATCGTGGCAATTTTTCAAGTGAAAAAACGTGGAAATTGAGTAAAGAGTTACTCAATTTTGGGTGAGTTACTCAATGTGGGGGTTGTTTCTAACAAATGTGTCTAGAAACAGAAGAGATGAAGATAGAGTTTTGACATTGTTTGTGTATGTCATAAACTACGGAAATTATTTTGATAAATTCTGAATTGATTTCAGAATTGTGGGGGAAGCAAAACGTATGATTTTATGTGTAATTTCCAAAAAGAGTTAGACTAGTTGTTGCGCTTTTGGAGATGTCCAACTATACTTGAAGAATAAAGCATTGTGATATGATATCCAATTTAAAATTTTAGAATCCAAGGGTGGATTTAATTTAACAATTGGAGTGCAACAGTGATTCGGAAATCCTCACGTGTGTATAGCAATGTCTATAATGGAGTCTGATCAACTCATTACTTTAGACAAAAGCTAGTAAGTGGAGTGGCTAAGCCATCCCTTAGAGGATGTTCCAATGTGGTTCGATTCTGTGCCAGGATTTATAATACGATGGCGATCGGTAGTTGGAAAGACATAGAGGACTACGAAGAACGGTAAGTCTCGATATCGTAGACATACACTGTTAAACATTTATTTTTGCTAAAGAATGAGTTAACGAAATAAATGCAGTGACGTTTTTTGGTGGTCACAAGTATGTTTGAGTAAAATACAAGTATGAGTTAATAGTTGTGACATTGATACCTGTCCGGACTTAAAAACAATCATGTCAAACTATAGGTGATTATGTGAATATTCTAGATTATCACATAATTGTGGGGGAATTGGTGCGTTTTCGCAAATAACTCGGTTTTGCAAATAACTCATACGTAGACTTTTGAAAATTACTCATATGAGTAATTTAATTCCGTGCAAAAAAAAAAAAAATGCAGATTATTCTTTGATTTGTATTCATAAGTTTGAAACTCAAAGTTAGATAGACACGGGATAGTATGGTAAGTCCTGACGTGATAAATGCAGACACAATACCATACAACACTTTGTTCTCAATTGAAATTAGCGCCATTAAAGGTCAATAATAAAATACGGATCCGTTAACCAAATGGTTTTGACCAGAGAACAAATGATCATCGAGGGGAATGGGTTTAAAGCCTACCAATTAAAAGTCTCTATAACGGCAACCCAACCTAGCTGATTGGAGATCCCAAGATCTAGTTTCAACGGGACAACCGAGTTATATGAGACTAAGGAGTATCACTGAGGAGATATCACTCCAACTCATTCCTATGATGAAACAGTGATGACTGCAGCGATTTAGGTTAAGTTTAACTTTTAATGATTCTTATACCTTGGTAAATCCAAGTGGGGTATAGCAGGATACTCTTAATAAGAGATCACCTATGTGAGTGTGAAGTGGGCCGCTTCTATGAGAATTTTAAGGCTGAATTCTTTAAAAAACACTCTCTGAAACCAGGGGCCAAAATGGGCACAACCGTAAGAACCAACTGTGTTTGGAAAGATTCTGTGTGTTGACTATTGTCTTGTCTTACACAAACGGCTGAACAGTTCAAGACACCGCGTTCACTGGTTAGCTAGTAAGTCCGATAGTTATTCACAAGGCGAGGTTCAAAGCCAAAAGCTACCTAACCCCATGCAGGAAATTTCCACATGTACTCTCTCTGTTGTTTGCATTGTTTTTTCATTTGTTATTGAGTCAATTTCATTCGTGTGGGAGATTGTTGAAAAAAATATTTTGAATACAATATTTTATTTGAAGTGTGAATGAAAATTGAATTGATTTAAAGTTGTGTCTTTTTAGTGGCACCTGTTCGCTGTGGACGGAAGCGTCCTTTCGTGAACAGAGGTGTCTCTTTTCCCTGGTGGCTATTCGTAGAGTCACCAGTTTGTCTATATATATGGTATCATTCATTCATTTCAAAAGTGGATTTTTTCTACATTTTCATTGAGTCAGAGTCTTTTCATTAAAGAGAGTACATACACAAGTCTGGTTCAACAGACCCATCGATTGTAGTGTTACTTCTGTGGGGAGTTCGATCAAGTAGTGCTGAGAGATAGACGTTCATGCAAACCGTAAGCACCGTAGCGGGGGCGAATCTGTCTTAAGTACAGAGTGTTATACACTCGCCTTGATCATCATTTCATTTCATCGATTTCCAGGTTTCAAGTTTTAATTTTATTGCATTCATATTTCAGTTTTATCACAAAAAGTAAACATATTTTCCAACACCTATAAGATTCATTAGCAATTTGCACTTAATGACAAATCTAAGAATGCATTGATCAGATCACAAACACATAATCAGATCCATGTATTCATTTTTTCCCAAGATTTGTTGTCATTGCTGAAATAGAAACCGTCAGGTCTTGCAAGCCAGTAACAATCATAATGAGGTGTCCCATTGCCACATTTGTCATCTAATTTGGCATCATAGACAGTAAAAATCCTGGTACGAGAACCCCAATAAAAATGACAGAAGAAGAGAGTAGATCCCCAGAAGTTGGTAGTGAATCTCCAACTGAATGATTCACCACTCTTCAACTTGTGCATTCCGATGTCATCATCTTTAGATCGACAGCGAGCCCACAATGGTGTGGGGTTGTTTGGAACGCCGCTGATTATATGAACCCCTATATCATCAATTTTTTCAGGTTGTACGCAAGCAATCTGAAGTATCAAAGTAAGGTTAATCAAAAAGGAAACAAAGCAATGACCCATTATTATCAAAATATGAGACTGGTTTGTATTTCTTCTTGTTATCTATCTCACCTCATTATATATATACACGTACGAAGGCAAAAGCAATTGAAATCCTCCTTTTGAATTTGGTAGGGTGGACTTTTTAAAATAAAAGCCTAAGCACACAAAACTACACAAAATTGCATTTTGAACCGTTTGATATATGTGGGTTCACACGAATCATCCCTCATACTTTTCTCGGTCCTATGTGTATTCTTATAATTTATTTATCCTATGTGGTATTTTCTTTTTCTTTTCTCTCATTGCATCTCATTTTTGCTCCCTCTAAAAATATTAATCCATTTTTACTATTTAGACCTCATAAAAAATTATCTATATTTTTTAATATAGAATTTAATTGTTTTTAATATGTAATTCATGATTCACATTGTATTATAAAAAAACATAAGTTAATAAAATTATAGATAACGTCAGAGCTAGAGGTCTAAATAGTGAAAATGGACAAATCTTTTTGGGATGGGATGAGTAGTTGCATCCTTTATAATACTGCTTTCCCTTATTTTCAACTCTCTTTATGTTTTTCCTCTCCTAATAGACTTTTAAATTTCCATAAAATTTCCACTATTAATAGCAGATAGTCATTGAATATCTTCATAATCCCACAAAATCTTCTTCTTTTTTCCTTATTACATAATCTTAACATGGCACATAGTTGAAAAGTAAAATAACATAAAATGTTTACTAGGAACGAATTTTTTTGCTAGTGTTGACTACTCTTTGACCATTTGACTTTTTTGAATAACTTGTTTTAGTGAATTTTGTAAGAGGATTTTTTTTCACTATTTCGAATGACGTACGGCCGTTTCGCAGCGACTGCGGCTTTAGGCAGTTTAAGTCAGTAAGCTAAAGACAGGTCGTTCCTCCGACTTTGAAAAAATTGCTTGGAATGACTCGAGTCTTAAGAATGTTATTTCACGTTCGTACCCAATCTGAGTTAGGAAAAATTGCTTGGAACAACCTAACTTAAGAATGTGTGCTCCCATATGTGAAACAACATGTCTTTGTTCGTCCTTACGAATCTTAAGTCAAGTGTTGCGGAACGGGGCATAAAATTTTGTAAATCTGAAAAAGTAAGATTTTATGAGATTATGAACAAAACCAAAAGAAAACTTGAATGAGAGAGGGAGAAGCACTTATATGGAGGGAGAGCTAGTTCAGATTATGTACATCTAAAAATGGAACCCCACGTTTTTAGATTATGTAAATCTAAAAATTGTTCAGGCTATGTAAATTTGAAAATAGAATTAATATTGGAGCGAGAGTTAGTGTAGATTATTGTAAATCTGATGTGTGTAAAACTTACCTTTCAAAATTTTTTTTTTTTTTGCAACCCACACTTGTTATCATTATGATTGCTACTGGGTTGCACTTAATCTACACTAACTCTCCCTCCATTCTATCATTATGATAATAAGTGTAGAGTTAGTGTAGCAATCATAGCAATCTTCAAAAAAAGAAGAAAAAAAAAAATTGTGGCAACGGGACTCATTATGATTGGTACTGGGTTGCAAGACCTGACGATTTCTATTTTAGCAACGATAACAAGTCTTGGGAGAAAATGTATACTTGGATCTGATTACGTGTTTGTGATTAGGTCAATGAATTCTTAGCATAATTTGTCATCGGTAAACATATGGGTACATGCGGGATTGTCCAGAAAATATACCGATCATGTTCGGGAACCCACTTTTGGGTCCCCACACGAGTGATCCGAACTGTTCATTATTCTTAAAACATTTTTCTGAGGGGCCCTACAAAATTTCAGCTCAATCGGATGGTTAGAAGTACTCGAACCAAAGTCCCACCGTTTCAATCAAAATTTCCCGAACATGATCGGTACATTTTATGGACAATCCCGTCTGTACACGGTGTCGGGTCCATTTGTCATTAAGTACAACTAATTAAACAATTGGACATGATTAATTTCAAGTTTTTGTGAGAAGTTTGTGTTAATTAGCCTGATTATCGTTATATTAGGTGCGAAAGCGACAATAAGTTCTATGTAGTTTATTTCATCTCTAATAAAAAACAGAACTAAGATTGGGCTTATGGGTGCCATGCCCCCCTAGGGGTGCACATTGATTCACATAAATGTAGAGACCCGTGCCTAATTTTAATTTTTTAATTTAATAATTCTGTTAATTGATAGTTACGTGAGCCATGGAATTATTTTTATGGATATGTATATACATACATATACGTGCTTAAGTATCTTTAGTTGATCGGGCCCGAATTGTGTGCCCTAGACTGGAAGTGTTAGGACCCACATGTATAGTGAGTGTCATGCCTTCGATTTTCAACAAAATAAATAAACCAACTTCAACAAGAATATCTGAAAATATCATCTATATACTTCCAAAAGGTCTCCTCACAATGAACAAGTTCATAACCAATAACCACCTCTAAATCGGATACCCGTTTTCCATGTCAAATGTGAGTAAACGTATTAAAGTTATACATCTTTCCGAAGTCAAAGAAATGAGCGATTAGAGCTATAAATTCATCTTTCAAAATATAAAGTTTTTACAAGATAATCAAATAAGGGTAAATCACCTAGACACCCCATGAACTATACCTCTTTTACCCATACACCCCCTAAACTAATTTAACTTACGACGACACCCCCTCAACTATTTAACTTTATCCCCGACATCCCTTCCGTTAGCAATCCGTCCACTTCTGTTAATTTTTTTAGCGAAATACATATTTTTCTTCCAAAGTTGCCCTCGCCCCTATATACGTATCATAGTAATACGTATAACCTTTTCTCCCATAGGGCCCCATTTGTTTGAATGATCCTAGTGCTCGAGACCCATGACGCGATGGGTCCGGAATTTAGCCACCGAAGCACCTAAGCGCTCGAATGGCCACAACGGCGATGAGCGGGACAAAGGCCTCGACACCGAAAAATGGCAACGAAGCCCGAGCACGGCGGCCCGGGTATGGTAGGTGACAGTGGTGACGGTGGAGATAAAACAATGGCGGTAGAGTTGCAAGCTCAGGAGCAAACAATTGGGGCATTTTAGCGAATCTAGTGCTCAAATGGCTGAATGGAGGCGATCAATGATGGCGGTTCACGGAAATGAGTGAGTGTTGGTGGTTCAAAAACCGTAGTGGCAGAGGAAAATATCTCGCCCAAATAATGAGCAGATCGATTGGGTTGGCTACGGGTGATGGTGGTGATGAGTGTGGTGGGGAAGAGGCGGGGAAGAGTGATCTGATGGTGGTTGATTATAGTTTTTTTTTTTTGAAGGGTTGATTATAGTTTGGGCAAAGACCCACTAGTAGCAAGATCAGTGGCAGAGGGAGAAAAGTTGTTACTCATTTATGTATAAGGGGCATAAAGGTCTTTCACTAGTCTTTTTTTAATGGAGTTAAGGGCTGATTGAGTTTTAAATAGTTTAGGCCTTAGGGGGTGTCATCGTAGGTTAAATTAGTTTAGGGGGTATCTGGGTAAAAGATGTATAGTTCAGGTGGTGTCTAGGTGATTTACCCATCAAATAACTCTTCATGCTATGCCCTCAAAATGTCATGCACTTCAAGCATTTCAACTCATGCTCCTTGTCTAGTACCTGAAAATGAAAGAGGTGAACATTCACTTCACCCAATAGGAAAATCTTCGACTTAAAAAAAATGCTCATGCGATGTGCACACGTAATACTCAAGCTAACCCAAATACGATCAATGAATGAAAGTCATGAGTAAGTTCTCACCGCTGTCCGCTGTATTCACCATATGCATACATATTCGGACACCCTCACTAAAGTTTATCATTTAAGTGATAAGTCTCATTCCTCTTTATTTTCTCAGTTCATATCCCTTCCAATAAAGAACCAACAAGAGCGTTTTGAAATCCCTAACCAAAGGATGATACACAAAATGGTGGTCTAAGTTTACAAACATCCATCTTTCACTTCTTACGTTCATTAATAGCAATGTAACCCTCATTTCATTCACAACCGCATTTGTGTTCATAAATTGGAATTACTTTTGCTATGATTTCCATAATTAAATCCAATCTCTAAGCCTTTTTAGAGCCTCTTCCATTTTGGAACAAGCCCGGAACCCTTTGCCTTTTTTTCAATATGGATACCATCTCATTTGAACTAACCAAAAATCAAGATTAAAAGTACGCTTTTTGAAGTTGGTTATACTTTCTTATGCTTCCTGTGGGTCTCTCCCAGGGTCATACCAAAGAAGTACCTTTCCCCTCTAATAGAATGTAAAGCATAAACGAACTCACAATCCCTTTCTACCTATGACAGGTCAAACTATCTAAATCACAATTTCACCATATACCAATTTAGTAAATGTAATTTTCTACCTACGGTCGAAATACCATCTACCTTCATACCCGACATCAAACATAACCGAGCCGCAACGCCGTTTACACACGACACTACACATAATCTAACCCTCCATTCCACCATACTCTAAATTAAGAACGTAGTTCACACCCCCTCTCATTTTGCGTAAGGCAAACCCCGACATGAGAGGGTCAAAGTAAAAATTAACATTGGGGTGCTTACTGGAATTTTCTTCCGGACGGGAAAGACAACCTAGGAAGCAAAACAACAGTAGCAGCAACAACATACTTTGAGATGGGTTTGCAACTTAATCACCGAATTGATCAAATTAAGGTCAAAGACTATACTCCAAATGAGATGGTCTTCCAACTCATTCAAGAAATAATCAACTTAGAACATAGATCAAAGTAAGCAACAACCAACATTAGTAGAAAAAATGGTTTTTTGGATGGATTTCCACAAAGCTCAAAGAGATAGGTTTAGTACAAGGAATACATGCAACACATCATCCACAAACACTTTGTAAGAGTAGAACATCCCCTACCTCGTGGATCTAAACCTCCTCTAAGCTTTGAACCCAAAACCCTAGCTTTCTCCTTTGAGCCAAATCGCACCAAACCCCAAGCCCTTGCACGCATTTACCAAGTAGCAATCGTAATGAGGTGTCCCATTGCTGCATTTGCCATCTAATTTGGCATCATAGACAGTAAAAATTCTAGTATGAGAACCCCAATAAAAATGACAGAAGACGAGAGTAGTTCCTCAAAAGTTGATAGTGAATCTTTAACTGATTGATTCACCATTGTACAACTTGTGTATTACAATGTCATCATCTTTATTTTGATAGCGAGCCCACAATGGTGTGGGGTTGTTTGGAACGCAGCTAATTAGATGAACCCCTACATCATCAATTTGTTCAACTTATGTGCAAGCAAGCTGACTGAAGCATAAAAGTAGAGAAAAGCTACAATACACACCCCTATTTGAGTGTGTATCATATGCACTCTTAAAAATCTTATGAATACAAGTTATTATTTTTGTATAAAAGTATGCGATGCAAAAAAATGTTACGAATCATATTTCTAAAACGTTACAAGACACTAAAAAATGTTGGCCATGTTCGTTTCCCAGTTTAGTTTTAGTTTTAGTTTTGATGACATTATCATTTCCCTCATTTCTCTCTCTATCTCTCTCCACTCATTACACCTGATGACATCATCAAAACTAAACTAAATTATCTAACTAAACACAGCCGTTAGGATTTTGTAACGCCCCATGTAGACCACTGGCCCAGTACCTTGATTTGAACCACTAGCCACACCACATGGCCCAAAATGCTTAAGCCCAAGGTACTAGTAGTAGCCCACATGGTTTGTTATATACCCAAGATCACTCATGTAAACAACCAATGTGGGACTAAACACCATCTACCCCCAAACCTGGGGTATTACAATCTTCCCCCCTTAAGGATGCAACGTCCTCGTTGCATAGTCCCAGCAACCTCCCCTGGTGTCCGTGGTGGCAGAGCGCATCCTACCCACCACTTGGACCAGGGCGGGGCTCTGATACCATTTGTAACGCCCCATGTAGACCACTAGCCAGTACCTTTATTTGATCCACAAGCCACACCACATGGCCCAAAATGCTTAAGCCCAAGGTACTAGTAGTAGCCCACATGGTTTGTTATATACCCAAGACCACTCATGTAAACAACCAATGTGGGACTAAACACCATCTACTCCCAAACTTGGGGTATTACAGATTTGCCATGTGGTAGCACAATATGGACCATACAATAGGTTCATATGGTATACACCTTTAATATATGTGTATTGTTGCAATTCCCGTCAAAGTAAGGTTGATAAAAAGGAATCAAAGCAATGTCGACCTTGTCGGATCGTTTTTCCACCATCTCTCCTAAAACCAATTGGTGTTAGGAAGGGTTTCAATTAAGTCTTTTATGAGATTCGACATCGTACCCACAAGTCTGTTTTTAGAGCAGTCACAAGGCGTGATATTGTATAACCAAATCCATGGGACACTCTAGGCCCAACAGATCATCATATCTCTCAAAATATGAGATTGATTTGTATTTCTTCTTTTATCTATCTTACCCAATTTGAGATACCTCTCTCTATATATATGTACATATGAAGGTAGAAGCAATTGAAATCCTCCTTTTGATTTTGGCAGGAGAAGGCCAGTGGACTTTTATTTTAAAAAGTCGAAGTACACAAATCTACGCAAAACTGTGTCTTGAACAGAGATGTATGTGAGTTCACAAGAATCATCTCTCATACTTTTCTCGTTCCTACGTGTATTCTTAAATTATTATCCTATGTGGTATTTTTTTTTAATTTTCTCTCATTGCATCTCATTTTAGCTCCGTCTAAATTTTTTTCTATATCTATTTTCACTAGTTAGACCTCTTAAAAAATTATCTATCTTTTAGATAGAATATAATCTTTTATATGTAATTCAAGATTCATATGTATTATAAAATTAGATAACTTCTGAGAGGTCTAAATAGTTGAAATGGACAAATCTTTTTGGAACGGGATGAGTAGTTGCATCCTTCATAATTAATACCACTTTTCCCTTATTTCCCTGTTTCAGGTCATTGGTGAACTCAACTTGCTTATTTTTTTTTCAACTCTCTTTATCCTTTTCTCCTCTCCTAATAGACTTTACAATTTCATAAAATTTCCATTATTTTTTATTTAATGGCAAAAAAGAATTTTATTAACCAAATATCAAAGATACAATATTAAACGAGGCAAGAGAAAAATATCAAAGCAAGGAGGGACATCCCAACGAGGTTGGCACCCCACCCGACGGCAAATCATATGCCTCTCGATACCCAAGAGATTAGAATGTTGACGAGAAGACAACAAACCAAACAAACGAAACAACCTACACTCACACCTAATTAAACCCCAACACTAAAACTCCAAACAGAAACAAAGAGAGCAAAAACCCACTATCCACTATTAATAGTAGATAGTCGTTGAATATCTATATAATCCCACTAAATCTTAATTCTTTGTTTTCTTTTCCTGAATTATTACAGAATCTTATCATTGCACATAGTTGAAAAGTGAAATAAAATAAAATATTTAATGCGAACGAAAAAATTTGCTAGTTTTAACTTAACTCTTTGACTATTTTGAATAACTTGTCTTATTGAATTTCGTAACAGGATTTAACTTGTTTTCACAATTTAGATAGGGGACAACATAAATACCCAAAAAGAGAAAAAAGAAAAGAAAAGAAAAAACAAGTTGTAAAATTTCAAATGAAAAAAACACGAATGACGATAATCTGAAAAGTAAGATTTTATGAGATTATGAACAAAGCCAAAACAAAACATGAATGAGAGAGGGAGAAGCACTATAGAATGGAGGGAGATCTAGTTCAAATTATGTAAATCTGAAAATAGATTAATTAGAGGGAGAGCTAGTGTAGATTATGTAAACCTGAAACGTAAGATTGATGGTAACAAGGCTCCAGGCCCGGATGGTTTCAACTTAGCTTGCATAAAAAAAGGATGGGATTTTATGAAAGATGACATACTAAAGTTCATGGAGGAATTCCATACAAATTGCAAACTCCCCAAAGGTTTCAATGCTTCTTTTGTAACCTTGGTCCCCAAGATGGAAAATCCACTCAAGCTTGCTGATTTTAGGCCCATAAGCCTAATTGGGTGCATGTACAAGATTTTGTCCAAGGTGTTAGCAGCAAGATTAAAACCTACCTTGAACAAGGTAATTGGTGATGTTCAATCTGCATTTTCTGGTGGAAGGAATATTCAACATAGCATACTTATTGCAAATGAGGTGGTAGATGGATGGAAAAGGCATAAAGTGAAGGGATTGATATTCAAACTAGATTTGGAAAAGGCATTTGATAATCTAAACTGGGTACTCCTTTTTAAAATGATGAAACTGTTTGGATACCCTGATGATTGGATACTCTGGATTCATGAATGTCTTTCTTCTGCATCTATCTCTGAGGAGTCCCTTGCTGAGGTTTGGCAGAGGAAAGAAGAACAATTTAGCTGGAGTTTTGACTTTAGAAGAAACTTATTCATTTGGGAAACTGAGGATTTTGAATCTATGGTCAACATGCTAGATGGAATGCACATCAATTTTCAACAGAGACCTGACTACCTCTCTTGGAAGGCTTGTAATTCTAACTCCTATTCAGTATCCTCCATGTATAAGCTCTCTCTCATCCCAGTCTCAAATTCTGAAACTAGTGAAAGGAAAACGTTTAAGTGGATTTGGCACAATGTTGCCCCATTCAGGATATAATGCTTTGTTTGGATGGTGCAACTTGGAAAGTTAAAAACCTGGAGAACACTTGTTGAAGATTGGTGTCATAAACAACCAAGACCAGCCTTATGCAAATTTTGTGGGGTAGTTATAGAATCAATGGATCACTCTTTCCCTTTTGTGTCAAAAGTTTGGGTTGTCAGGGTGAAATACTAGATTGGTGGGGCATTATATGGACAACCCCTAGGGATATAAAATCTCTATTTTTGTGGTGGGTGGGTTACAAGTTCAAGCCAAAAATCCATTTGGGAGTGCATTCCCCTTGCTATCCTTTGGTCCATTTGGAAAGTGAGAAATGAAAATATTTTTCAAGGTAAAATCATCAATTGGGGTAATCTTGTAGAGTTGATCAAAATAAGAGTGGCTTTATGGGTAAGAGCAAAATGGGAGCACAAAGAGTTTGACTTTATCTTTTGAATAGTATCCTCCAAGCTTCATTATGGGTGTGCCTTGGCTTGGGTTTCGACTTTTGGGGGTTTTGGGATTGGTTTTGGTCTCTTTGTGTTTGGGGGTTGGGTTGTGTCCTTTGGGTCTTTGTTTTTGTGTCTTGAGGGTCTTCTTGTGTGTCATCTCTTGTTGGTTGTGTCTTATTGAATTGCCTTTGTTCTCAGGGGGTTTGTCGTTTTGTCTTGGTGGGTTGTGTTTTCACTTATAGCTTGTGTCTTGTAGGGGAGTCCTTTATAATAGATGCTTCTTCTGCTCGCCGCTCGTTTATTGGTTTTTTTGAGGATTTGATGAAAAAAACATGGTTGGATTGAGGCTACTTATTCATAATTTCTAAATTTGAAAAATGATGTTGGTATCTGACGCTACTATACCTATGTTATCATTGTTCTTGGAAGTCCTGCTATGTGGTGGTTTTATTCTGGAAGTCTTCCACTAATCTTTGCATTTGGATTTCCTTTTTGATTTTATGTGGTGGTTTTAGAAGTCCTTATGTGAAATTTGTCAAAGCTTGATGCTACAAAACATGCTCCAATGGTTACTTAACTCTTTGCCCCATTTGATCGATGCTCCATTGTTAGTTTTTGTCTGATGTAGCTTTTTGGAGTTCCTGTGTAGCCTTATGCTATATAGCTTCATGCCTTTCTTTGTTGTATCCCACATTGTATTAGCTATCGGTTGACTGCTGGTTAACCTCTGTTATGTCCCCTTCGGGTCCTTGGTGGTAGATGATTGTCGCGGAGTGGGGTGCCAACCTAGTTGGGATGCCTATCTTGCGTTGTGATACCTTTTCCCTTGGATCCCTTTAATCTTTGTAATCCATTTTCAGAGATTAATAAAATCTTTCTTTGCCGTTCTAAAAAAAGATTTTGTAATAAGAAAAAAAAATGAAAAGTAAGATTTTGTGGGATTATGAAGATACTCCCTCCGTCCCTTTTTAAATGTGTTACTTCGTAAACTCAACTTATTAGAGAAACATTATCATTACACCTTTCACATCAAGTTTTTTTTTCTCTACTTTACATTTTTCACATCAACTTTTATCTCTAATTTCCAAAATTATCCTCCACTTTTATCCACCAACTTTTCAAAAGGGCAAAATGATAATAGTACAAACTTTTACCCAATAACTTTTCAAACCACACACTTATTTAGGGACAACCCAAAATGAAAAGTTAAACACTTAAAAAGTGATGTAGCGTAGCCTATGAAAACGAAATTGATCGTGCAAGAGAAACGCGAACAATAAGATCAACCCGGAGGTACTCCCTCCTTAAACGACCAAATATGAGTAAAACTCGTTTTCTTTAATTCAATAACAACCAACCACTGCCAATGGGCTTACAATCATACTTATAGTACCAAAGAAACCCTAGGCCAACTAGGAAACAAATTACGAAAAGATTTGACTTGCTAATCAAGTTGAAATCAAATAAATTAAGAAAATTACCAAAAATGGAAAATTCTAATTTGACTGGAAAATAAAAAACTAGGAAGAATTATAAGGTTGCCAAAATAGACGGCAAATAAAACGGAATTTACTACTAAAAGTTATAAGCAAATCAATTATTTCCTAAAACGGCAAAATTGCCCGTTTTAAGGCCTAGACAATGTCGAACGGCTGAAATCCATTGTTGAGAAATGTGCAAAAGCCCGTTCCGCTTCAAAATGCGGACTCGGAGCCTTTTCGCCAACGTTGGCCCATGTGACTTATTTATTAATGTCGTTTGGGCCGCGGACGGGGCCGCAGCCGTTCCAGCCAAATCTCAGCAACCTGGTCTGCATCAAAAAGGGACGGAGGGAGTAATACAATGGGTATGGGGAGTATGTATATATTGGTATCTCTAATGAGGTAAGATAGATACAAGACGAAATACAACCAATCTCATATTTTGAGAGATACAATGGGTCATTGATTTGTTTCTTTTTCGGTCAACCTTACTTTGATACTTCAGCTTGCTTGCGCAAAAATTGATGATGTAGGGGTACATACAATTGGCGGCGCCGTTGCATCCATTGTTGATGACATACGGGTTCATATAGTCAGCGGTGTTCCAAGCAACCCGACACCATTGTGGGCTCGCTGTCAATCTAAAGATGATGACATTGGAATGCACAAGTTGAACAATGGTGAATCATTTAGTTGGAAATTCTCTATGAACTTTTTCGAAACTACTCTTCTTCTGCCATTTTTACTGGGGTTCTCATACCAACATTTTCACCGTCTTTGATAGAGGATTATATGAAAAATGTGACCATGGGACACCTCATTATGATTGCTTCTGGGTTGCAAGACCCGACGATTTCTATTTCAGTAATGATAACAAGTCTTGGGAGAAAATGTATGATTGGAGCTGATTACGTGTTTGTGATCAGATCAATTCGTAGCATGATTTGTCATTAAGTGGAAATAAACAATTGGACCTGATTAATTACAAGTTTTTGTGACAAGTGTGTGTGTTAATCAACTTGATTATCGTTACGTTACATGTGAAAGCGACAATAAGTTATATGTAGTTTATTTCATCTCTAATCAAGGACGGAACTAAAATCTATAATCTTACCCCTCTATTTCAATATCTAATGGTCCGAGTTAATTTCAGAGGAGTATAAATCTACGTCACTCTTGTTTTGGATGAATTCATCTAATGGCTCCATCCAACAAATAAAAAGGGACTTCTACATTGATTAAGATGATCAGTCATAATCCCACAAATCAGACAATCTCCTTTATCTCCATGATTCCAAAGATCTTATTCGATTTCCTTTACTTTTCAAATTTTGAATGTATTCTCTGTGTGTGTGTGTGTGTTGCAAAAACGAATCTCTCTCCTCTCTAATTCAAAGAGGCTTGCTGTCACTCTATACGCCATGGTCACATCGAGCAATTAGAGTTGGAGTAGTATGTATTGATTAGAGATTAGATGAATTATTTTTCTCAAGCTTTGTGACTTTAGGAATAAGGGAAAGATACTTAGAAGTCCTCCAACAATTCTCCTTTGGGTTTTAATCTTTAAGAAGAATTTTTTCTTTATAACATAATGATCCATTGATTATTAATCTTTCGATTGAAGTGTTGTGCTCGGGGTCACACACATACACAACACACAATGAATTTGAGGTAAAAACTCTATCGTCTGGGTCATGGGTAGGTCTGCCGACTCCCCCTCTCATGAAAAACCTCCGGGGAGTCACAACAGACTCCCGCTCTCACTCGGCCTCACCCACTCACATTGCTACCACACCCCCTCAATCATAGAGAATACAAGCAGTATATAGGCGAGTAAAGGGAACAAAAAACATCACCCATGACCTCACCGAACACATCTGTGTCATGGGTAGGTCTGCCGCCACCGGGGAAATAATCCCCTACTCGTCGTTCATCATCCACATGGGTGGATCTTGGACCAAGTCAACATGAAGCTTTTTTTTTTTAATTAATTAATTTATTTCTTTGTTCTGTAATGTCTTATGCTGGATTTTTCTTGCTGCAGGTGGTCATTGTTGTGACAGGCCACGAAGTAGGAGATGTAAGTTCCTTATTTGTGATTGGGTAATTCCATGGCGTTTTCATGTAATTAAAATCCTTTGTAAATACTAGTTAGTTGTTTGAGTGGTGAATTGGAGTCGAAGCTAGTGTTCATCGCCTGAGTCATTGAATTGAAGATTTGTAACACATGAAATTCGGATAAGGCAAGGTTAAATAGGTCGCTCGAGCCATCTGGAGAGACCGCTTGAGCGAACTAGAAGCTTTAATACGTATAAGAAATTCGAATGATACATCAAGGTGAAATAGGTCGCTCGAGCCACCTGGAGAGACCGCTCGAGCGAGCCATGTAAAACGTGATATTCATTCTGATCATGAACCCTAGTAGCCGCAACGTTTCTATAGCTCAAGCCACCTGAAGAGACCGCTCGAGCGAGCCATGCTAGGTCAGAAAAGTCTATATAAAGTGGCTATTTATTCTGATCATCAACCCTAGCAGCCACAACGTGAATAGAGAGAGAAACAATTCGTGAGAGCAATAAAAACACTTGTGGGTTATTTCCTTGAGAGATTTGATGAGGTCTGAAGATCTATATGCTTAGCGAATATCTCTCACTTGAAGCTCTTTGATGGAGTTCAAAGCCGATTGGAGATTGGTCTAAAGGAGAAGTCCTGCGTAGATCAAGGATTTGATCGAGGAGTCGAATCCGAAGGAGCATCTATTAGAGCGGTTCATGAGGAGTCAACAAAGAAGTTCTTAGCCAATATTGAAGGAGTTCATAGTGTGGTTGTAAGAAACTCTTTGTTTCCGCGTTTTGCGTATAATGCTCTATTCTCTCCCATGGTTTTTCCCCACCTTGGGGTATTTCCACGTATATCTGTGTGTTATGCTTGCTGTTTAATTATTGCGTTTATTATCTTGCATAATCACACAGATTAGGGTTTTATTATATTAATCAGTTTAATTAATTTATTCACCGTAATAGTAAATCAATAGGCTATCCGATTTTCGGTCTTTTAGGAGAAAAACAAACTAATAAGCGAAAATCAAGGACACAAAGATTTACGTGGTTCCCCTCAAACATGAAGCTTTAGAGGTACGTCCATAGGTGAAGTGCAAGAGAGGTTTCACTATGAACGGGGGAGAATACAAAGAGTCGGCTATACCCGTAACTCTAATTGAAACACCCAACAGATATCTAGGGACAATGTCTCAAGAAGATGAAAAAGACAAGCAAAAAACCCTAATATTCAATCCCAAGAGTTAAAGACAAAACCCTAGGTGGCCACAAGGCTCCTATTTATAAGAAAGTATATAAATTTAGGTTAAAACCCTAAAAAATGCTCAGTCACATGCAATCTGTAGGGAAGTCGGTCAAAACCGTCCGAAACCCTAATATCCAATCCCAAGAGTTAAAGACAAAACCCTAGGTGGCCACAAGGCTCCTATTTATAAAAAAGTACAGAAATTTAGGTTAAAACCCTAAAAAACGCTCAGCCACACGCAATCTGTAGGGAAGTCGGTCAAAACCGCTCGAGCGGGTTTGATGCGTTGGGTCAAACTCCCCATGGAGCACCTCCCACCCAATGCATTCATTACCGATGCAACAAAAGACTTGCTCAAACTCCCCACGGAGCTAATATGTGAAACTCGCATACATCGAATAGTTAAAACCGAATTCATACCAAGTTACCAACTGATGAAGACCCCAACGATGTGGCACCCACCACCATACTCCCATCAAGCACATAGAGGTTACCCAATTTCCGGCTCCCCATCAAAATACTAGCACTCTTAGAAGGCTAAGTCTTGTAAGTGGTGAGTTATCCAATTGTATATTAAGGTCTAATCATCTTTATATTTTTCCATGTGGGACTTTAACCTTCACACATGTTCCAACAATAACTTTTTTGGGTTTACTGAAATAATCAAATGCATGTTTCATTTGTTTCATGAATTTTTTCATTGCACGTGTTTTTATGTCTTTCTTGAAAGATGAACGTGTTTTTATGTCTTTCTTGAAAGATGATGATAATCACAAATAGAAGTGAAAACAAACCGTCACATGTACTTACAACTACCATATATCGATTCTTTGTAATTATATTGGTCCTATTGTTGATTCATACATTGATTAATCTGAAAGAATAAAAAAAAACAACTTAGGAGGGTAAATCAAAGAAATGAGTGATTAAAGTTATACATATTTCCGAAGTCAAAGAAATGAGTGATTATAGCTATAAATTCATCTTTCAAAATATAATTTTTTTACAAGGTAGTCAAATAAGGGTAAATCACCTAGACACCCCATGAACTATACCTCTTTTACCCAGACACCCCATATGTTTTCTTTTCCTTAATTATTACAAAATCTTATCATTGCACATAATTGAAAAGTGAAATAAAATAAAATATTTAATGCAAAAGAAAAAATGTGCTAGTTTTGACTTTACTCTTTGACCATTTGACTATTTTGAATAACTTGTCTTATTGAATTTCGTAACAGGATTTAATTTGTTTTCACTAATTAGCTAAATAGGGGACAACACATACACCCAAAAAAGAAAAGAAAAAGTTGTAAAATTTCAAATGAAAAAACACTAATGACGATAATCTGAAAAGTAAGATTTTATGAGATTATGAACAAAGCCAAAACAAAACATGAATGGGAGAGGGAGAAGCACTATAGAATGGAGGGAGAGCTAGTTCAAATTATGTAAATCTGAAAATAGATTAATTAGAGGGAGAGCTAGTGCAGATTATGTAAACCTGAAACATAAGATTTTGTAAGAAGTAAGATTTTGTGGGATTATGAAGATAATAAAACCTGAAAGGTCAGATTTTGCTTTTGCCTCCGTTTGGGGAGTAGGTATATATTGGTATCTCTGATGTGGTATGATAGATACAAGAAGAAATACAAACAATCTCATATTTTGAGAGATACAATGGGCCATTGGTTTTTTTTTTTCGGTAAACAATGGGCCATTGGTTTGTTTCCTTTTTGATCAACCTTACTTTGATACTTCAGCTTGCTTGCGCACAAACTGATGATGTAGGGGTACATACAATCGGCGGTGGCCCTCCATACTACGTTGATGACATAGGGGTTCATATAATTAGCGGCGTTTCAAGCAACCCCACACCGCTATGGGCTCGCTGTCAATCTAAAAATGATGACATTGGAATGCACAAGTTGAACAATGGTGAATCATTCAGTTGGAGATTCTCTATGAACTTTTTCGAAACTACTCTCTTCTTCTGCCATTTTTACTGGGGTTCTCATACCAACATTTTTACCGTCTTTGATGGAGGATTATATGACAAATGTGACAATGGGACACCTCATTATGAATGCTTCTGGGTTGCAAGACCCGACGGTTTCTATTTCAGTAATAATAACAAGTCCTGGGAGAAAATGTATGATTGGAGCTGATTACATGTTTGTGATCAAATCAATTCGTAGAATGATTTGTCATTAAGTGCAACTAAATAATTGGACCTAATTTTACAAGTTTTTGTGAGAAGTGTGTGTTAATAAGCTTGATTATCATTGCGTTATGTGTGAAAGTGACAATAAGTTACATGTAGTTTATTTCATCTCTAATCAAAGATGGAACTAAAATCTATAAATCTTAACCCTCTATTTCAATATCTAACGGTCCGAGTTAATTTCAAAGGAGTATAAATCTAGGTTACTCATGTTTTGATGAATTTATCTAATGGTCCTATCCAACAAATAAAAAGGGACTTCTACATTGATTAAGATGCTCAATCATAATCCCACCAATCATACAATCTCGTCTATCTCCATGATTCCAAAGATCTTATTCGATTTCCTTTACCTTCAAATTTTGAATGTATTCTGTGTGTGTGTTGCAAAAAAAAAAAAAAAATCTCTCCTCTCTAATTTCAAGGAGTAGTATGTAATGATTAGTGATTCAGATGAATTATTTTTCTCAAGTTTTGTGACTTTGGGAATAAGGGGAAGATACTTACAAGTCCTCCAACAATACTCCTTTGGGTTTTAATCTTTAAGAAGAATACTTTCTTTATAAGATAATGATCCATTGATTATTAATCTTTCGATTGAAGTGTTGTGCTCGGGATCACACAAACACAACACACAAACACAACACACATTGAATTCGAGGTAAAAACTCCGTCGTATATAAATACACATATATACACATGAAAAACCTCCGGGGAGTCACAACCGGCTCCCCTCTCACATTACTACCACACCCCCTCAATCACAGAGAATACAAGCAATATATAGGCGAAGAAAGAGAACCAAAAACATCACCCATGACCTCACAGAACACAGCTGGGTCATGGGTAGGTCTGCCGCCACGGGGGAAATATTCCCCTCCTCCTCATTCATCAACCACTTGGGTGGATCTTGGACCAAGTCAACATGAAGCTTTTTTTTTATTTCTTTGTTCTGTATCTGTGTCTTTGTGCTGGATTTTTCTTGCTGCAGGTGGTCACTTTTTTGGGTTTCTTGAAATAATCAAATGTATGTTTCATTTATTTCATGAATTGTTTCATTGCAAGTGTTTTTATGTCTTTCTTGAAAGATAATAATCACAATTCACAAATAGAAGTGAAAACAAACCATCACACATACTTACAACTACCATATATCGATTCTTTGTAATTATATTGGACCTATTGTTGCTTCATACATTTGCAAGCAGAAGTTGCACACATGAATTCGGAAAATACGAAAAAGCTACTAGAATGTATTTTTTCCGGTAAAAGTACTTTAAGCTACTAGAATGTGCTTAATACTAAAACCTACACACACTTCTATCTATAAAACGGAGTGTCATCAATGTCTTTCAAACTACTTGGGCTACGTTCTTTTTTTTTTTTTTTTTTTTCCTTTCCTAATTTCCTTTCCTCTTCAATTCTTCATAGGAAGAAACTCAAAAAACTTGTTCGGAACGAAGCTAGTATTATCTATCGACGCCATGGACACGTCGTAGTCCCTTTCTTCCACACTCCAATCACGGGTCCGAATCGGAAATAGCTCAAGTGTCTGAGGTTTTGCACACTCCTCTTCAAATTTGATCACATCCATGTCACTATAATTAGGTGCCAAATTCATGCTTAGGTTTAAAGCTTCTTCTGGTGCTGCTGCAGTGCTTCTACTTGGTGTGGCCATGAATTGGAATGTTGCTTGAGGAGGAACTGAAGAGGGCTTCATTTGCTGCCTCATTGCATGCTTTGATTGAGTGATTCTTGTTCTTGTCTGCTGCAACAATTCTCTCTCCTCCAATTGAATCCATCCTTGTGTTTTGCTTTCTGATGCTACTACTGCTCTATGAAATGATACAGAGTCCTAGACAACATATTAAAAGTAGAGAAAATTTATGCAAAGTTGGAATAGAAAGTAAGGATTGCAGCTTTTCAACTCTTTTTCTTTTCCGGTCTTTAACTTTGGGCTCTGCGTATTTCGCTTCAAATTCTAATTTGCATCCTCAACCACTAGGAGTTGTATTCCCGGGAAGAGGAGTAGGGTCCAGGAAAAATTTCGATTCAGGAAAAAAATGAAGGGTTCAGATCTCATTTTTCTTTCCTAAATACTTTCGGAGAAACTTTTCTTGTATCCTAATATTTTTTTTCCGGAAAAACAAAGGTATATAAATAGAGAGAAACACCAATGGTCCCCATTACATATGACTTTGGTATTTGTTACATTTGATTTTGTGTTGTAAAATTTCACTATTCACATCATTATTCACAGTAATCTACTAAAACATATGTAACAAAATTTAAAATCATACCTAATAAATAAAGTACCAAAATCATACGTAATGGGGAATACTATAGATTTCTCCATGAAAGGAGAATTGCTAGTGATTTTTTCACCACTACCTTATTTTATGTCCACACTGTTTTTTTCTATCGTAAGTCATGTAAAATTACAACATTATTCTTTTTACTCGTTTAATTTTCATAATATGACAAATATATGGAGAACCCTATGGTACGCCCCATTATGTATAATTTGGGTATTTGTTACGCCTGATTTTGGATTGAAAAAAATTCACTATTCACAGTAATCTATCAAAACATACATAACAAATTAAACCCAGAATTATACGTAACAAGTACCAAAATTATATGTAATGGGGCTTTCCGTGTGTCCCTTTTCAAGGGCCCTTACCATACATTTCTCCCAAATGTACACATATTCATGTCTATCAGTTGAGCTGCAATATTTATGTAAATATGGAAAAGGAAAAGATAAAGATGGAAAAGATCATGCACACAGACCTCTGAAATTGTACTGCAATTGGAAGTTGCGTTATTCTTTGCCTGCCCAATTTTAAAGCCTGTAACATGTAGAAACACAAATTTAGCAAATTGAACTGTGATATCTCAACCAAATCTTTGTGTCCAACTTTTCTCTCCCCCAAATTCGAGGAATTTTTCAGTGCTAAGAGGATATGAGTCTATGGCCTGCTAGACGTGGTACCTGCTAGCTCACATTCGGCCCTCCAAAAATGTAACAGACGATCCGGACTAAAACACACTTTTGTCTGGACCGTCTGTTGCATTTTTGGAAAGTCGGATATGCGTGAGCAGGCACCACGTGGTATCCGCTCGGCATTGAATTTTTTTTCCCAAATTCTATCTCCTTGTGTGTCGTACTAGTAGTCTCCAAATGAGTAATTACATACAAAGTTCTAAACTCAGCAACTTCTTATGGCTAGGTCGTAAGAATGAAATATCTTGTGAATTTTTTAATCCATGCGTATATGGTTGAGGGCTGCCTGAGCTAGCTCGGAATTGTCCATCGAACCAAAAAAAATTACGTTCATACTAACAAGATCTATGTACTTTTCTTGCTCGCAGGACCTAGGATTTCTTTGTTTGATATGTGAATATTAAAATTATTGTGGCAACATGTGAAAGGCAATGTTACTTTCTATACATTCATTATTATTAAAAAAAAAACACAAACTGCATGCAGATGCTAGTAATTTTTTTTGTATATACTTTCGTACACAATTTACGGAGGACGATCATTCAATGTTTTACAAAAATCTTGAACTGGCGAGTGTAACATTCTTTAAGAGATCATTGGACGGATGAACTTTTATGCAAAATTTAGCAAGACTAAACTCTTTGCTTGTGTTACAAATCAAGTTTCGCTATCGGTCACCTAAGAGTATTTACTGCATATCATTCTTCTACGAAATAAAAACCAACAAATTAACATTGCATTGTAAGAAAGATGCAAACTAATATTACACCGGAAGAAAATATCACGAACCTGTTTTTTCACTTTCAAGACTTGGCCTGCATTGATTGCGGCGGCGTTTTTGGCGTTCTCTAGCTTTATGGTTCTGAAACCAGTAAAACACATTCTTCCCTTCGATTTTACCGAACCGACAAAGCATTCCGGCTATTAGTTTGATTTGGTCGGCCGTCGGGGTGCGTGTCCCGCCTTCGTACAGGTCCTCTAGCGCTCGTAATTGCTCCGGTGTTGGATTCCATCTTGAACTAGTCACTGAGGGTGCTATGTTGTTTTCTGGCTTACTTTGGTCCTGCTCAATAGTAGCTGCACTAACGTTTACTCATCAGAAATCAAGGCAAATCATACATAAACAATGGTTTTATTTGCAAAAAAAAATAAAATATAACAGATCTATTTCTGATGAGAAAGGGACCCTAAAAAATATGACGTGTTAATACGACACGAAGTTAGAGGGTTTGGGTTAACCACTTCCTGACAAGAACACAAATATGACTCGAAAAGACAAGCTAGCACAAAAATTAAATGGTTCGTCTACGAAAATCTATTATAGGTATGAAAGTAGTGACAAGTGTTTTTTAAAAAAGAAAACAAAAAAAAAAAGAAAAAGAGAAGAGATCAAGGATTTGGGTCACAAACACGAATATGACATGACACAACACGCTAGCACGAAAATTAAATGGTTCGTATACGAAAATGTATTGTAGGTATGAAAGTAGCGACAAGTGTATTTTCAAAAAACAAAGAAAATATAGAAAAGAAAACAAGAGAAGTGTATGTATATAATTACCCAGATGATGATTGGAGGAAGAAAAGATGTTTGATTTGGGAAGGAAATTGCAAGCGCAAGAGGAAATGGGAAGAAGTGGCCTTGGCATGATGGGTCGAAGTTTCCGAGCACTTCTCAGTGATGATGATGGAACAGAGTTTGTATTATTCATGTTCAACTCACAATGATGAGTACTGCAATCACTACCACTACGCACCCTCCACATTGTATGTTTTTGGAGAGAGAGAGAGGAATGTATACATTGACTGGAAAAAGTGACCTAAATAGAAGGTATATACATACATAAAAAGGAGAAATAAAGTGTTGGGGTTTACACAACATTTTTTGGCACTAAGTACAATGTAAGATTAATGCAGGGGTTTTTATTTTTACCAACAATGCTCTCTCTCTCTCTCTCTCCCTCCCTCCTTGGATGTTAGTAGTATTTTTTGTAACTAGATGTCTTGTACTAGATGTTCAGGTCTGCTTATTAACATCTCGACCAATCCAAGAACCGTACGTGAAATTAACGCCAAGTAAAAACTTCAGTAGCCCAAATGGATTCTTTTATTTAAGGTGAGAATCAAACCCGCAAGCTTGCAGGGTTTTGAATAAAGGTTGTTCTGTATCGTATCGGCTGTTACCTAACGGGATTTCGGACTGCAGATACCGTTTTTTACTTACATATTGTCCTAAAAATGTTTTCCGACGCCGCGATTTCGTCTTAAAACAAACGCATATTAGGAGGATGTAGAAGTATTTATTAGAAATTGAGTGTACCGTACAGTCGTAAAAGTTCAAAAATCTTGAACTTGCAGCAAAAAGTTGGATAGAGCTTTTGAACTATCATTCCTGCATTGAGATGTAACATTATTGGAGAGCCAGAAAGATTTAACTTATTATCTTGAATTAGTTGAATATCTGGAATGCCATGAAGAAAGGAGAACCACAAATGACATAAAACCAAATTTTTGTTGATGTTTAGTACAGAATAGTAAGATTTTTTCGTGGTCCTTTTTCTTAAAGCTGATAAAACAGTAACATCATGAATCAAATTTGCAAAGTATCTCTATTCAATAACATTAGGGACACAACTCCACCACAATAGCTTGCGTACGTTTTTTTTTTTTTGAACAACATTTTTTTTTTGTTAATCTTTGAAAACAAACTAAAAAGATTAAAATGATAAAAAACATGAGCCATCACGATAGAGAAAAGAGCAACCATAAGGCATGCAACTCTACGCTCCGACAATCATATGTCTCCAAGATCTGAAGGGAAAAGAACCACTACAACAATTTTCGTGGCACTTTATGATTAGTAATGAGAGAAAAATCACTTTGAAACTATTTTGCAACGACCAATTATGCAATGCCACGCGGGCTGTTGCGCTTGATATTTGGGTGGAGTGTTGTGTTCCGAGCATTAAACCCTTTCAAGCCGGCTTGTCTTGTAATTTAACCATTAATATTAAAGACAATAACTTTCTTTGAAAAACATAGTAAAAAAAATACTCCTTCCCTCTTGATTTGTTTGTCTATTTTTTGGGATCGTAACATTTAAGGGGACATAATGATTATTATTAGAAAATATTGGCTTTCCAAGAATACCCCTCAACTTTCTTTGAAAAACATAGTAAAAATGTGGGTGTAGATTTTTCAATCCACAATTTTTTTGATTAAAAGAGAGAGGGCACTTATGAAACTTTCATGAGAGTCCATTTAATTTGGACAAACAATTTGGCTATTAAGAAGACAAAAAACAAAGTGGAATAGAGCCAGGGACTACTAGTTACTGATTATAAAAAGTGAAAAAAGAAAAAGAAAAAAAAAAGAACAAGATAAATGGCTGTCGTTTTCTTCTCTGAAAGGGAAAATAGCTGTCGTTTAAAATGGGGGGGAAAAGTGGAGAAAGAGGACATGCAGTGACAGTAGGTTGACCACACTAAGATACGTATTTTCAGAGGTTTTAGACAGAGAGAGAAAAGGTCAGTTTGGAATGAGAAGAAAGGTGAAAGGCACGACACACACAGCAATGGACAATAAATGCAAAAGAGAATGCAGTGTTAGTGCAAAAGTTGATCATCCGATCCCTCTGTTTTCACTCAAAACCCTATTCCCTTTGTGAACTGTCTCTCTCTTCTGTATATATGTATACTATCTCTATATAGCATGCATAACACTTCCTTTTTCAATCAGTGTTAAGTCCCTTTTGTTTCCCAACTCCCAACGCACCACCATTTCCCCAGAATTCCACGCTTCCCCTCCCTTTTAGGATACAACTTACTTTGTTACCACTCGTCTTTTGGAATCACCTACCCTCCAACATCCCATCTTTGTCTTAGATACAAACCCAGGTAGAGTGCCAAAGAACGCTCATTTATAATAATCTAGTTATAGTTTTGATACTTGTCATGAACCGTTATGGATTTTAAAAGAATTCTCTATTCAGTCTCTCTTGTCTTTTGGAATCACCCTACGTACCCTCGAACTTCCCATCTTTATCTTAGAAACAAACCCAGGGAGAGTGTTAAAAGAACGCCCCATTGAAAAGAGGCGTACGGTATGCCCCATTACGTGTTAATTTGATACTTGTTGCGTATAATTTTGGTACTTGTTACGTATGGTTTTAGTCAAGTTACGAATCGTTATGGATTTTAAATAATTTATTATTCATGTCACTATTTATGGTAATCTTGTTACGATTTTGATACTTGTTATGAACCGTTATGAATTTTAAAAAAAAATCACTGTTCAGTCTTCTCTCTCTTGCATGCGTTTTGGAATCACCTACCCTCGAACTTCCCATCTTTATCTAGCTCGGATGGAAAATGGTGAAAGCATCTCCAATGCTAACCACCAAAATAGAGACCCAAATATCTATTTTCATTCAAAAAATACATATAGGGATACTACTAACTCTAATCCAAAACTCTATTTTCATCTCTATTTGCAACAAAATACCACATTATTTCTCTTTCCGTAAAAAAATTGAAATTATAGAATATGTTAAATATGGATCTCATTTTGAAGGTCTCATAAACATCTTTTTAATAGTATGGATATTATAATAATTGGTTTGAAAATATAATTGGTATTATTGTTATACACCCACAAAAAATTTATAGAGACCTCACTCCAACCCCAAATATAGAGATTCAAAATGAAGTCTTTATTTTAGAGACCCATTTTAATTAGAGCTTGATTGGAGTGTCAATGACCTCTATTTTTTTTTTGATCAGGACCAATGACCTCTATTTGAAGGAATAAAGATTGATTGGAGATCCTCTAACCAGACAGATTTTTTTTTTCTTTTGAAACTGGTAACGGTCAAAGTTAGGAATGTTTTCAAAGACTATTATTGGGAAACAGGGGGTGCTGCGCAGTCCCGTGCTGCGCAGCCTGCTGTGCGGGCCCATTTCAGCGTCGCGCCGGTACCGTTCAGACGATCGGAGACGTCCACCGCGTAGAGCTCGTCGAGTACTATAAGTGTATTAAAAATTAACTTAATCCGATATCGTTAAGTGCCTCATCGGAACACAAATATGTTGAAAAAAATGGTGTCAATGGTTTTCATTTAATGTTTCAAGACATGTGTGTTCCAATTTTTTTCAACTTATTTGTGTTCTGATGAGGCACTTAACGATATCCGATTGACTTGATTTTTGGTACATTCGTAGTACTCGACGAGCTCTACACGGTGGACGTCTCTGATCTTCGAAACAGTGCTGGAACGACGGCGAAATGGGCCGCACAGCACGCTGCGCAGCACCTCCCCCGGTTCCCTATTATTGTTATCCCTTTTGGGCGTTTCAATTTTTTCAAGAGACATGAAATAATTGCAATTATATTCAAATATAATGACATTATCATTGCCCTATATTTTATCTATTTTTCAACTACTTATGTTCACTTACTTGGGTTACTTTTGGTAAATCATCACATTTCTACTTTTACTTGTAAAAATTGTAAAAGAGGACCAATATTTTGAAACATCGTAAAAAAGAATAATGCACTAACAATTAGGAACAGGGATTATAAAAGTGTGTTTTCCTTCTTCTGTTTTGGAAAGGAAACAATTTTACGTATTCCATAATGAAACAAGAGTTGGATCCTCTCCGGTCCACTTATGAACTTGGCTGTTTGGGCCAATTTTGAGCCTTTTCCAAACCCGCTTTGATGATTCAAACAATCCACTTTTTAGAACTCGTTCAAAACTATTTAATCACGTCAAAAACCATTTTGATAAAATCTGATTTGAGGGTTTTTCTCCAATGGAAATCCAAGATTTTATCAAATTTCTTCACCAATGGATAAAATCGAGAGCTTGATTTTATCAAATCTTGATAAAATCAATTGGTGAACAACCTTGACATTATTTTTTTAGAAATGCATTTATATTACTAGTGTTGCAATCTTATTGTTCAACGAAATGCAATCAATGCGATTTTAGCATGGTTAAAGCTTGACGAGTTCTAAGAACTAAATAATTCTAAGGGTAATAATTATCAGTAACCTCCCCTGAGGCTTCTGACACAGACACATACCTCCCCTGAGGTTTCTGAAATGACACTGACCTCCCCTGTTTTTGCTGACAATATCAAGATTCCCCCTTGCCGTTATTTTTACACTGATGGCGTTAAGTTTAGCAAGAAAACTACCAAAATACCCTTATAACAAAATAAATAAATTCTACCAACTTAATTTTCGAAAAAAACCTCGTCCCTTTTTATTTTGTTAATTTTTTTGGTTAAGTGAACTTAACTTTACTAGATCACGGAAATTAGAGGGAAAAATTGATTTTTCCACTCGAAAACGATTCGGTTTATTTTTTTTTTTTTGGCCAAATGTTTTTCATTTTTCGGTTTGTCTCAACCAAAATGATCAATGAAATTAAGGTAAATAGACTCATGTCAATAAAATTCATATTAAGCCAAAACTATGCAGGGAAAAAAAAACTCCATTACTTGTTGGCTCAATTTCATTACAAAATTGAAAAATAATGAATTTTTTATTATTAAAATTAACCTAATCGTTTTCGAGTGGAAAATTTAGTTCTTTTTCCACTAATTTCCATGATCTAGTAAAGTTAAGTTCACTTAACCAAAAAAAAATCACAAAATAAAAAGAGACGAGATTTTTTTTTCCGAAAAATTAGGTTGGTAGAAAAACATTTGGAAAAAAAAAATTAACCTAATCGTTTTGAAGTGGAAAAATCAATTCTTTTTCCACTAATCTCCAAGATATAGTAAAGTTAAGTTCACTTAACCAAAAAAATCCAAAAAATAAAAAGAGACGAGGTTTTTTTTTCTGAAAAATTAAGTTGGTAGAAAAACATTTGACAAAAAAAATAAAATTAACCTAATCGTTTTCAATTTGAAAAATCAATTCTTTTTCCACTAATCTCCATGATCTAGTAAAGTTAAGTTCACTTAACCAAAAAAATTCACAAAATAAAAAGAGACGAGTTTTTTTTTTCCGAAAAATTAAGTTGGTAGAATTTATTTATTTTGTTATATGGGTATTTTGGTAGTTTTCTTGTTAAACTTAACGCCGTTAGTACGTGGAAAAGTAACGGCAAGGGGGAATCTTGATATTGTTAGCAAAAGTAGGTGAGGTCAACGTCATTTCAGAAATCTCAGGGGAGGTATGTGTTTGTGTCAGAAACCTGAAGGGAGGTTACTGATAATTACCCTAATTCTAATCATAAAAGTTGGCTAGCAGGAGTTCAAAATGGGCTGAAATTGGACCGTTCAGTCGTTAAGAGGACTGGAGAGGACTGAAACATTGCATAGCATCAGGGCCGGCTCTAAGATTTAGTCGGCCTAAAGCATTTTTTTTTCAAATTGGGCCCTTAACTCTCATTATATCGTAGTTAAAACTTAAAACTACTTAGGAAAACAAAAAAAATTTCATAAATAAGTCATTTGAAAGCATAACTACTACACAGACCTATAAAATTGGAGGCCAAAAAATTAGTCAAAATTTGAGAGCCTAAAGTGGTGGCTTTACGGGCTTTAGCCCAAAGCCGGCTCTGCATAGCATTTATGATTGTTAGTGTTTTATGATAAAGGAAATGCTAAAAACAATCCATTGGCATGGGCGGTCAAAAGAGGACCTAAAAATAATAACTATCGCCCAAAAGAGTCACTCTTATTGACCACCCAATAGGTAGGTTGTTTGTAGCATTTTCCTCTTTTCCTTATGATAATTGTGTAGTAAATCACCAACAAAATTATGGATTTCATTTTAGTAAAATATGCATTATTAGAAGTGAAGTGCTGGAAGCAAATTTGGCCGAAAAAATATTTCCAACTTTTAAAAAAAATTCTGATTACTGTACTTTTACACACAGAATCTTTCTAAAAATTTATAATCATCTGTCATTCACAATTAAAAGTTTTAAAAATAATGTGTACTAGTATTGTTCACTTCACATTTCCATATAACTTTCTAAAAAAATTACTTCTCCATCTCTCACTTCTCCAATCATTAATCTTATTTATCTCTCTACTCATACCCATCTATCCAATCATTATTCTCTTTTTTCTCTCCATCTCTCTCCAATTATTACACATCTCTCTAATTATTACTTTTTCAAAAAACCCATCCAAACACTATCTCAAAAATATTTATCAAAATATTTTCCTTAAAACTCAACCAAACAAACTTTAAAGGTACTGGGTCCACTCAAGACACTCATCAGAGGTACTGGGTCCACTCAAGACAACCTATGGAGTAGACACAGATCGAGTACATGTTGCACAACAACCTTGGGGTTGGGAAATTCTCATAAGCAAAACCACCCACCAAGGAAAACGCTAAGTGCAAAGAAAAATTACCTAGAAAGTACTTTTAGAATTAGAAAATGAGTGGCTCAGTTTGATTTAGAGTAAGGGGGTGTTTGAGAGCCTACTTTTCAGCTTTTCATTTTTGGCTTTTTGGATTATGGCCAGAATGAGTTTTGAATCTGGGAGGAGTGTTTGGGAGAAATGTACAGAATGCATTTTGCAAAGTAGTAGTGTTTGGGAGAAGATTGATGAAAATGAGTTATGGATTGATTTTTTACCATTTTGCCCTTATTATTAATTATGTTATAAAAATGTACACGAATATTGTTTTTAGCATTTTTTTAAAATTCTAATTGGGAAATATTTTTGTAAATGGGACCCATCCAATTTTGAAAATACATTTTTTTTATCCAATATTGTTACAGTAAAAAATTTGGACGTGGGAAAAAAAAATTGCCCAAAAAAATTGCCCATTATTGTTACAGTAAATGGGACCAATCCAATATTTTTATCCAATATCCAATATCGCCCAGATTGTTGTGGGGTGGGAAAAAAATTTGGACTTGAGAAGATTCATAGACATTTTCGGGGAAAAAAAAAAAAAAAAACCCACCTCCCTCAACCTGTTCAAAGTTCAAACGCATGCCTTTATAACTTCCAAAATTTAACCAATCAACAAAATGCAGGATAAGTTCATTTAGCATAGAATCCCAAATTACCGTATTGACACAAACGTAAAAGATGGTTCGAGTCAATCGACTAAAACTGGAGAAACTGGAGAAATTTGGACGTGGGGGAGAAGGGGTAGAATGGGAAACGAAAAAGGAGAAACTGAAAATGGGAAAAAGAGAAATGGAAAAGGAGCCTTGGACCTCATTTTGGTTTCTGGCCCAGATTGTTCAAAATGGAAAAACTGTTTTTGGAAAAACTATTTCTCCCCTTGGCTGCCAAACATCCATAAACCAAAAAAGAGAAACCAAAAAATCAAAAAAGAGGCTCCCAAACAAGCTCTAAATGTAGAACTTCTGCCCGCCCCCCCCGCCCAACCCAACACCCCCCACACACACACACACACACACACAATGCATCTTAAGAAGGCACATGAGGCCCATCTTGGCCCGAACTTAATCATCGTGATCGTATATAACAATAATATATAGATCATTTCTTTAAAAAAAAATTAAGTTGATCAGATATTGGTAAATTTCTCATTTCTATTAAAAACAAGGAACAATTAAAATTAAAACCATCCATTATTTTTAAGACAACTCAAACATTTAACGATATCCGATTAAAATGATCTGCATATCATTCTTAATTTTTACAAAATAAACGGTTTAGATAACTAAAGTGCGTCCAATGTGGGACCCATACGCCTTCTTAAGATTGTTGGGGGTGCATACAGAGAAAAAGAGGGGGTGAATAGAATTCCCGTTCGGGGCTTTATTCTCATTGTGTTATAATTGGTTTCACCAAAAAGCTTTGGCTTTGTTCGTTTCTCAGTTTAGTTTTAGTTTTAGTTTTGATGACATCATCATTTCCCTAATTTCTCTCTCTATCTCTCTCCACTCATTACACTTGATGACATCATCAAAACTAAACTAAACTATCTAACCAAACACAGCCTTTGTATTTTTTTTTAAAGATTGTTGACTACACATAGAAGAATTATTGGATCGTTCATATACCTTCTCACTTGTCGTTTTCCACGCATTTTATTTAGGAAAGTGGCTTCGGGCACCACATGTATTTCATTAAATTTTTTACCTTTTTATTTGGATTAAAACATCACACTCCACATTATATGCACAAAGCAGATGAGAGGAAAAAAGGATTGCATAAAGGAAAAATTTGGCCTCACTAGATACAAAACTTGATTATTCAAAAGCAAAGTATATTTTTAATTCGCAATAGTGTCAAAATGTCATTCTTTTGATTATTTAGGGTATCCCGAAACAGCTTATTCGCATCTTGATTAATCTCTGAGAGACCAATCTTGCCACATGGTCAAAGTTTTATAGCTCCATAATGCTATTAGTTACTGCTGCTGTTGTTTGGATTTGGTTGCTGTATCTGCTGCCATTTAGGGTATTCAGAGTGACATATCACATATGATTGTCAAGAAGTTATCGTTTTAATTTGGTTTGGGATGCATTCTTTTCGTTGTGATGCATTTTGTACTGTTATTTTCTTTAATCTGTGTAATTTTTTGCTCAAAGGTTAATACAATTCTTTCTTAGCTATTGAAAAAAAATTGTTGCTCCAATCATTAAAGAGGGATTGTAAAATAAAAAGTTGAAATGGATAGCAAATTGGTTCTCTGATGCTAAAAAGTGGAATAGTGAAGCTGCGAGTTTGGAAAGAATCATTTGGCTTAAATGCTCCGGAGTCCCCCTCAATGCTTGGAGCCCTTCTACTTTTAGAAAGATAGGTGAGTTTTGGGCTTCTTTCCTTGCTATAGATGAAACTACTTCAGGTTTTTCATCCTTTGCAGAAGGAAAAGTTTTGATTTCTACTGAGAAGCAGGAGTTTATTGATGATAGGATTCAGATGGATGTTGTGGAGTGCTTTACAAGGTACGGATTCAAGAGCTTTGCAATCTCAATAGTATTGAGGCGGATACTCTGTGCTTCCCTAGATCTGGTTCTAACGGTGACGCAAAAGATATGGTCGTAGCTATTAACAAGGATTCGAGGCTGGATGATCGTTTGCCACAGTTAATAATAATACCGACCTGGATATAACGCATAGGAATCAAAAAGGTATTCTTGAATTGGGTTGGACTAAGAGTGGATCTTTGAGCCCATCAGTCTCTATGGTGGCAGACTCTATAGCTCGTTTAATGGGACCAATGCCTATTTGGAGAAGACATTTTTGGATATTACAAAGGCGGATCTCTTAGTGAAGGCACAACCCCCTTTGACGATGTATCCACTTGGAAGTCTAGGGGTGGACACCAGCCCGGTAACCCACCCAGCCCGATTTTTTTAGGGTTTGGGAGAAATATTTAGACCCTTAGGGCTGGGCTGGGTTGACATTTAAGCTCATTAACTAATTGGGCCGGGTTTGAGAAATTCTTCTAAGGCCTATCCCGGCCCGATTTAAGTAATATTTTTATTTTAATACTATGCATATACCGCTGGAACCTAGCTACTTAGGGTTTGTTTATCTTGATGAAAATGCGCATCTACCGGTCTCTTATCTAGTAAGATCTCCTCATCTCTTATTCAAGAGTATGATCATCTTTTTTTGTGCACTTCAATATCTCCTCTTTTCTTTTTAAAAGGTTTTTTTACTATTTTTCTTGTTGAATCTCCTTAATCTTTTGGTTGTAGGTCTTGTTAATCTTACGTTTAATTAATTTATGTTTGTGATACTATGCGTTAGAAAAATAAATGGCTTGTTGGACGGGCTTGGGGTATTAAAATTTTAATTGGGCCGGACTTGGGCATATTAAATGAAGCTCGATTATGAATGGGCCGGATTTAGAAATGCCCAAATCTCGTTATTATCTAGTATAAACCCTGCCCAAACCCAGCTCGTCCCGATGTTTGTGCGCCCCTACTTGGAACTGAGTTTGTGGCAGAGACTCTCTATGTTTGAATTGTTGGTGAAGAAGAGAATCTTTTGGAAATTAGCAAAGTAATGGATAATTGATGTGTTTTGGCCTAAAAAGTTAGCTGCCTTATTTTTTCGTCTTTATTTGATTTTTTTTTCGTGTTTTTTAGTTTTGCATCAACTTTTTTTGTATTATTGGTTCGTCTCGGCAAGAGGAATAAAAAAAGTAAAAAAAATTATGATTCGATCATAATTTTTTTTGAATAAAGACAAAAATAAGTAAAAAAATACGACTTTTTACACTTTTTTCGATCTTATTCAAAAAATTGAGAGTTCTAGTCATAATTTTTTACCTTTTTGGATTCTTCTCACCGAGACGAACCAATAATACTAAAAAAATCGATGCAAAACTAACAAACGCCAAAAAAAAATCAAATAAAGACCAAAAAATAAGTTGAGTTGGCTTTTTAGGCCAAACTTCACTTGATGAGGGGGACACGGTGGTTGATGATTTGTTTGAGGATGATTCGATTGAGGACTCTAATTGTGATGAGGCAGTTAATATAGAGGTGGTGGCGGAAACCCAGTGGGAAAAAAATGGTAGAAATGACGAATTCGATGGATGTGGTGGAACCTATAACTTTGGAATCTCCAAACTCTCTTAGAGCATCTCAGATGGAAGTGATCAATCTTATGGTGGATCTTCGACCAACAAGCATCAAGAGAAGAATCAAAAGGCAATTTTTCGAAGAATGCTCGAGCATTTAAGAGAGTGATGGTATGGATGATAGTGAGTCTCTTAGCACCCAAAGGCTGTTGGATGTTGAGAAGGAATTTCTGGAAACTTTTGCCACTGGGAATCGTCTGGGGGCGGTTCACTCGGAAAGTGATGATTTGAGGATAAAGGAGTCGATAGAGAGTGATTTCAATAGATTTGCTGCTCTTTAGAGGAACTCCATTTCCTACTAATGGGCTTCTGTAGCAAGTCGTCGTCTGGAAGGTTTTGAGGTTGGTTTTGGCCGGTTTTGGGTTTGGATCTTTACGCACTTTAGGAGTTTGGACTTTCCCTGTTAGGTGTTTTTCGGCTTTGTTTCTTCCGTTGTTTTTTCTTTATTCAATCTTGGTTGGATTCCCCTCCCCTCTCCCCCCGGCTTAATGTTCCCTTTGTCAAGTCTTCTTTAATAAAATAAAATTTGCCGATCAAAAAAAAAAAAGTTGAATAATTTATCAACAATAAAATAAAATAAAAGGTTAAATTAAAAAGCCATTTTACTAGAGTCCCATCATAAGGGATATGGACACGCATGGTTGGGTTTATTTCTTTGTCTTTGTTCAAATATTTTTCACATTTGTTAGTTTCGTGTCAAATTTTCGCATTTATTCAGAAAATTTTGAGTTCCGATCACAATTTTTTAATTTTCTGATTCATTTCAATGAGACTAACCAATAATAATCCACAAGAATTTAACGCGAAACTAATAAATTTGAAAATTTATTGAATAAAGACCAAAAAAAAAAAAGTCTAGTGACTTATTTAAGCCGAACCATATTGGAGGTCAAAATTATATTGTACTAATCTTGCTGCATAATTTCACATATGCATAGATCGGCAATCTTGCAAAAGTCGTGTAGAGAAAATTTTGAGTTCCGATAAAGTCAATTTTTGCATTCCTCGACTAATTCTAAGAAGATGGATTTTATCATTCAATAATACTGGGCCCATTTAAGCTGCGATAAAGTTCTAAGTTTCAGGCTATGCCCACGAAGGCAACCCCTCAAGAAGAAAAGCTTCTTTGGGGCTACGAAACCCCATTCAGAGAACTTTCTTCGGAAAAGTATCACTGTTATAAGCCTACACGGGCCTGCCCAATATAAAGTCCGAGCTGGCCCAACTCTAAATACCCAAGTCCATGACTGTATAAGTTTTCACAAACACAGTGTGGACTTAGACTTGGGCCCAAAGTTCTATATTAAAGGCCATTGGGGTGGTCGTCACTGGGTTTTTTCTTTTATTTTTTTAACATTGCAGTTTGCCTTATCAAATTTCTTTCGTAAATTGTTTTACTTTTAATCACTCTAATAGATTTCGAACATATTATTTCATTATCAACTTTTATTTCAAATATTATTACAATTTCGCGTACCTTGACTAATTCTAAGAAGATGGATTTTATCATTCAATAATCCTAGGCCCATTTAAGCTGCGATAAAGTTCTATACGAGCTAGTTCCATGAGATTTGATTTGATAACACATGAGAAATTCGAAATTTAGAATTTAAGGGGAGCAAGGCCCTAAGTTTCAGGCTATGCCCACGAAGGCAACCCCTCAAGAAGAAAAGCTTCTTTGGGGCTACGAAACCCAATTCAGAGAACTTTCTTCGGAAAAGTCTAGGGCTATTTCCTGGCCGCTCCACATTTGGGAGCTGAAGCTCCACGCACTCCACTGACAAATTGAAAAAGAACCAATCACTTCTTACTCCCCCATGTGCGCGTCAGTCCCTTCATAGGGAATAGCCCATCAGTCCCTTTTCTCTCTCTCTCTTTATTACTCTCTCTCTCTCTCTCTCTCTCTCTCTCTCTATTACAGTTTCTCTCTCTCTACCCACCCCACCTAAACCCCAGGGTACCCTATGAAAGTGCATAAACCCTAGGGTACCCTATGAAAGTGCCTAAAATCTTAGGGTACCCTATGAAAGTGCCTAAACCACAAAAAACCCTATAATAGGAAAGTGTACCCTAAGTGCCTAAGCCCCAAAAAAAAATGATTGACCTTAATAGAGTTAGTGGTAATTAAAAAGAATGATTGGAGTTAGTGGTAATAAATATTTGTTTTTTGTACCGACCCGTAATAAAACCAAAAGTCTATCACTGTAATAAGCCTACACGGGCCAGCCCAATATAAAGTCCCGAGCTTACTATTACGGCCCAACTCTAAATACCCAAGTCCATGACTGTATAAAGTTTCACACACACAGTATGGACTTAGACTTGGGCCCAAAGTTCTATATTAAAGGCCATTGGGGTGGTCGTCACTGGGTTTTTCTTTTATTTTTTCAACATTGCAGTTTGCCTTACCAAATTTCTTTCGTAAATTGTTTTACTTTTAATCACTCTAATAGATTTCGAACATATTATTTCGTTATCAACTTTTATTTCAATTATTATTACAACTTTTATTTCAATTATTATTACAATTTCCGTAGTTTTTCTTATAGTTCCTCGTTCGTTTCCATTTTCCACAAGGACCACAACGGTTGTCCTTTTCATTAAAGCAAAACAAAAACTACTATTAGCATATTATTAAGCTATATTATGTTATCATGTTATCGAGGTTTTATTATTGTGTTTTCTATTTAATCTAAGGTATTTTATTCACGTTTCCCAATTATTTTAGGTTTCTTTGTTACGCTTGTTGTCTTATTTGGTTAGGATTTCTTAGTCACCAAGTCTTGTAGCCTATATAAAGGCATGTTAGAGTTATGTTTTATACACATCAATTATACATCAACAAATCTGTCTATTCAATTTTTCTAACATAGTATCAGAACCATATTCAACCGAGATCTTCGCCGTTGGGCCCTTTTGAATCTGCTAGGTTTTTCTTTTCTGTGGCCTGAAGATGCTTCCGCTTCCGCTGCTCAAAACTGCTCAAGGACAACTTATGTTTGTGGAACTGAGGAATGGGGAGACATATAATGGGCGTTTGGTAAAGTGTGATACTTGGATGAACATACATCTTCATGAAATCATTTGTACTTCTAAGGATGGAGATTTGTTTTGGTGAATGCCGGAGTGTTAAATCCGTGGAAATACGATTAAGTATCTTCGAGTTCCCGACGAGGTGATTGTTAAAGTTCGGGAACAGAGTACGAGTCGTACAGATAGGAAGCCACCCGGAGTAGGGCGTGGAAGAGGAAGAGGTAGAGAGGATAACACTAGTGGGCGGCCTACGAAACGCATAAGTCGTGGCTTTGATGATGGAGCAGCTGAAGGGATGGGTGGTGGTCGAGGCGGTAGGGGTGGTCCTGGTGGAAGAGCTGGTGGAAGCAGAGGTAGCGCCTCGCAGCTGGTGATACAAAGCTTGATGTAGGACAAGATACTGGTGGAAGCAGAGGTAGCGCCTCACTTATGGAAACATTATTTTGATAACAACTTTTATTTATGATTAATATTAGGATAGGCAAAAGCTAAAGGAAGCCCACAGGGGTCAGGTTAGTTCTCAACGCGCGCATCAATTTGACTGCCACGCTCCTGATTTGTCATGGGTTGTACTGTAATGTCTTAAAAGATTTACTTTTCCTGGTTGAAAATCTACCTGATTTACTGCTTCACTGAAATGACAAAATTACCCTTCTAAACACCACTTCCCATTTGGAACAGTTTTTTTTTTTTTTTGTTGTTGCCCCATTTGGAACTGATGAACCATCTAATTTGTCGAAATCGAAGTACTAGTATTTACAAATCCCAAAGTAGCAACACCATTCAATACAAATTTACGGGACAGGTTTTTAATGCGTCTTTTATATTTTCAATACATTTAAACCTAATTTTGTATACGTTTTCAACACATTTTAATACACTTTTTTTTTTATAAGTGTACCCTTTTTTTTTTTTTTTTTTTTTTGTAAAATTTATTTTGTAAAATGTTCACTATGAGATAAAAAAAAGGTGCACTTATTAAAAGGTGTGTGGAAATTACCGGCTAGTATATTTTTTTGGTAAGTTTTGCTACCATGTGTCCACAGGACACAATAATCATAAAAAAAAAAAAAAGTTTAAGAAAACGCACTCTGGTGTACCTTTTACAATTTCTAATACAATTACACCTATCTTTATAAACTTTTCACATATTTTAACTCATTTTTTCAACTTTAACATGAGTCAACTGGGCATATGCTAGTGTCCACTAGACACAATAATCACACTAAAAAACACTCACTCTAGTGCATCTTTTACAATTTCTAACACATTTACACATATCTTTATAAACTTTTCACACAGTTTAAGTCTTTTTCAACTTTAACATGAACCACTAGACATACGTTAGCATTTTCCTTTTTATACTCTCTCCGTCCCCAAATTTTGGTCCCTCGTTCTATTCTACCCGGATAAAATAGTTATAACTTTAAATTGGTAATGAATTTTATATTCAATATGGATCTTGTTTGATAGATCTCGATTAAATCTATAAGACAAAGTTTTTAAAATTATGTACAACAATGTAAATTACGAGATATAATCAATTGGAAAGTGGCACGAATTTCCAAAAGAGACAAATAAATAGGAACAAGGGGAGTACATGACTACGTATTACTCGAGAAGAAGTGGCTCGCTTTTAGGGGCAAAGTCGGCAAACGAAAATGATAAAATTGTCATCTCAAAATATATCTCAAAAGAACGGACAAATAGTTTAGCTAAAAGTACAAGCGGGCAGAAGAACATCACCATTTGATAGAAATATATAATAAAATATTGTCTCCGTGATTTCCTAAGTTGAGCCCATTGGGCTCTTAATAGCAGGACCGATTAGGATATCTTATTTGTGCTGCTTGTTTAGCAAGTTCCTAATTTAGCAAAACCAAGATTTGATTTTATTTCCGTTTTTTAATAGTCTTGGTTTCTAAGTAATGATTTGCTTGGTTTTCACTCATTGTAATTTCGGTTTTTATTAGGACTCCAACTAGTATGAATAGGGGTGTAGCCTACGGGCACCGAAAATTATTCGATTACTTAATAAACAACTCTGAGTTTTATCTCTCTTCTTGTAGATTCAAGATTACTCGTGGATTCAAGTGCCTATATCGTTTGGAGTGTTACGCTAACTAATTTCTCATAAACTCTGCTGGGTCAAAGCTGAGGCATTGAACTACTGAAGAGGTTTACTGGTTTTATCGTCATTCTGCTCCGTTGTCCATTTTACATTATCATGAAGTCGGTTTTCAATGTTCTGAATTATTCGGTTTCCAATGGTCGAAAAAAGTGAAAAAATTGAGATTGTTGCGAGTGAAAGATATTGGTATGGGTACCGTAAGAAGAATGTTCCTTTTGTTCTTAATTTATTTATGCTTTTTTTTGTTGAAAAAATCGAATACACAAAAATGAAAGCAACCTTCTTGTCTCTTCAACTTTCTAATATGGTATCAGAGCTATAAGGTTTAAGCCCTATGAAAACTCACTATCCGACAGGCGGCCAAGCCTCGACGCTGTCAAGTATCGTGCACTCACATCATGTAACTTGCTTGCTTTCGGCTTTCACTATAGATCTCTACCGTCCCTATCTCATTCTTAAATCTCGGTTTCTCCTCGTTCTCTTTCCTGGCTCTTGGCTCTTAGTTTCTCCCGACTCTTCTCTCTTGGCTCCTAGCTTCTTCTTGTTTCTTTTTCATACTCAAGTTAGTAGACCTACTTGAGTTTGAAGGTCGATGTCAGCAAAATATCAAGAAATATTATCTTACCATGTTATCGAAGTTTTATTATTGTGTTTTTTATTTAGGTTATTATTCTCGTTTCCCAGTTATTTTAGGCTTCCTTGTTATGCATACATGTCCTTGTTTGGTTAGATTTCTTAGTCACCAAGTCTTATAGCCTATCTATCTATATTAGTATTGTAGAATGGGTTTTCGCAAGGAGCATCGTAGGCGCGACAAGTGTCCATCCAGAATTTTAGTTTCATTTTTTTTCTAATTCCTAATAAAATATCTATCAAAATGGAATGATCTTGAACTAATTTTATTTGTTATGGAAGTAAATTTTAATTGATACACTATCACATTACGAATTTTAAGAAATGTCAGTAAACTTTAATTGATACACTATGACATTACGAATTTTAGGAAATGTCATCCTGAACTAATTTTATTTGTTATGGAAGTAAATTTTAATTGATACACTATGTCATGCCAAATTAGAAAGGAAAAAAAAAAGAAATGAAATGACATTTGTATTATTTACGAAAATGTCAGTAAAAATATATTGATACACTATCATATTTCAAATTTTAGGAAATGTCATCCTGAACTAATTTTAATTGTTATGGAAGTAAATTTTAATTGATACACTATCACATGCCAAATTAAAAAAAGAAGAAGAAAGAAATGAAAAGACATTTGTATTATTTACAAATTTTATGAAATGTCATCATCAACTACTTTTATTTGTTATGGAAGTTAATTTTAATTGATACACTATTACATGCCAAATTTTTTAAAAAAAGAAAAGAAATGACCTTTGTATTATTTACGAAATTTAGGAAATGTCATCCTGTATCTTGAACTACTTTTATTTGTTATGGAATTAAATTTTAATTTATACACTATCTCATGCCAAATTAAAAAAAAATGACCTTTGTATTTTGATACCTTATTAAACCTATATATTTATACATATCAGTCTATATGTTTATCGTATTAAACCGTAACACTTTCCTTATGTTTACCATATCAGTCTATATACGTATCTTACTAATATAGATGCATTTATTCCTTAATGGGTTATTTTATTAGTCTTATATATCTATTCCTTACTTTACATCTATTCCTTAATAAGTTTTGATTAGTCTTTTGCATCCACTTCCCTCCCTCTCGCTCTCTCTCCTCGACCATTCTTCCACCAACGCCGCTGCTTCCAAGAATTTAAGGTTAGTTGGTTTTCACGCCGACATCGATGCCAACGATTCTATTCTTCTTCACTTTTTATTTTTTTTGGCAAGTGTCTTCTTTGGCGATGTTTTTATGCACATTTTTTGCTTCCCGTTTACAGGATGAGTAATGAGAAAATTAATCCTAATATTGCCCGACGCAGCCGAAAGCGGCCATTATCTATATGTCTCACGGATACTGAAACATCCAAACAAGCACGCCGTGTTAGATTAGGGGTGCTACGCAACAACAAACTTATTCGTGAAGGTACTAATATCCACAACCCTATATATACTTAATGTTTGTATTAGTATTGATAATGTCAAAGCGCTCGGCATGCATGATCAAGTTCAACCAAGGGAGCATATCATAAAAAAAAAAAAAAATTCTCCAGTTAGTTACACTATTTTTTTTGGACTTTCTAAATTTTGTAATTGGGGCTCAAAGCAAGTTTCCTTGGAAATAGAATCACCGTAAAGGAAACGTACTTACCTTTTATAATTCTAAGTCTTAACAAACGGAAATCGATTGAAAGTCTAGACATACTACAAAAATAATGAGAAGAAAATCATTTCTAAGAAAATCGATAATGCATATTAATCTTCTTCCCACTAGAAAATCATTTAGATTGTGGTCTCCAAATTTTTTTACATAAAAGTTTAATTATATGGGGAGGCTCAAGAGGTTGTTCACAAAACCAATTAGTTTCTTCTTCACAAAACCAACTAGTTTATGCGCATAGCACGGGACGAATTCAACCTATATGATGAATATTTATAATCTGCTGTAAAAATTAATGTGCGTTGAATATTTATAATCTTGGGACTTAATCCGAAACTAGCCAAGTCAGGTACATATGGTTAATGCAAATTCATATAAATCAACGTTTGTTTAGTTCAAATGTTAAAATCCATCAATCATTCATATCTATGAAAAATCAAATAAATTAAATTCAATTTGCATATGGCTGTTATGCTGTTATGTAAGAAATAAGATTGTCATGAAGATCCTATGCTATGTTCTCGACAATTCAACCTATATGATGGCAAGCAACATATATGATGATAATGATTATCCAGACAATTTTATGGTCTCAAATATATTTATGAGAACATAGAGCAAAAGATATGTACATGGATTGCACTAAATAGGATATCATAAAAATGTCTAAGTGATGTGGTAAATTATATAAAGTATAGAGTTTTCTACTTTAGCTTAAATATTTCCACAAAAAGCATTTTAGTTTAAACATTCAGTAGCATGTATTGCATGGATTTGAGTAAAATTCTCATGGTAGTCACTTTGATTCTTTTTAATTTTGGTAGAGATAAATATTAATTTAGCTCTAGCTAGCACCATTTTTTTGTAGTTTTATTCTATCTGTTCTATCAAATTAGTCTATGAATTATACGAATGTTTCATTACTATAGCACGGGTTCCCTGCTAGTATAAAGGTATGCTAGGATTATGTTTCATACACTTCAATTATACATCAATGAAAGTCCTCTATTCAATTTTTCTAGTAACTACTTTATGGCTAAACCTCTTTAGCCACACACTAGTGTTGAATTAAAAGTATGATAAGGCTCAACCTACATGAAACATTGGACTGCAATCCTGTTTTGACACATGTCACGACTATGTATGTCGCTCACGCCTAAGAGTGTGTTTTTTTTTTATATTTTTTTATTTATTTTTTCAGCATGGCCTAAGAGTGTTTGCTCACAGCTTCTCGGCAAAGGAGGGAGAATTCAAAAACTCTATACAAAATGTTATGAATTCAAAGTGATTCGAGAAGGTGCATTCCATACATCTAATTAAATATCTATTATAATGTTGCATTTCCTATGGAAGTTCTATTTTTGTTTACCCGTGCACTTTATACCGAAGTTATCGCTCATGTCACTAGAAATACATCCACAGAGCATAATGCAAATAAAAAATTATTTACCAAAAAAAATCTACTTTTCAAAATTATTAATTCTTTCTTACAGCACTCTTCTACAAAATATAACACTTCTACGTGTATCTGAACGCTCTTACGATTGTAATCACAATCTAAAAACTTATAATCCGAAATTTCAAAACCCAGAATAAATATAAATTTCAAAACCCAGAATAAATATAAATTGTGAAATTAAGAGGGAGTTGCACGCAAAGCCGCTTGAAGATTGACAATTAATGAGTTTCCCATTTGCTAAAACCAAAACTTTTAGCATCCCATTTGCTTTTAACAATTTAGCTTTTAACATTTTTTTTATTTATAAAAAATTGACTTTTAGCAACTTAGCTTTTAGCACTTTTATGGAAAGTAAATTGGCCGTTTTTAGCTAATGAGAAATAACTTAGCTTAAAATGAAAAACTATCTATCTATACCCTTAGCAATGTAATTAAGGCCCTCAAAAGCCTCCAAAACCCAAATCCTAATTTTCTAGAATTTTGATTTTTTTTATAAAAAAAAGTCTCAAATCTTCTTTCCTCTCTTACTCTTCCATGTGTCCCATGACTACCACCCCATCTTTAACTTCCCTACTTTCTCTCTCCTACTCCCTTCTATATTTCTGCTTTAAAAAGTTATGCTTTATTTTTTTTACACTTTCACAACTGATTGGAACTGTTATAAGTTCGTCACAAGATTTTGTTCTTTTTAATTTTATCCTTACTAGCATTGTCCCCATTGATGCACGGAACAATATGAAAAAAAAATTTCACATTAACATACTTTTCATTCCTCGTGCATTGAACGGGTAGAACGCTAGAGTATGAGATGCTGCAGTGGATCCTTCTTGAATAAGTCAAACCCCAATTAGCCGAGAGAGAGAGAGAGAGAGAGAGAGAGAGAGAGAGAGAGAGAGAGAGAGAGAGAGAGAGAGAGAGAGAGAGAGAGAGGCGCAACAAACGGAGGAACCATATTTGTTTTTTGGGTAAACAAATGGAGCAACCATACTACAAGCCAAGGAGTAGTTAGGAAATTAAATAGATTTGTCATGAAGTTTGAAGCCACATACTACAAACTGAATTAAGTAAACACTCTTATACAACTATCTGTCATAAACAAGCAGCCAGAGAACTGACCAGATTTGTGCGCAGAAAAAGTGGAACAAAACATACATTAGAAAAACATGCGACCACTAATCTTGGGTAAATTATCATGTTTGGGAAATTACAAATTACCTCCTATCACATAACACATTATCCTCCTACCATGATATAGCGGTTACGAAATTCCACACTATCTGATCGTAATTATGATGGTTCAAATTGCCCTGTTGTAGCTTGTGAAAAATGTAAGGAAAAATATAAAGGTATAAAAATAGCTTTTCACGGGTTACAAAAGGACATTTTGGTCCATTGTGATTAGGATTTGATGATGTTAAACAGATTATATCGAATTTTCCAATCGCTACATCAAGACAGATGGATAATTTGACATGCAATAGGGATAATTTGTAATTTTCATAATGTCAAGGGGCAATCTGTAGTTTCCAGAAACCTTAGGTGGTTTTAGTAATTTACCTACAAAAAGGGCTCTAAATTTTTTACTCCGTAAAGCATTTTCAATTTTTTAGCCAATGTTTTCGAATCAAAGTTCTTTTATGACCTAGGCAAAGAATTTGTAACCCCATTAATCCACCAAACAAGTTTATAACCTATCCAGTCCTAATGTTGAAATCTTTTCTTTTCTTTTTCCCACTTTTTTTTTATTTTTTTTTACCAAAAAAAGTTTGTATTGAATAAAATGGAATAGGAAAGTGCCATAAAAAGTTTGTCACCTTGGTTAGAGTGAAAGTGCAAAATGTGGAGAAATAATCCAAAGGAGGGGACTAGTTAATACCCCCTCCTCCTTGGAAGTGCTTGGGGTAAATGGACAAATAGTCATGTCTTGTCCAGGGTCTTAATCCCTTGTGCATGGACTAAAAAAAAAAAAAAAAAACACATAAAACCCTATAATAGGAAAGTGACCCTAAAACCTAAACTCTAGGGTAATTTGAAAGTACCAAAATTTAAAAAAAAAAATTGTGGACCTTAGACTTGTAAAACTTTAACATTTAACTAAATGGGTCAATAAAGTTTTCAGACCCTTAGAGAGGGCTCATCCCTGTTTTGTAGTTCAAATTGATAAAATATGGGCATGGTTGATTCGAATACTCATCCGTCCAACAATTACCCGTTCTTTTATACCTTTTAAGTGAATCCGCATTTGCCTCTTTAAATTACACCTTAAAAAATCATCCATTGCACTTCACTTTTAAGTTTTACCAATGTACATCTCCGGAGACAACGGCCATTAATAGTCCATAGTCACCCCAATCTTTCTCTTATGTTTGTCTATCAGGCACGTTTGATTGCCGGATTATTTTTAAAAATGACTGAATAAAATGGAATTAAGAATGAGAATAGAGGGGACACGTGAGCTCCACGAGATAATAGATGAGATTATATGTATTAGGATTAGTTGTGCTGTGTTTGGTTAAGTGAGATAAAGACGATGACAATTTTTTTTGACCGTTGAATGTGAAGAGAAATAATCCAAAGGAGGGGACTAGTTAATACCACCCCTCCTCCTTGGATTAGTTAATACCTCAAATGGGGTACTGAATGGACAAATAGTACTGTCTTGTCCAATTTGGTCTTAATCCCTTGTGCATGGACTATGGAAAAAAAGAAAGAAAAAAAGGGGAGAACATGTGTACTTGCCTTTAGAGCCCGACTGGATGCGGAATGAGTTTTGGGGGAATGAAATAGGAAAGAGAGATAAGATAGTAGGGGTTATTATTTATGGAGAGTGGACTTACATTGATGTGATATTTATGAAGGGTAGATAAATTAGTACTTTAGTTTGGAATATTTTGATAATAAGGGGGTAAATTAGTAGTACTTAATTTGTTTTGTAGTTCAAATTGAGAGATAAAGATAAATTAGAGGGTTTGTGATTGATTCGAATTAGAGAGGGCTCATCCCGCCGGATAAAATATGGGCATGGTCTACCCTGTCCATAATTAAGGGGGGAGAGGGCGGATTAAATAGTCCGGATCGGATACCCGATTTTCCTTCCAAACCATTGATCGCTTGTGTGCCCAGAATGACCAATCAGGACCCAACCTCATTCACCACCTTTGTTCTCATCCAAACGAGCCCTAAAAAAATTTAGCAACCCAATTGCTAAAATCATGTTGATTTTAACAAATGTGTTCACCTGGTGCTAAAATCATAGTATTTCAAATCAAAAAATGAAGTGGTTCCGTGTATCGTTTTTCGATTTTTTTGCACCAAATTAAAATACTCCTTTTTTTTTATCTTAAAAGGAATTATTTAATGTACTTTAATTCGGTGTGAAAAATTTCAAAAAAAAATCACCTAAATACTTAATTTGTTGATTTCAAAATCATAATTTTAGCACCTGCTGAACTCATTTGCTAAAATCATAATTAATTTTAGCAACTGAATTGTTAAAATCAAATGAAAAACTAGGTCCGTCTCTTATCCAACCAACAAATACAAATTGATGCCAGGAAAACCAACAAATTTTAAAATATTAAAAAATCTATAAAGGGTCCAGAAATCAAAGATTCAAAGGTCAAAATAAGATATAAGAAGGTTCCAGGAATCAAGGGTCAGGATCATGTGACTAAACCCACTTCATAAGGAGCATATCCCTCCCTCCCTCTCCCTGGTCCCTCCGTCTCTCAAAAAGGCTTCAACATTTTCTTTTCTTGTTTAATAAAAAAGGCTCAACATTTTCAAAGCCTTATATATAGGAGTATATAGTTGTATTGAATTGGAGGAGCATCCCCTCTGCTCTGATTTTGGAATGAACAGTCCTGTTATGGTCATTTTTGAATTTTTTTTTTTAGGCTCAATTTATGATTGGAAAGGTTTATTTTTAGAGTTCGTTGAGAGGACCAATTTTGCCAGAAATTATATCGATGGGATATCCATCAATATGATGTTTTAATTAAAAATGATATAAGGATACAAATATCTTAATTAAATCGAAATAGGCATAAGCCCACAATCACCTCAAGCTTATTTATGAAAAAATACTTAAAGCAAAAATTATTGTGATGCGCTCTGAAATTTAATTTAGTCTAAAAAACATAATCTTTGACACAATATTAGTTTCCACAAGTTGTTTAAAAAACTAAGCAATTATTATAGTCTCCTCCTTTTTTTTTATGACAGTCTAATTAGGCTGAGTTTCAACTATAATATTTTTCAATAATCTTGGACTACAAATTATCAAATCAACAAGTCATTCTTCTCGCATACATTAACTGATTTGACAACTTATGCTTCAAGAATACCAAAAATACTCAAGATACCTGGTGGAAACTCGGCCTAGTCCCAAAAAGAGCTCAGCCATAACAACACCGTCCATATAACTAAAGAAAACATTATAAATTTTGTTTCAAAATCTGAACTCCATAGAATTTCATAGGAATCGTATTTGGGGTTCCCGTAATGCCCTCAATTGTGGGCCCTCTAAAATTTCCATTTGTTATTTGAACCGTTCAATTTCGTAGGAACGTCGAGCATATCATGTATGCAAAAAATCACATTGATCGGATATAGGTAGATACATGATTGAGATTCATTTTGTCTTACAATTCAGTCTCTCAGTCATATTGGCCATTCATTCTTGTAAAATAGACGGTATTCAATCATACAACTATCAATATCCAATCAATTTAATTTTTTATACAAATGATCTATTCAATATTTTCGGGAGAAAAACGGTTTAGATAAAAAATAAAGATTTTAAAAGACCCATAATAAAAGGTACAACGTGTGTGTCTTCAACAGATTTTTGGGACATAAAATCTCACATTTTATGACACTCCAATCTCAACACATAAAATGTAAAAGTGATTTTATGAGATTTTCATAAAATCCTCCTAAAATCTATAGGAAAACCGCTACATTTTTTATCAGTTGGGAAAACAACTCCATTTTATCACATCTCCATAAAATGTTCATTTTATGAGATTTTCATAAAATGCACCTAAAATCTATAGGAGAACAAGGTCCACGAGAGTGTAGCGCATTTGGCCACCACGGGAATCTCAAATCCATTTCTTTTACACAATGAAAATTGCTGTTCAATGAAAAATGTTGACTCTCTCTCTCTCTCTCTCTCTCTCTCAAAAGGCTACACTTTTTTCAAACTCTGACACAATAGAATTCCATAGCACCCATTTCTTTCTCGGAAAAGGGGGGTAACCTTTTTTGACCGAAAATTTTCATAATGAGCTTTGGATGCTTGAGTGTTCATCTTATGATCCGTTCAAATTCACTTTCTTTCTACACAATATTGCTGCTGTTCAAGCTTGGAGAGAGCTCACCCAGTTGACTCTCTCTCTCTCTCAAAAGGCTACACTTTTTTCAAACTCTGACACAATAGAATTCCATAGCACCCATTTCTTTCTACACAATATTTTGTTGTTTAAGCCAGGGAGCTCTCACTCAAGTTGACTCTCTCTCTCTCTCTCTCTCTCTCTCTCTCTCAAAAGGGTTTTAGCATTTCCAAAGGCTATTAACACCCTCTTCTTCCTTTCCCCACAACATTGCTGTTCAAGATAGATCCCACTATCTACCTCACTTATACACTCAAAAAAAAAAAGCCTTCAATGGTCTTCTCTTCTTTGGTCTAAAAACAGAGCACTACAATTTCTACTCAAAAACAGTGGGAGGCAGCAATGACAGCAGTAAATCCTCCACAAATCAGAGGCCGAAAAACAAGAATCAAAACTCTTAGATCGAGCAAATTTGCAGTTTTCATCTTCTGGGTACTCCTAATTTTCTCTCACTTAAATCCATCTTCTTCCCACTACGTTCCCCTGTTCGACCGCAACCGGTCGCCGCCGCTGCCGCCGACGAGAAAAACCCGGTTCTTCAACAACAACGTCAATGCCGGATCGTTTCATGCAGCTCAGAACAGTCCATCTGATCATCGATCTGTCGGCGGTAGCAAAAACGGCGACTGCGATGGAAATTCTTACAAGGACGACGAGCGAGTAGTTCACACGGGTCCGAACCCTCTCCACAACTAACGGACAAATCGACGGCGTGTTTTGGTTTTGGCTACGTTGATTCTGAGAGCATCTCCAGCGGTTAGAGTCGAATATTCGAAACTGAAATTATGTCTCTGTTAGTTAGCGCTGTTTTGTGAATTTTTGACACAGTTGCTTTGCTTAGGAAATTTATGTTGCATTTTGGGGTGCTGCTAGCTAGTTGTTCTTTCTGATTTTTTGATGTTTGAATTGCGGTATCAATACACGTAACAGCGGCGGGTATCGATTGTAGCGGTTGTGAATTTTACAAAAATAAATTTCAACAAAATTTTTTGAAGTGCATAAGGCTAAGTTTTCACTGTGATATTTTCGGTATTTTTTTTATAAGTCATTTTCTTCACATACATCAACTGATTTGACATTTGGTGAAAACAACATACACTTTTTGACTGCACTCGGCAAATGGAATTTTTAGTGGAAACTTAGCCTAAATCAACCCTTAAGCACAAGCATCAGCAATAGTGGTTGAGTATTGACAGTGAACTGATCTGTGTATAGGACGAACCGTTTCACATAACGGGAGGGGAATCCGTCCGATGCATGCGATTTTTAATCTCACCGGTACATGGAAGGGTAACGGCAGCAAAAATTGCAAAAATCAACCGATATTTAAAATTTTGTCCAAAGAAGCCAAATGTGACAGGAGAAGTGATCAAAGCAATATTTGGCCTAGTTGAATCTTGCAAATATGGGTTGGTGCAAAAAATAAGTTTGATTGGAGATTTTGGCTGAGAATTGGGAGATGGTGAAGTGAGGTTAAAAGACTGTGTAAGTTCTTTCTGTCATCAGTTCTCTCTTTTAATTTTCTCTGACTGTAGAATCAATGGTAGCATTGCCTTTACCCCTTTTGGGTCCCTTGTTTAATAAGGTTAGTTATGGAAAGTTAGCAATGGTGAGAGAGAGAGAGAGAGAGAGAGAGAGAGAGAGAGAGAGAGAAGGCAGGCATGTAAAGAAGCAGTTGGTAGTGTTGTGTTAATGCTATTGCTACTTTTGCAGTGTTTTCTTTCTTCTGTACCTTTCTGTTAGGATTTACTGTGCTTGTATTTAATTGGTGTAATTACTAGTGCTCATCTACTACAACTCAGAAAAACTTGGGGGCAAATAAGGGTACCACGTGGCGCATTATGTGGTACCCACCACAGTCGTCCAAAAATATTTTGGACGGCTAAAATACGCGTTGGGTACTGTCACATGGTACTTAGTCGGCATCCAAGTTTTTCTCACTGCTATTGTTTTTTCATTCTCTCTCTCTCTGTACAAAAAAAAAAAAAAAAAAAACCCAAGTTGATAACTGGAGTGGTATATATGTCTGCACGTATATTCATTAAGTTTCTGTAACCGTTCAAATTTCAATATATACGCACCTTAAGATTTAAGTATTATGTTTGCGTGGTTAGTTGTGTGATAGAGTAGTGTGTCCCAAGCATTATTCTATCGTTTTGCATTTTAACATCACTGAGTGAACTTGGCTACGTGTATCATGTGGTCGTTTTCATTTACCATATTCTTTTTTTCCCTATTTTTTTTGTTTTTAATTTTGAGAAGGGAACTTATGGGGTGATAAAGCAAAAGGGGCCCGCATTTTATTGTCTTATATCTAACCATTCTATGAATTTCAAAGTTGTCAAAAGTTCAAGTACACCCGAAAAAGGAAACCAACTTTTGGACAAAATAAGGTCAACCAATTGGCCCCATGTCATGTCAACAGAAATTATGGTTATACTAACTTTTTTGCTTTTACTTTTATATCCATCAAAATTAGTTTTTTTTTTAAAACTATTTTCAACAAAAGAATTTCAAAGAGTAGTTGTTTGGGAAAAAAAATTCTCTTTGATACTTTTGTTAATAAATATTTTAAAAAAATGAAGAACAGTTTCAATTTTTTGAAAAACTTTTTTAACTATATTCAATAAAAAAGGGGTTTTTATTTTATTTAGGGTGGAGAATATATACTAAGGGTACTACGGTCAAAAAGTTGATATAATTAGCTTTAAAGTAAAGACAAGAGAGGCAAGTGACATTTAGTTTGAAAAGTAATGGAGGACAGTGAAATTTCAAAAAGTGTAGGGGAGGTCTTTGTATTTGTCAAAAACCTTAAGGGAGGTAACTGAAATTTTCCCTAATTCCTAAAGAAGTGTTTGGGAGCAAATTATCTTTGAAATTTCGGATAGAAAACTCTTGCGAAGGTGATTTTTGAATTCTAGATTCTTCAGTTCTTTTATCATAATATATTTTGATAGAATTGATTTTATAATTAGCTCCCAATTTTCCAAAAAAAAAAAAAACATAATGCATTAAAACATCCAGAAATCACCTCTCTAATTTAGAATTTTTTTTAACTACTGAAAAAGTTTATAATGCATAATCTTGATAACAATGTAAAAATAAGCACAAAAAATTTAGATTTCTAGATTGAAATGGCCTATCTGTGAATTTTTTTTAACACAGTTTTTGAATTTTGTTTTTCAAGTATTTGCCCATTATTGGTAATAGAGAGTAAGAAATGGGGTAATTTATATATAGTACTATGGGGGACCCGGGGTCCAAGTGATCGGCCCTGGTGATCGCATCTGAGCCGTCCATCTCGACAATCGACGGCCATTCATCTCTGTAATCGATGGTTTGGATTTTTTCATGAAAGAATTAACTCTTTCATGAAAAAATCTATGACGTCCAAAACACTTTTAGAAGGCTCGAATGCGATCACCAGCACCCCTCTTCCATCTAGGGGATCTTTTCCATCTAGGGGATCTTTGATGAATTTGAATAAACATTGTGAGTACTCCAAGAAGAGAAGTCCTCGTCTGTTTCATGACTTAATGAAGTCTTAATTAATGCTTCCAGTTTTCCTCAAAGGGGGATGCCTGTCTCGCCTGGCCAACACGCTTTCTCAAGGTTTAGGAAATTAATTCCCGACAATACATTAACTACATATGCAGATGTTTCATACGTATATGTGTTGTGTATAACTGTATTTGGGTTGAGCAGTGCTACACGCATCTACTCCTGTGCACGGGTCGCTTTGTGGGGTCCATTTCGAAGTCTCACATGAATAATCTTAGCCGTGCGTTTATTTTACAATGTGGTTTCGAGTGGCACAGTAAAAAATAAGCTCAATCTAATACTCTCTTATAAGTGCATGATCCAATTTTCCAATATCAAAAATTGAAAGATTGGATCATACACTTATGTCGTTTGATTGAGCTGATTTTTAGTAGCCCGCTTAAAAATAAATTTTTCAAAAAATGAACATCTCGGATTACTCATGTAGGATCTTGAAATGGATCCCATGGCACAATCTGTGCGCATAGACTTACCCATTTGGATTTAACCATGTGTTGTGAGTTGAGTAGTGTGAGTAGAGCTATAAACGAGCTGAATCGAGCGAGCTTGAGAATGTTCAGGTATGTTTGTTAAGTTTTTATGCCAACTTAAGCCGAGCTCGATCTTAATGAAATTTGACGAGTCAAGCTTGTCTAAGTTAGAGTCGAACTCAAACTTGTTCACGAGTCTTAATGAGACAAAAATATTACTAAAAAATTAATGCTCTGATACAAGGCTAAAATTTCAAGTAAAATTTTTATTTTGTTCATAATTAAGTTCATATATTTATAAAATTACAAAAACCTACTGAAATTTAAGTGTATACATGTACATGTTATACAATTTTTATTATGTAAATGGAAAAAAGTTATATATATTCAAAGTTATATGTGAAACTATTATGAGATATACATATATTCTCTAGGTTTGAGCCGAATACTTCCAGATTGAAGTTAAGCTCATTCAATATAAAAGAAGCCTAAAATTGAGGCTTAAGTTCGGCTCGTTTGATACCTTAATCGAATTCAAACAAACCTATACTGAATTGAATCTTGAACATGTTCGCAAACGACTCTGGTCATTTGCAGCCGTAAGTATAAGTGCTAGAATAACTCCCTCCTCTTTGGATTCATTGAGCGCCCATTATATCCAAAAGGCCGCCTATATATGGAGCTTATTTTAGATTATTGTAGCTGAAAAATCCTAGATTGCCTAGGTTTAATAATTTGCTAGGTTTTTAGTCTCTTATAAAAAACAATACACCAATATGATAAGAATTAATTAAACAATAGAAAGCAATCAAAACAGAGAACACCAAGATATACGTGGAAAACCCCAATACGGGTAAAAATCACGGGAAGGAATCAAACACTATAAAACATTGTGCGGTTACAAGTAATCTTACCCTACGATTCTGAATCCTCACAAATCGTCCTAAGAACTACTTGCTGAATCCACGTTCACCACACCCAGTGCTTGATTGCCGCTGCCTTGAATCCACAAGCCTTCCAATACCCTTCGGAAATCCACCAAAGGAAAACTCAAAAAAGTTGAGAACGAATATGTATAAACTTCTTGGAGTTAAATGCGTTGATAAACGATGCATAAGTTGTACTCCAAGACTCAATATCGAGAACCCTCTCAAAATCTTCTCTTGCCTCTCATATTTTTAATGGTGGCTGCTCAAACCCACGGTAATAGAAGCCGCAACCCTCGTGAGAATCTTCTCATGCATGCATGATGTCTGTCTTCTACTGCCTTTGTTACTTCTTATAAGGTGATAGCCAAGAAAAAACTTCCTTGTTAAGGAATAATTTTTATATAGCAATGGAACCTTTCCAAGATAATTGATTTGGCCCAAAATTTCCAATTTGCCCATATCGTGCAAATCATTCCAATTATACCAAGTACTTGATGCTGTGTAAATCGATGTCGTGCACTCTAATGTACTACACAATCACGGTCCCTCGTTACAAGACACATTGATTCCTTCCACTTTCTACACAGACATTCTAAAAATAACAGAAAAATAAATTACAACTCAATAAACGGGGATACACCCAAATATGTGTTTTGTCGTGGAATTGCCAACAAAGAGAGACCTCGGGCTATGGACCTTACAGTAGCTTCTATATTTTAATAGATTTATTTTAGGTTATAGTAGCTTCAATATTTTAATACAAATGAATATTGTTAATATGGTGAAATTATTACTCCATTAAGCTTTGGCAAAAGTTTAGTGTGCGCTGTGAAAAGTTGAAAATCACCTTGTAAATTGCTTAAATTAATTGAAATCCTGGTCCGTAAAGTGTCTCAACTTTTCCAAAATTCATGAATCTTAGATTGTTAATCAAGGAAATCACCTTTTAGATTGCCATTTACAGGAGCTTGCATGATTGGGAACAATTATTCTTTAGAATCTGATTGTAGCTAATAAAATTTCAAAATATTATGAAATGCTGTAAAATATTTGCATTTTTATGTGCAAAAATACATTTGGCTAAAAGGGTGTTGTGAGTTAAAATATAGTCCAAATTCAAAAAATTCTTCCAGAGATGATTTTTTTTTTATTCTTGACTATACAGTTCATTTCTCAAAATCTATTTTGTTATAATAAAGCATTTCCGAAGTTGCAGCAACCAAACACTGGAATTAAAAATATAAAACATGGTTGGCCAAACACGCCCTTAGAACTGCTAGATGTTGGACACTGACTTAGGGGGTGTTCCACTAATCCAGTTTTTTGAAAAAATTGGTTTTTCACGGTTTTTTATGTGATGTGTTGTGAGAGAATGACTTGTCTCGGTGTTTGGAAAAAACAGTTTTTTGTTAGATATGCTTAAAAACCTCAATGCACAGCTTCACTAAGTGGATTCTTGAGCTTTTTGGTTTTTTATGTTTTACGAGACATCTCATTCTGACCACATACATCAATTAAAAGTCCCAAAAACCAAGCTTAATGAAACGGAGCCTCAACCTTCCCTTTATAAAATGAATATTTTGCTATTCAAAATCAAAAAAAAAAAAAAAAGGAAAGAAACTTCCCCTTGAAATTTGAAAATAAAGGACGTTTGCTATAATTCTATAGACTATAAAAAGATGGCGCAAAATAAGAGGGGCATCCAAAGCACTTGGATATCCATGCATTGCCAAAATATATGATTATGTTTAGTTTAAGGAAATGACTACAATACACGCTCAATAAATGTGTGTACCATATGCACCTATTGTATGATCTAGATTATGCCATCTCATTAGCAATGGTAACATTTTTTAGTTTTTCGTAACTTTTCATCATGCAAATGATTCGTAACATTTTGGTGTGTCTCGTAACTTTTAAAAAAAAATCGTAACTTTTGCAGGGGTGTGTATTGTAACCTTTTTCGTAGTTCAAATTATTGTCTTAATCAACACACTAAGATATAGTATTATATTTTTATGCATGTGCGTGCTGTGTGTATTCGTTTTGACATTTGTAACTTCATCTTCTCAAAGTGAGATATTAATAGATAAAGAAAGCCATAGAAACTTCCTTGGAATGAGTTTTTTCTTTTATTTATTAGGAAATCAAATGGTAAAGCCTTTAGAAATGGCATGGCTGGAGGAGAGGGGGCAATTTCTTGTGGGTGAAGTTTTGAATAGTTCCAAATTAAGATTCTGTGTTGGGGACCTTGGGGTGTGACTTGTGAGAGTACTAGAGGTGTAGGCTCTATTGTTATGAGTTTTATGCTACCTCAATTTCAAAAATAATGTCCGGTCTGTAAAACGAGAACTTCAAAAAAGATATTTTTTGTCAAAAAAAATTCAAAACTTTATTCACATATTAAAAGAATTAATTCATCGATATCTCTTAATTTGTGAAAACGTTTGAAGCTTTTTGACTTTTTTGTGTTGAAGTTCTTGTTATGGAGACTGAACTATCTTTTTGAAACAGAGGGAATACCTATCGGGGTCATTTCCTCTCCATACTTCATCCCTTCATACCCGTCCATAACCTCAATTTCAGTCCACATCTCGGGCCCAAATTATGATCCGAACCGTTCACCTTGTAGAACACGTAAGAAACTAGTCTACAAATTTTCCTTATGATCGAATACGAATGATATGTGAATAAGTTACTTTTGTTCTGCAAATTAAAAGGTTCAAAAAGAGACTATATTTATCATTCATTTTGCTTTAAAATTTGCAGCGTGTTCATGCGCCTATCGATCTTCAATCATACTTATATTTTGTAGACTCATAAATTTTTGCGTGTTCCACGAGGTGAACGGTTTGGATTATAATTTTAGACCTGAGATGTGGACCAAAATCGAGAGTATGAAAAGATATAGAGGGATGGAGAATGGAGAAGAAATGATCCCCTATATAGATTTGTAATTTTTCCCCGTAAATGAATGTTTGCTTGGTGCCATTATGGTGTAGGACTATATGCATGTGCAAGTTGGAAATGGTTGATCATGTGAGGAGTGGAAAAAAATTACCCCGCCCGAGATCATCGGGTAATTTTTTAGTCTGTTTTTTTTTTTGTTGTCAGACAGTACTCCAGATATAGAGAGACATGCAACCGTAAATGTAATATTTTTTTTTTTTGATAACAGTCATTTCATATAACCAGCCCAAAGGCAAAGATTTCATCACAATAAACAGGAATAAACCAAAACTACCAAAATCAAAGACACGAGCAACTGCAAAGAGCACACAGGCTCACAGGCCCAAGACACGTACTGCAAAAGCAGACCTACACTAGGTGCGGGCGTAGAGTCCGTCCTCGATTTGGTAGAAGAGGATCCCAAAAGGGGACACCCAGCTCAAACCAGACGTAACAACACACTGATGAAATCATAAAAACCACCCAAAAATGGGGGCAATAAGATCCCACAGAGGGATAAAATCCCACAGGGGCATAAACAAGGGAAAAAACAAAAAAGAAAACAAAAGAAAATAAAAACAACTCAAAGGAACCCCGGTCAGAGAAGTCGCCGGAAACCGCCGCCGCGCCGGATCAAGTAACTTATTCGCCGGAGGAGCAAACCCTCATCCCCAATCTTCAAATCAGATCCTGAACGGGTCCTCGTTAACCGGAACCACGGAGGGAGGCGGACGGTGGAGCGGTGGAAGCAACGAAAGAGATGGAGGTGGAAGCGGCGTGGTCAGTAGGAGGTCGAAAAAGATGATATGGAGGTGAGGATGAGGGGATCTGAGAGAGGAGGGGAGGGGGGTGAAGGCAGATGAGGCGGTGGCCTCACCCCCTCCCGAGCAAAACCCTAGAAAAAGTTAGAGAGAAGGCAGAGGATGTTTCTAGAGAGAGAAGGTGCTGGAATCGGCCCGTAAATGTAATATTAAATAGGGCAAATTTCACTAACACTCCCTTGATTTTACTCGAATTACACTTTGAAATCACGTTGGACTCTGCTTACTGCCACCTCCTTTACTCTTCTTGTTGAGATTATGAAAAGTCAAATATTCTGACCATAAGTTAAAAACGATAAACCCAAGTTATACAAGACAAGAATCGAAAATATTAAAACTATGGACCGAACTTGAAAAAATAAATATCAAACAAAAGAAAAAAAAACTTATTTGCTTTGAATTATGTTGTCTTCGATGAACCTTTTTGGCCTTTTGTTATAATGCTTTGACCTTTCATATGCCTCTCTTGAACGCGAATAATTTTTTTTATGGTAAACTAATAAAAATCTAAAAAAGGCAAATAATTAATTTTGGCCAAACTATTTCTTGGATTGTTGATTTTGTGCTTAGGAGATTTATTATTAATTTGTTAGTTTTACATTAATTGATTTAGTTTTAATTACCTAGTTATTTGAGTTGTTTTAATTGACAAGGTTAAAATTGGTATTAACAGAGAAAATGGACTAATGTAATACACAAAATACTAAATTAGGAGAGCGCAATTAATTTTCAAGAGCAGAGGGGTTGACAATGTGATTCCAATAAAATCGAGGAGGTGTTTGGTGAAATTTACCCTATCAAATATTGGACTTTATACTAGGTAGGGGCGGGACTATAAATAAATGAATTACAGAAAAAGAATATCAACCCCCCTCAGAGTGGGAATTTATGGCACAATAATCACAAAGCTCGGGCGATTTGGCACCCGTTTTCCACCAATCGTGTAATGTGGAGATACTATATGAAATTTCTGAGTTGTATCTTAGAGCGGTATTCCACCATCAGCACCTAAACGATGGGAGAGGAATATGCCTTTAGGTTAGCGACTTGACGTGCCTTTCATGGATCTCACATACTATTTCTCTAAGTCCATTTGTATATCATATATGGAGTGATATATTTGATTGATTGTTTATAGTTTCTGTGTTAATTATTTGGTATCTTGTGATTATTGTGGTATAAATTCCTCATAGAATCATTGTATATAGAGGTGGCAAACGGGCCAGACCAGCAATATAAATGCCTAATACAATCATTGTATGTAGAGGTGTTAAACGGGTCGTACCAGCCATTTAGCTTCGTGCCATGCCGCGTCGGCCCGTTTACTTAATTGTGTCGTGCCGCCCTGCCATATCTCCGACCGAGTTTCGTTGGGAATTTTTTTTTGCATAACAACTATATCTATATATAATCTTATCAATACGATTTTGAAACAAATAATCGTAAAATAGGTTTTTATATGTAGTACTAATTTAAATAAAATTAGCGGTATTTATGTAATAATAATTTTAGTTTTCTATGATTAATGACTAGCGAGTCAATTTATTTGATAAAATTAAAATTATTTTTTTGGTACATCAAAAATCAGTATTTGTTGTGTCGTACCCTGTGCCTACTTCCGTGCCGTGCTCGTGTCATGCCATGCCAATGTCCGGCCTGTCTAAATAATACTTGTTGTGTCATATCGTGCCACATTTAAACGTGTCGTGTCGTGAACCCAACCCGTTTGAAACTTCTCTAATTGTGTGGACACGATATGGTGGGCACCAACTCATCGCACTGTTGTGCACTGGCTTTGTCATTGAAGAGTGAAGCGCCCATGTACTGATTTCTTCAATTGTGTGCCATGTACGAATGTTGAAAAGAGTTTTACTAGGTACGCACCCTTTCAAACACACTTTCAAACACACCACTCGATGATGTGAGATGACACAACATATTTTAAAGATCCATTTATCTCGAGGAAAAAGGAAAAATTTAAGATTGCTAGCAAGAGGTTCGATCAACTTGATTTTTGGCATGAAAATGTTCATGCCAAGACCTACAAAATGAACAATTTTGATTGTTTAAATGTGCAGTGCAACTCACTTTATTTGGTGGTGTTTAAGTAGAACGCTAAAGGCCTTTAACATGTGACACTATAAAAAGTAGAAACAAAAACCAGAAAATCCAAATATAGAGTTTTTTAAGCCAAGTCAAAACAAACTGGTCCTTTGGGCTAATCAACGGTTAAGATTTTTTTTTAGGGTTATCTACTTATTTGGTCCCTATAAAATAGTCTCAGTTTTATTTTCATCCTCGTAGAATATTCTGTTTCAATTTTAGTGTTACAGTTTATGATGCACTTCAATATTTACCATTTCCATCAATAAGTGGATAGAAAATGCTTAGGTGGATAACGGAGGATGATGTGGAGGCTATTTGGCGAAGTGGAACCCCCCCTCTTAGATGAACCCCCCTCTTAGATGGATATATAGCCTAGAGACTGATGTGGCACTCCATGTCATTGAGTTGCAGCTGTGTAATTGGATGTGGGGCCCACAGCTGCAATTCAATGTTACAAAGCATCAATAATTGGTTTATCTTTAGTTGGATTACCATTAGACATATGGAGTTTGAAGACGTTTAAAAGTATTGGGGAGCTTTGGGGGCACTTCATCAGTGCTAGTAATGATGCTTTGTCTGATTTTTCTTTCTCGAAAGCGAGTATGCTAGTTGCCACGGACGCTAAGAACAAAATTGATGAATGTATATGGGTTGAAGTGCAAGGAAGCGAATTTGAGGTGAGAGCTGTGGAAGGTAGTTCTTTCCACGACCTCAAGAGTATGATGGAAATTTTGGCTCTTCAAACATCTTTTTGCAACGTCGGAGTTGTCGGTAATCAAGTCTTGGCTGGCAACAAGGATGGGACAACCAATTATGTTCTTGGCCATGGGAAAAATTCTGAGCAGCTTAGTGGGAAAGACTTTTCCTTTTAATCTAAGCAAGCACATGTGGACCATAAAGATGTGGTGGTTGATTCTCAAGTTGATTCTTCTTCGTTGATTCCTGAATCCATTGGGCTTTGTGGAGTTAAGGATGTTCTCCATGCCCATGCTGAGGAAGATATATGTGCTATTCAATCCCATGACGAAGAAGCTCAGAGTTTGGGTGCTATTATTAAGAACAAAGACTTTTTTGGTGCAGATAAAGATTACATAAATGGGCTTGTTGCGGACTCCAACCAATCTAATTCATGGGAAGAAGAGGATGCCGATTTAGCCGATACTAACAAGGATAAGGAGGTAGTGGCATTTGACCAAGGTTTTTGGAATCTTTCCGAAGTGGGCTTTTTGAATGAGAAAGATGTTGAGGGTATCCAGTTAGTTGTGGATCTCAATCCTGCTGATGTTGTGAAAGATACTGGGAAAGGAAAATGGAAGCAAAAACGGATTGGGGAAATGCGTGGCTTTCCTAAATCTAAGAAGAAGGGTTGTCGAAAAAGAAAAAATGCGTAGTGTTTAGATCTGCCATTGCTGCTGCTGCATTATCTGTTTCTTCTAAAGGCATTAACAGGATTCATCTTAATACTACTCAGGCTTCTCGGTCTATAAGCAAGATTTTGGGTGAAGATTTTTTGGGGGATGACGATGATGTCATCAACAGTTTTTCTGTTGCAAGTTAATTGTGGCGATAGTGTTGTTTTTTTTAGGCGTTTGGTTGGGTTTTGTTGGGTTTTGTTTGGGGCTTTGGTTTAGGTTTCTTTTTTGTGGTAATGCTTTCTTGTTGGGGGTTTTGGTTGGCTTCTTGCCAGCATCATATTGTTTTTTCCCTCTTGGTTCCTAGCGGCAGGTGTCTTGTGGTGTGAGGGGAGTTTTCTTTGTGTTTCTGCCCTTTCTTCGTCTTGTTTGCCTTGTTGCTAGGATCCTTTTAATCTTTGTAATTCGTTTTCAAAGGTTAATAAAAAATTTTGCTGTTCAAAAAAAAAAAAAAAAGGTTTATCAACCTGTTTTCACGTAGAAACACCGAGAGAAACCACAAGCGCCTAGTGTGGTTTGTGAGATGGATGTGCCAGAACTGTTCACTGCAGACCGAGTGTGATGGAGGACTATGAGCCCTTTTGACTTCGTTAGTGCGATTGTGTGCAACCCTCAAAGGGTAGAGTTGCAATATGGTTCGTGGTTTGCCTGCGAGCGAGAACTTAACAATTTCCCAACCATTGTGAAAAATGTAGAGCAATGAGATAAAACGAAAACCAACTTTTATAAATGAAAATTAACAAAAGTGGAGTACAAGGGGTCCATAACAAAAGTGGGATTGGGTTTCTTTAATTAAACTTAAAAAGAGTTTAACTTAGCAATTAAATTACCATAAAAAAAAAAACTTAGCAATTCGGATTCATTCAATGGAATTTGACTTGGTCTTCCCACTATGGGTGTTTTTTGGAATAAAATTTTTCAGTTTGAGGTACACCAATTTTGAGAACTTACTACTGAAAAATAAACTTAAAAAGACGTTACCGATATTTTCAATACCGGAGGGAGGTTAGTGTCAATTTCAATACATAAGGGATGTATGAGTTGGCATAATATTTTTCATGGAGATGATCTAGTGTCCACATCATCTCCACATCACTCGGAGTTAGACACATAAGCATTTTCCGTTCACTTGTTAACGGAAAGGGCAACATTGAAATGCATCATAAATTGTAAGGGTAAAATTGAAATAGAATATTCTACGAGGACGAAAATGAAATGGAGACTATTTTATAGGGACCAAATAAGTAGATAAGCCTTTTTTAAAAAAAATTGTTGTTAGATTCACATAACTTTTTTTAATTAATTTAAAGGTAAAAATTACGTAAAAAAAAAAAAAAGTTCAATAAATACAAAAGGAATTGAAACAGCTATCTATCTTAGTATCTTTATAGTCTTGGTTTTGTTTTATCTTCATTTTCTTTATACATTTTCGGTCCATAGTTGTACATTTGTATGATTCCTTTCATGTAGACGAACGATTGCTTCCAAAAGTTCTAACGGAAAACTAAACAAAAGATCACAGAAAATAAATAATATTCGCGCGGTTGCCTTCTAAGACAAATTGGTAAATTGCTTTTAAGCCAAACTCATCCTTACCCTTGGGCACACTCTCACACTCTCTCTTCCCTATCAACTTTCATCTTGCTGTGGTTTATTATCTCCACCCACCGCAGATGCCATATCTTCCCTTTACCTGTTTTTGGCATTACTTACATAATCTTCATCCTCTTATCACCAACAGATCATCTCAATTTGGGCAGGAATGTTGAATGAGAAAAGGGCATATCCTTATGAACAGGCTGGTTGAGAAAAGGCCATATTTATGATCAGGATATCAACTACCCAAACACGGTCTTATTAATGTTAAAATGAATGCAGGTCCCAATCGACGACATGCCATGTAAATATGGGTGGTTGGTTTTTTTTTATGATAAAGGGGTTAAAAAAGGATGGGTTTTTTCAGAGGAAGTAAGAACTTCATTAATAAAAGATATTACAAATTACCGAGTTTAAACAAATACTACTGAAAGGACATAATGCATACAAGAAAGACAGATAACATGACCAAATTATAAGAAGAATACATCTAGCGTTAAATTGTTTTTGTGCATGCAAAATGTTGATAAACAATATCACGGTATTTTCACTATTGACGAGACTCCCATAAAAAAAAGGATGGTTTAAATTGGGCTATGAATTGTGTAATTATAATCTAATCGAGAAAGTTCTATAAATTTGTTTCCCACATATATACTACATGTTTTAAGATTCTTTTTTCATTCAAATAACTCACATGGGCTAATGCCATAGAACTTCTTAAAATTATATAAAGTAAAAAATTAATAAAATAGAGTATGATATATGTAAATATTTGAAATGGTGCATGGTCCGACGGGCACCCCCTCCAAGCACTTGTATTTGCCCCAGCCACTGGACTAGGGTTCCTGTAGTGTCCTAAGACACTACCCCTCTAGTAGTTCTCTCAATTGTGGGTCCTATAAAATCTTAATTTTGGATCTAAATTGTTCATTTTTTAAAGAATGTTGTCATATTACAAAAATTATGATCATTGGAGATTGATAGACAAATAATTTTGACAAATTTGTCTTATAATTTATTCTCTAAATGATGTTGCCATTCATTTTCTTAAAATAAATGATATTCGACCATATGGTTACTAGTATCTACTTGTTAAATTTAATTTTGTGCACAAGGCCGGCCCAGGCCCAAGGCCTACAAGGCCTGGGGCTAGGGCACTCCCAAAATCCCCAAAATTAGGGGCACTCCCATAAATTTTAGTGTTAGGCTTGAGTAGAAGTCTTTTTCAAGGTTAGTCCCTCGGTTTCTTTTTAACTGTTTATTACGAAAACTCGTGCAATTTTCGAATAAAACTGATGTTATTATTTTGCTGAATGAACAGGGTAAGAAATCAGCAGAAAGAGCTTGAGATGCATAGGTGCTATTACGTTTTGATTTTCGGGCCTAAAGATAGTCATCTGAGTGGGTACTCGAAGAATGAAATTGCTGGGCCTCTAGGCCCAAGACCAAACAAAAAAATGAAATAATTGTTGTGCTATGTGAATTTTTTTATTTTTTTTTAATCAGATGCCCGGACTAGCAATTGTGCGCACCTGCACTAATTCTGGAACATTGAGTTAATGACCGGACAAACCCTCCAGTAGTCTCAAGGTTGGGAATGTTTGGCCTTCGTGAGATTCGAACTAACATGCTACCTCGTTGATGACAATAACTTATTACTTTCTCATGTCCACTTGGCCACACTCATTGAGATTGATTCCAGAGGCATATTTGACAACACCATTTTCACTTATACCAAACCAAACCGAGCCTTATACCATTTTTACTTGTACATATATTTTTTTGATCGGCATACTTAACAGATTTGCCATACAGTTTAAATACAAAAACAAAGGGAAAATATAGACACGATTTTGAAAATTTTTATAGATGAGAAGAGTGGACAGAAATATGGGTATTTTGGGCCTTTATGGAAAGCACAGGCCGGTCCAATTTTTGGACCCAAAATACCTCCACCAGATAAGTGTAGTTCCGCCCCAGTCAAAAACAACATCCTCAATTTCTTTGACAAGTCCTCATATTTGAAAATATTCTTTTCTAAGGTTGTTTTTCCTTTCACTTATCATAATTCAACAGAATTTTCAATCCTTGACCATTGAAACTTGTTTTTATGGACCAGTTTGATCAATTTTAAAATATGATAACATGGACAACAAATTGTCTGACTAATGCGTCACTTTTTTATTTTCATTTTTTCAAAAGACTAATTTACGAAAATCGAAGAAGAATCAAGTCCGATTCATTCACAATTCACGAATTATAATTCAACGAATGAGCTTGACTTAGAATTTCAAAATCATTTGGTACATGAGTCGAGCTTGAGTAAGCCGAAGTTCATATTGGCCCGATAAAAACTCGATGAATGATTAATAAAGGATTGACTCGATAAAAGGCTCAGGAAGAGTTTGACTAGTGTTGGAGTAACAAGAATAAAAATGTTTTGATGTACGATCCGCAAAAAACATACAGTAGATCTAAATTTCTTTGAAATAATTTTTTTAAATAGAACTAGTATATATGTATCAAATGGATAATGTTTTTGGTTCATTAAGGTTCAATAACAAGCCAAGACTCGACTCCAACCTAGGCTATCTCGGTTCGAGTTCGGTTTGTTGAATTTCGGGTTTGGCTTGAGCTCGACCTCACTAAAATCTTCACAACACAAGTCGGATCTACGAATACGATGCCCCCGACTAACCCTATTAATAATTACTTTGATCTTGAAGGCAAACAAAATTGGATTGAAATCCTATGGTTTATACAATGCTAATGTATCCAGAGTATAGGCTTGTTTTGAGCACATTAATTTCTTCAAAGTAATAGCGCTAGAGACACAACAGTTAATGCAAAGAGTGCATCACCAGCAGAAGGGACGAATGCTTAAAACTTAGCCAAACAATCGGGATCACGTTAAATTTGGCTTGAATCGACTTGTTTGCAGCTCTATATAAAACAAAACAACCCAGTCCGGTTTGTGAAAGGCTCAAGGCTTATTCCAAAACTTGACAAAGGTTTTTTGACAAGTAAATGAAAAACCTTGACACAGTTGAGTACCATTAGGTTCGGTTCGGTCTAAATTAATTTTTGACCCAGTTTGGACTAAATTAATTATTCCAAATGATTGTGAGTTTCAAGTGATTTTTTGTTTAGCATTTCGTCAATATTGTTGTGATTAACCATTTTTATTGATGGGTGAAATATTAGAAAAATATATAATTTAAATTTTTTTGAATTCTATAATCGCCAATTATTGTTTCTATCACAACATTATATAAAAATCGTGAAAAATCAGTTTATTCTAAAAATACCTTTAGCAGAACACCCGGCGAATTTTGAAGAAACAATAGAAAATGAGATTAAACACATATTAGTTGGAGTATTAAAATTCAATTCATCAGATTTTTTTTATAAAAAACATCTAAACACTTATTTTACAATAATTAACGCAAAGGATTGGATAATTTATATAGGGACAATGCTACTCGTACAGAGGGAGTTGCACAGAAAATGCATAGAGGGTGCTCAGGGACCCACGTTTAGCTCCCACACGAGTGATCCGAACCGTTCATTGTTTTTAGAACATTTTTTTGAGGGGCCCCACAAAATTTTAGCTCAATCGGACGGTTAGAAGTGCTCAAACCAAAATCCCACCGTTTCCAATCAAAAATTTAAAAATGTTCTAAAAACAATGAACGGTTCGGATCAATCGTGTGTGACCCAAAGGTGGGTCCCCGAGAACCCTCTGTGCATTTTCTGTGCAACTCCCTTTGTACCCATATGTTTACCGTTTATATAGAAACTTCCACGTGGCCTCTTGAATGAGAAAATTTTGGGTGTCGGCTTGGTATATAGTGCGCATTTTGGTTGTCCAAAAGTATTGCGCAATTTGGTTGTCAAAAAGTATTTTGGACGGTCTAAATTTCTCCTTTCTTCTTTCCTCTCTCTCCCCTCTTTCTCTCTCTTTTTTTCTATTTAAAATCCGAATGTTCAAAAACATTTTTGGACGGTCGAAATTACGAGTGCACAAGAAAACCGATCCGATCCGGACCGAACCGGTCTATTTGGTAAGGTTCTATGGTTCATTGGTCAGGTTATGGTTCTAAAAATCTAAGAACTAACAATTATGGTTCGGTTAATGGTTCTCAATTTAAGAACCACGGTTAGAACCAGACCGGACTGTATAATATATATTACATAAAATCCTATAATTATTTATTTATTTGATTAGTTGTTTTTGTGTTCTAGATTCTAAATAATGTTTTGAACTAATGTGTTGTGATAAAGTCTTTTTTAATTGGGTAGAACCGGAATCAAACCAAAATCGGTGTGGCCTTGCGGTTTGGATCTGGACAGGTTTTTCATCTATATTGGTTATGTTTAGGTTCTTAATTTTTTAGAATCTGTCGGAATGATCCGATTACTGAATTTGTATCTAATCCGGACCGTGTGCACCCCTAGCCGAAATGTGCACCTCATAAATGGAACTATGGAAGTGGGTACCATAGTATTTTGGCACAATGGTGCACTATCAAGAATCAACAATGTGAAATGAATGAACGAATTTGGCAACGGTCACCATCACCGTCACTGATTTTTCGCAGTTGCAGAGTCCAGACGAAGTGAACAGCACTGCTACCAGTCAAAATATCTAGCCTAGAAAGAGAAATGCCTGAACTTCTAGGGAGAAAATCCTTATCTAGAGAGAGAGAAGGCCTGAAGCAATTCTGTTCATTTCATCTGAGCTCCTCCTCAAATCTCATCCATGGCTTCACAATCGCCATGGTCACTTCCATGGAAGAGAATCACCCGTTCCCCAATCAAACTCCCAAATTCCTCTTCTTCTTCTTTTTCATCAAATTCTTCAGTCATTTTTGCGTACCGTGCTATTCACAGGAAGCAAACTCATCTCACCGCTTTCTCATTTGAAGATCCCTCTTCTTCTTCGCCGCCTAGGGTTTGTTGCGGTGGTCATAATGCAGGGAAAAGAATGAGGAAATCTGTGAACAAGAAGCCTGAAAAGAGTGGTGAGGAGGTCTCCTCTGTCGATCGACCAAGGTCAAGAAAAAGAAGTGCGACGTTGAGTTTGAAATCGTTGTTTGGAAGGCAATCTTTGGGGCGGAGGATCGTATTCGCGTCGAGGAAAGTCAGAAGCATCATTTTGCTCAACGTGATTACTGTCGTTTATGGTAATTTTTTTTATTGACTGATCTAATTTATGGGTATGGTAGCTTTTCATTTGAGCAATATTGTGCGAATTGTTTTGGAAAATGTTTTCAATTAATCCTTGAGCTTTACTTTATGAATTCTTTTCGAGAATACTGTCGATCTTGTTGTTTTAGCTATTTTTCTGTGGTGGAAATTGGATTGTAAATTTGTCATTGCCAAAAACAGTTTCTACTAGAACATTGACGAAAAATTTGAAACCATCAGAAATTTTTTTGTATGCTCGATAGATATTTTGTTTTACACTGGGTATAACTACTTTTTCAACTTTGATTTGCTCTTTTTAAGTACTTATGGCTACGTATTTTATGTCTTTAATTGTTATTCCGGCTTTGCAGTGGCGGCTCCAGGATTATTTCTTAGGGTGTTCTCCTAGACCAGAGGACCCTATGTGAGGGGGCTCACTACACGCGTTTAGTGAGCTCCTCGGCCGTCCCTTGCTAAGGAGACCGCAAATAACTAAGATCATAAACAAGTTTCTGTAATAACAATAAAAACTGTATCTATCAATTTTAAATTTTTGTTAGTTTGGCAAGTAGAAAACTCTACCAGCAATTCAAACAAAAATGTGTAAAATCAAAATTGTGGAGTACAAATACATATACTCCTGTACCCAAAAGAACTATAGAATGACAGGCACTCAAAAAGTCAAAAATAGAGAAAACGGGCAACTATACATTTGTGCAGAAGAGAGAGAAGGGCAATGAAAAAGGTGTTTTGGGTAGTACAAATCAAGTCCATATCAACCAATTGTGTCACTAGTTCTCATACTTTTTTAATTTTTGAACTGAGCTCTAGTACTTTTTTTTTTGGTAAAGAAGGATTTTATTACCAAAAAGAAACCTAGTACTTCTTGACCAGTACTATAATATAAAGGGTGTTCAAATGTACAATTTACTGTTGGTCTTTCACATATTATCCAAGGGGTGGTGAAGAAATTTGGAAGGTAAGGGTGTTCAACTGAATACCCATACTTGTACGTGGAGCCGCCCCTGCGGCTTTGGTTGTAAAAGAAAATACAAAGAGACTTTCTTTGGGGAGGGGGTGGGGGAAGAGTTTAAATATCATCTAGTTGATTTGGGATAGGGTTTGTGCTCCCGTTAGAAAGGAAGGGTTGGGAGTGAGGAGGTTATAGTTGTTTAATCAAGCTTTGTTGGGAAAATGGCTTTGGAGATTTGTGTGGAAGGGAGAAATGGTGGAGGAAGGTGATTACATCAAAGTATGGTTGTGGATGGGGAGGTTGGTCCTTCTATTCGGTGAGATTACCGGATGGAGTGGCGCCAGGGCAGGGCCGGCCCTTGACGTTTGGGTTGCCCAAGCCCGACCCAAATCTTGGTTGCCCACTTACTATTAAGCCAATAGAAAATAAAAATGACATTTTAAGTCATGATAAAAAAGTTGAATTGATAAAATGTTATATTTTCATTGTACTTTTAGTTTGAACAACATTAAAAAAATCACAATCAAAATGTTACCCCTTAAGTTAAAATGCTTTATGATAACAAGGCATGGTAAAATGATTCAAAGAAAACTTATTAGTTCTTTTATTGTATTTTTAACAAAATGTTACTAATTGATGATAACATGGTTTTCGTAAAATTGTGGATTGGGAGGGGAAAAAAAAAAGTCATAAAAAAATAGAGAAAAAGGGCAAATAAAAGACTGAAAGAGGCCTAAATTTAGTACAAATGGGAGCACTTGGGATTCGAACTAGTGTTACCATGTATGCTTGGCAAGATCATTGACCGCAGAATCAAGCAGGTTCTTTGCTTCATTAATGGAAACTTTATATTATTTATACATAATTGAATTATTTTTTTCCCGGTTGCCTTAGCCCAAGGCTTGCTAGGTTCCCCCTTAGCTGGCCCTGAGTGGTGCTTTGGATGGGTATAATGAATGGGTGGGAGAATTTTGTTAAGTACATTCATTTGAAGGTTGGCAATGGGAGAAGGGTGAAATTTTAGGAGCATATGTGGTGTGGAGATGCGAGCTTTCGGTATGCTTTCCCAAGTATCTATGTTTTGGCTTGCAACAAGGAAGCATAAGTTTCTGATTACCTTCAATTTTTGGAAGGAACTATAGCTTGGGATATTTGATGCAACGCCAAGGCTCTGGATGCTGAATGAAAGAAGCATGGTAATGTGCACATAAATCAAAATGATTCTTGGGTCTACCCTCTCTGATGCCTTTTGGCTTTGATTTGAGGGCATGATTCCGTAGCAAACGCGACGGTATAAGGGGACCACTGTTTCAATGGTATTCTTGAGCTGCCACTTTGTGCATTCATTGCCAAAGGTTAGGTCTGTCTCCAATTCATCTTTTTCAGTGGTATTATGAGAGCAGCCACTTTGTGTATGTATTGCCAAAGGTTAGGTCTATCTCCTATCCATCCCCCGCCCATACCCCCAATCATTGGGGACTTAATGGGTTATGTTATTGTTGTTGTTGTTGTATTGTTGTAACTATAGCTTGGGATATTCGCTTGTGAAGGGAAGTGCATGACCGAGAGGAGGATGCTTTGATGGCTTTGTTTTCTAGAGTGTACGGGATTCAAGGGATAGGAGAAGGGAGGGAAAAGGTAATTTGGGATCTATCTAAATCAAGAGAGTTTCAGGTGAAATCATTCTATATAGCACTATGTGGGGTTGGAAACTCTTTCCATCCATGGAAAGCAATTTGGAAGATTGGCACCGGTGAAGGTGAGTCTTTTTGTATGGTGTGTGACCCAAGGCAAGATTCTCACTATCGATAATTGAATTTGAAGGCAAAGAATCATTGGTAATTGGTGTTGTATGTAAAAAAAAAGATGCGGAGACAGCTCATCACCTTCTTATTCATTGCCCGGTGGTGTGGGAGTTATGGACTTTGGTGTTGTCTTGGTTTGTTCATCGGTGGGCTATGTCAAGAAACGTCTTTTAAGTTTTAATTGTTTGGAGAGGTGCTAGAGTGGGAAAGAGAAGGAAGCATGTTTGGGACATGATTGCTCTTTGTGTGATGTGGATTATTTGGCGAGAGAGAAATATGAGATGTTTTGAAGGGGTACAAAAGCCTCTATTTAGAATCAAAGTTTTCTGGTGAATAGCTTGTATAGTCCTTCCCTTGACCACTTTTAGATTGGTTTGATCTTTTCTATTCTCATGTTGGTGTATAGGGTCTTTCTGTCAGTGGCCGTTCGTTTGTATACGGGCAGCATTTTCTTCAATATAATTATTTAATTAAAAAAAAGGTATATTGCGGTACACAATATGTATTCAGTTCGGATGGCTTAAATGAGAAAACGATACATGACATGACTTGGTTGCAAGTATATTGGGTTTGCCCCACACTAGTGGATCCAAACTGGACCTGCTTTGAGGGGTTTCTCATTGGCAAAAATTAAATGATAATGAAGACAAAAGAAACCTAATGGCTAAAGTCAGCAACCTTGCAATTGCTAAAAATGAGTTGGAAATTATGAACCTTACGACACCATATGTAAGATTCTTGATTAAGATTTTTATGTGGGTGCTTGATATCTGTTTTCTAGTTATGTATTGAATGTTAGTTAAAGAACTAGAGGATTTGCTATAGTTGTTGGTGTTGTATAAACAGCTACATGTTGCAACTTTATTCTTCTCACCTAGAGTGGAAGGACATTTGAATGCTGCCTGATTACGAATGATTATTATTATTTTTTGATCTGCGAAAGTCAATATTGTTAGAATAGTTACCTTAGCACCATGGAAGAGAAGTTGAATTCCTGACCTCCTTTCTCCTGGCACCTATGTGCACTCCTGGTGCCGTTGAGCCAGAGGCCGCTTGGCCATAATTAAGAATGAATCCGCTTGATTCAGAAAGCAATTGCACGTTAAACTCAATAATTAGGCATAGTTTTCCAAATCAATAAAATCAAGTGTCTTTTTGTGAATTCAAGGCCAAATGACCTGTATTTCAAATAAAAAAATTTTGTTTGGTTATTTTTTTTGAAATTTTCAGCCTTTAAAGTCTGGAACCAATTGTGGAAAAAATGAGGGATCCACTGCCCCTTGATTTCAAAACCATGATTTTAGCTATTTTAGATGCAAAATCTTTTGGAAATATGCAGATCTTTTTGTGAATTCAAGGCTAAGATTGGATAGAACTTCTTGCATGTTATTTTTACTAGCTTTCCATTGTTGATCTTTGTCCCTTTTAAGGATTTCTATAGATGCAATTGAGAATCCTTTAAGATTGGCTGAGTTGAGTGTATTACGAGCTTTCCATCTTATGTTATCTTTGGCAAGCACTTAATATGAATCCTTTTTCAATGGTGCTCATGAGCCGCATTCATGTGACCTGGTCAAAATACAGGGGTTTGGAAGGAAGGCTTTCATGAGTTATTGTAATACGAAAAATGTTTGGGTGGAAAGAAAGTTGTAGGTTTTCAAAGAGATTTATTGAATTGTGTTGTGTGGTATATCCCGCTTTGAAATATGTCAGCATTCAGAAGTGTTTGTATGTATGAAATTTATTCAATGATAGAAATGAATCCTTACCATAACAATTCCACAACATATTTTTGGTTCTAAAGCTCCAACTCCCAAATGAGGGGCTTTAGATACAATAGCAAGTTAGGGTTTGTTATTTCACGATGTTTTTGTGGGATGAGAATATTGGTGGTCCACCATGGTCTACATCCTTTTTTCCTTTTTGGCGCTTGATTCATTCATTAAGGTTCTTTGCTTTGCATTAAATTAAATCAAATGTTTCCCCCCCACGCGCCAGTTCCTTTTCTCAGGATGGTATAGCCTTAAAGGGTGAGGTTCAAACAAGGAAAGGCTTATGGGCATATCTAGGCACCCAGAGGCAAGGAAGGGGCGTAGTGAGCGATGAAATGCTTCGAGGAGTTTGCATTCCTGTAACCACAATTAGAAGTTACTCCCTCCGTCCCATTTTCATAGTCCGTTTTGGGGATTCCAACTTTTAAAGAAACGTAATGATTGCTCCAAAAAGTATTTCACTTTCCAAATATGCCCTCTGATTTAAAATTTGATTGATGGAAATAGTACTAACTCTCTGAAACACAAGGGCAAGAATGATATTTTATCAAGTTTCTATTGATATTTGTGGATAGTGGACATCCATTTTGGGAGGTTCCAAGATGGAATAAGGGACTATCAAAATGGGACGGCGGGAGTATATGGATAGCGTAAGCATACTTATCTAGTATCGTTCAAGAAAAATACTTATCTAGTATCTACAAATGCAAGACATGTTGTTACTTCATATTCAGGACTTGTAGAGGCAGGGCCTTTCTATAACGGACTGATCGTTTAAGACAATAGGAGGCTGTTTCTTGAGTTATATTTGTGCATCATACTGTAAAACATCTGATGGCATCTGCGGTGCAGGAATCAATGTTTCCTAAAACTGTTTTCTGTTCCATGCAGCTAGCAACATTCCAGTTGTGAAAGAAGTTGAAGCAATTATGGATCCAGCAGCGTTCAATGTTGTGCGATTTGCTGTATCAGCAATTCCATTTATCCCTTTTGTATTACAAGCACGAGGTGATGCTCAAACCCGTAATGCTGGGATAGAGTTGGGGTTCTGGGTCAGCTTAGGCTATCTTATGCAGGCACTTGGACTGCTTACATCAGATGCTGGCCGCGCATCTTTTATATCTATGTTCACAGTAAGAGAGCTCCACAAAGATTAGTTTGCACTCACACTTCCATTATGTGAAAGTCATGCTCTTAGGGAGTTCATAGTGGTAATCATTTTGACAAATGTTGGGTGAATTAATCAGGTAATAGTCGTTCCATTGCTTGATGGTATGTTAGGATCCATTGTTCCTGCTCGAACTTGGTTTGGAGCTCTAATGTCTATCGTAGGGGTGGCAATGCTGGAATCTAGTGGATCGCCTCCTAACGTAAGGGTTTGTTTTAGGCTTTTCCAGTTTTTCTTCATTGCATTTTGTTGAACATGCTAATTAGGAAAGCATAGAAAAAATGATACATTGGTGGAGTTTGTCATGTTGAGCAGTTGATTGCACTCGAACTAATGTGAAATTATTTGTGATTCCATCACTCATTACAGGTTGGAGATTTGTTGAACTTTTTGAGTGCAATATTTTTTGGGATCCATATGCTAAGAACAGAACATATTTCAAGAAGTACTGCCAAGAAAAACTTTTTACCACTCCTTGGATATGAGGTTAGTTAATTAGGAATAAGCTCAATTAGCCTTGCTTCTTCCTAAATTATCTAGTTCCATGTGAAAATTGATGTTCCAGCTAATTAAATCTCATGAGTCGTATCAAATTCTATTGCATACAGGTATGTGTTGTTGCTATCTCATCAGCTTTGTGGTACATGCTTGGAGCCTGGTTTGGTGACGTTGAAGGGGGTAATCCTTCATCTTGGACATGGACAATGTTTTGGGATTGGATGGTGGTATTTCCATGGATACCGGCACTTTATACTGGCGTATTTTCAACGGGGTTATGCTTATGGGTAGAGGTATAGTGTTTGTGTTACTTCTGTAGTTCTGTATATGAACTTCTTACTTTGAATATATACTCACTAGGTAATGTTTCCCCTTTTGAATTTTTGTATCATGTGGTTCCTTATTATGATTAAACCAATGCATGGAAAAGTCTTCTGAAATCTGAACCACTTATAAGTTGGCTGACCAAGCTGCAACTAAGACATCTGTGGTGCTTGGGACTTCATTATGGTCAACCAAGTCCAAAAAGTGAATGTTGGTCAATGAACTGTGGGATTAGCATCTCAGCCTTTGTTAATAGGCTTTTGCCCCTTCTGGTAAACTGGTTCCTTGCTTTCAACAACAGACATACGAACGGAGAATACAGAATATCCTTATAGAGGGACTATCTTGATACATAATTGAGAAGAAATACATTGCAATGGTCTGGTCGCCCAGTTATTTTTGGCTACGTCCTTCAAAATGATTATGAACTTTTGAAAACAAAGGTAATTATGGGGCTCGTCTTGTGGCGAGGCGTAGCAAAAACACTCCAAGGCGTTGATTTTGAGCGGATAACCAGAACAATGTTTGCCCATCTGGTGGATGCGTAAGCTTCGCACACCTTTTTTGCCTAGATGATGGAGGCGAACACATCATAAGAATCGTTTCTTTTTCCCCTTAAGTGAAGAGTCAGTTCATTATATGTTTTGGGGGCCAAGACGAAGGGTTTCCGCATATTTGCAAGATGACTTAGAGTGCTTTTAATGGTTGGATTTATTAATGCATTATATTTTTATGCCTTAACATGATTTTTTTGGGAATTCTATTTACTATTTTCGTAATTTTAGTGAGGCTTCCTTGTGGCACAAATACTATCTTTTATGTTTAATGTATTTTTGATTGATTTTAGTTTTTTTATAAACTATACGGATAAAACCCCATTGGCTTAAGCCCCAATCCCTTGAGTTGTATGCCTCAACTTGTGAGAGACCAACCTCTGCGCCTTGCGCTTTTGCCTTTCAATTCCTTTCTGAAACCACTTGGAAGCTTGAGATTTTGCGATCTGATGATTTAAAACTTTCTGAGGTCTAGACATGCCAACAGAAAAATGGAATGATGTGGGTATCCCCTCGTTGCTGCACAGATTTGCCCATAGGTTGACCAATTAGTGAAACTTATGACATCCACTGTGGCATGTCCATACCGGAAGTGCACGTTGCGGGGCACTGTATCATTTTAGAGTCGCCACTTGGTTTTAGGAATCAAGAAACCAATTTGAGATTCTGTTTTTGGGAGCCAAGGGTATGATGAGGGAAGGTGTTAGGCATCCCTCTTCGCCCAACCAAAAGGTTGGCCGGTAGATGTTGACATAAAACTTTTCAATTTATTTAATTGATTTCCCAAGTTCTTCTTGATTAGCCTTTAGCAATTATAGCAGAAACTTAAAATAGACCTTTCTGGTGTATAAAGGTCTGACGGTCAATCCAAGATCTGGCGGCCGGCACAACTAACTAGTGGCCGCAACTAAACAACTAATGGCCGCTATATGCATAGTAAATATAAGGTGGTCGTCACAATGTGTAGCGGCTCCTGTTCCTTGTTTACACTAGAAACAGAGGTTAGTGAAAAACTTGAATAAAAATGAAAAGGCTAGTCCATGGGACTATAGGATCATCGCATCTTGATCCCTCAGTGTTTGTTTTCATGAATCAAGCTTGATTCCGTTACTTTTATGGACTAAAAGCACAAAAATCAGTTGAACTTCGAAGAATCTTCAGTGGTTTTGAAGGGTTGGGAACTCTCTGAGTATTTCAAATCACTCACAGGTTGCTAAGAACTACTAAAAGGGCTCTGAACTTCTGAATGTGGACTTGAGGCTGTGTGCATTAGTGGGTGTGAAAGAGTTATAAAATCATATAAAAATCGAATGCCAAAGACTTCTATATATAGAGCTTAAAACGATAATCACCACGAATTAAATAACTCCATGTAATGAGAGTTAGTTCGAGACATCTTAAAAAGTTTATAATTGTGCAAAACACTTGCAACCGGTCAGATGAAGAGAGATCCCAACCTCTGCAACACTTATATGCTTTTCAGAAGCTTCTGCCAAAAAAGAAGGAACAGCGGCCACTAGAAGAAGTAGCGGCCACCAAAAGATCCAGCGGACTAGGGTTGAAATGTTCGGGCCTGGTTCTGGACCGGAGGCCGCGTGATATGTTGCAAAAGGAAAAGGTGGCCGACGGATCGGACTGGAAGGCACAAACATCTGGTGGCCATGACTCCTTGAGTCACGTCGGACACTTCTAAGGGGACAACAGACCCTCCTTCAAAGGTTCAAAACTCTCTAAGGGTGCACTTGGGCTTCCTAAGCACATTTCAAGGGATGTCTCTGAAGCTCAATAGTTCCATGAAGTTCATGAGATTTCCGTACTTCAAACCGAAGCACACGAGAAATCGTTTCATCATCAGGATTTGCCCAAGGCGGGGTTTGAACATTTGCAAAAGCCAAATTAGGGTGTCTACAATGAACATGTGAAATAATGCTACAGCATAAGTGTTTTAGTGAAAATCGGCTTTTCCTGTTCTCAGATGTACTTTTATTTTCTGGATAATGGCAATGATTTCTTAGAGGATTTAAATGATTATGCAGATTGCTGCTATGCGTGATGTGTCAGCCACAGAAACTGCCATTATTTATGGCTTGGAGCCTGTCTGGGGTGCTGGTTTTGCATGGTTTCTTCTTGGCGAAAGGTGGGGAGTGACTGGATGGATTGGCGCTGCTTTTGTGCTTGGTAAGTTGATACTGAGGAATTTGACCACATAAGATCTGGGATGTTACTTCTGTCAGCTTCCGAATTGGAACATCTTGACATGCCTTAACCTTCTGGGCCTTCGGACTTCTCTATATGTGCAAAATTTTGCCTATGGTTCTGTAGCTTTTTTCTTGTTTGGGTGGCTTACATCTGTGCGAGCAAACCATTTGTGTGTCCTGCTATATAAATAATGACTTGTGGGGATAAAGAGGCTGCATATTCCTGTTGAAGATGCCCTTACTTAGCAAGTACTTGTGTACCTGTACCCACATGCACTGATACACAATAGCTCAGAGAGGATGGTAAACCTTGTCTGCATGACAGATAATTTAAGATCATCATTAATTCTTCGGACCGCAAAGGAGTGCAAGTGAAATGCTTGCATTGGTTCTCATGGTGAGCCTATAAACATGTTTACACATGTGGCTGCTACCTAAACTCTTGTCAATGTAATGTTGAAGAGAAGAGGAGCTGTAATCCATATTGATAGTCTAGCCAAGACTATTGATTTGAGCTTCCTTCATGAGCATAAAAATTCATCACTTCAGCTTAAAAAACTGAAATGATATTATCCGATGCCTTTATTTATGGATTTGACTTTCAAGGCAAACATATTTTATTTTGTCTTTCTCCTGTAGGTGGAAGCTTAATGGTGCAGATACTTGGATCATCCTCCTCCATTTTACCTATCGAAGTAGAAGAGAGGAAAGAAGGGGATCGCATATTTGTTTCGGATGAAAAGGGTGGTTTATCGACTTCTCCAATTGTGGTCAACTCCAGAAAGGATGTTCCTGATGTATTGAAGAAGTGATCCACATCACTAGTTATCAAACTACTCCATTGGATCGTTGAAACTAGGATCTTAATTGAACCGGAGAGACCCGAATTTCTGCAATGAGTCTCATAGAATTACTTGGCGTAAGTACTGTATAGATAGGTACTTTATGACAAGACAAAGCCCTTCTATGGCGATTTTGATTTCCGAATAAAGAGAAATAAGTCCAAAAACGGAGGGGGCACGGACGGTTGTGTATTCATGGAAGGGAACTCCGGACGAATGTAATGAGCATGCATGTAGATTATGCCCTGGAATCAAAGACAATCGAAGACATATCTGGACCAGCTTGGTCCATTATACATATACATAATTTATACGAGTAGAGTATTAGACGTTCTGTGTAATTTCTTTATTAACATGTAATTGTCTGGCAGGTCTTGAGCCATTTTTATGTACATAAAACACTCAAATCTGTGTTTACCTAGTTAGCAATGGAATCTAAAATATGTTTTTGTTTGTTCTCTGTGTCTTGTGTGTTGATTCGATCTCAAATACTTACTTCTATGGCAACATGGCTCAAAAGTTGGACAAGTTTTTCTGAGCTCTTTTGTATTGTTTGCCAATCTAATCTTGATGTATTGTTTGCCATCTATGTTCATTGCCATCTCATGATCATTTTTTGAAACAATGTCCTTTCATCTCAATTTTTGGGAGGGATCCTTTCATGTACAATTAGGGAGGATCCTCTCCGAGTGTGAGCTCAAAAAAGTATTGATCAGACTGGACAAGTATTCTTTACTTTGTGGGAGAATTTGGGCCTCTAAAAACTGAAGAGGAGCTCAACCCATCAAGACTGGAACAATTACTCTGTAAAAACTTTCGTGGGAAAATTTGGGCTGTCTGACATAGTTACTGAAGAGGAGCTCAACCCATCAATGTAACCGTCCTGTCTTCTGCTAGAAATAATGTGATTTGGAAGGTGTTTTGCAACATCAAAGACACTCCAGGAGTCTGGCTCCAATGTATCTAGGTCCATTTAAGCCCATTGAAGCTCCAAATTCTCGACAATTTTCAACAAACAAATATTCAATTCGTTAAAATGCGCCCCACAAAACCTTTAAGTGGACAATAGACCATCCAAAGCCTTGTCTATCGCACATATGAGGGAGTTTTGTGCACTAAGTACGCCCTTTATCACTATCCCTACGTGGAAATAATCATGCATCCAGTATTCCAGTCTATCGATATAAGTATTGAGGCTATTAAATGTTCGTTTGTTGGGGTAGAAATATCTTGGACAAATCTATTGTACAATAATTGGATAGTTATCGGCAAATTCGTTACAATGATTGACGTACGAGCAATTCTTGTGAAACCTCTTCACCACATACTCTCTCTGTCCATTTTTAAGTGTCGTTTCGTAAATCCAATTTATTAGAAACATTATCATTACACCTTTCACATCGATTTTTATCTCTACTTTACCCTTTTTCACGTCTACTTTTACCTCCACTTTTCAAAATTATCGTCCACTTTTACTCATTAACTTTTAAAAAGGCAAAATAATTACACGTTAACTTTTTAAAAACGCGAAAAAACCCAAAATGAAAATGATAATTAAAAAAAGACGGACAAGTTTTAATTATTAATTTATTTGGCCGACATACAAATCTTTGAATTGAAGGTTGAGTGAATTTAAACTTCACATGTCACTTTTATGAAAATTATTGTTGGTCCCAATTCTGAGATGATGGGCTCCCTCATTGATTGATCATTGAAAATGCTATGTATCCGAAAAAATACCTCAAAAACTATTCCGAAAGTGAAATCAATGGTTCAGATAAACATCTAAGTGAATCTGAATCACTGATTTCATTTTCGGGATAGTTTTTCGTTGTACCTTTTGCTGGTTAATCATTCACCAGGAAACTTCTATATAAGGGGCCATTGGAAGGGAATTTCTTTAACCAGCTGTGTCTTCTCCAGTTGTGGTACTATTTTAAAGTTATTTCTTAATTGTGTATTTTACAGTTAATTAATACTGTTTGTGGGGGAAGATGGCCTCTCTCACTGGGAAAATGGAGGGTGAAGTAGAGCTTAAGTCAAATGGTGATGACATCTTCCATATGTGTGCAGGTAAAAAATCACAGCACACAGCAAACTTGTGCCCTGAAAAAAATACACAGTGTGGATTTACATGAAGGTGTGTGGGGGGATCATGGATCCATCAAGGAATGGACTTTTGTTGCAGGTAATTTAAGCACACAAAACCTAATTTCACCTTTGTTAAAGTTGCTATTCTTATATTTAAAATGTTCAAGAAGCCATGAGGGAGATTGTTGCAGCTAGAAACGTTTTTCAAGTGTCCTTTCACTACTTAATTATTTTGTCTTAGGTCCCGTTTGTCCGGGATCGAACAACGCGTTCAACCGACAACGCTCCTACGGATCTTAGAAACTAGAGTCACAGAAATGGCAAACCAGAAAAGAGAGTGTAATAATAGTAACAAGAAAGAACATGAGTTCAGAATAATTGAGAGAATATGGAGCACTTCTCTCTCAAGCTCTCTTAAGAGTTTTCTCTCGATTCCCCTTGTATTTACACTGGAACGCTCTCTCTCGAATTACAAATCAAGTACTGCTACATAAATAGGTAAGACTCAACGGCCGAAATTGCTCATGACAAAACACAAAATACTTTGTTCACATCCCCATATCCCTGGGTTATTGCTGGAAGTTGTCGAAGTACATTCCTAACAAGCCCCCACACCACCATATGTCTCGAGTTTCTCCCATTAATAGCTTTCTAGGCAAATTTCTACACAAAAATAAATTGCCTCATCTTCTACCGATTGTCCAACGTAGAGACACTCGGAAATTTTAGAATTTGTCATGGTCGATTACATGTGTTCATTTTCATCATTTTCGTATATCCTCAAAATTATTGTGTACTTGTTGTATTCATGAGTAATAGTTGGGATTTCCATATTATTCTTTGGGTTTCGTGCAAAAAAAAGAAGGGAAAGTGGAGAAAAACAAGGAGAAAGTGAGTGTCGACGAGGAGAACAAGACGGTGCATCTAACAGCATTGGAGGGACATTTGTTGGAAGTTTACAAGAGTTATAACAACATCTTCCAATTCATTCATAACGGTGAAACCAACGTCGTCAAAATTACTATAGAGTACGGGAAGAAAAATGAGGACGTTCCCCGTCCGCAGAAGTACATGGATTTCGTTATTAGTTTGATTAAAGATCTTGATGCTAAACTTGTCGAGGAGTAAAGGAAAGTTGCTATATATAGATCGATTGTATGGTCGCTTGCAACATCTATCTATATTACATTACACAACGGTTTTGAGAAATGTCCTACATGGCATTTCCAAGTTTGAAAGGTCTCTTATTTCTCTTCTAACAATATCTATACTTGGGCCCAAATCTTATCTCAAGAATCAAATTGTGTTTCCACGGTTTAAGAAGACTTGCCTTTCCAATATAACTTTTGGTTAATTAAAAGAAAAGAAAAGAAAAGAAAAGAAAAGACAAGCACATTAAAAAATAATACGACGTGAAAGAAAACTTAGTGTGATCGTTGAATGATAATTGATTTTCGTTCAATCTTTTTTTCCCCTCTTATAATGTTGACAACGTGAATTGATCAATAGATGTTAGTAGTTTAGTTTTCTTTATTATTTTTAATTTCACTTTTTGAACTTGCACAATCATTATAGCATTACCCGAAATATTCGATGATGAGAGCAGTGCACGCAGTACCGCATGGTTGGTTATGGTTTTCGAACTTCGTCAAGTGCCTTTAAGCACGGGCAAAACGCTAGTACATAAATAATGGTTGTGGTTTTTGTGTGTTAAACGTTTTAGGATATGTACTTAAGAGCTTCATATTGTGTGATAGGTTCAAGAATGGTTAATTTATAACTTTGATCTTTGGGATTGTAATAAGAGTTAAAGCTCGAGAGTTGGATGCCTACATATATGGAATATAAATATCTTTCTTTCATGCAAGCATATTTGATCTATATAAGTAGAAAAATTCTAAAATCAGTCCACTGGTCTAGTTAAGATTTTAAAAGCATGTTGAAATATGCGAAATGTGTTTGAGAATGTGGAAAAGTGTATAGAAAATAAAAAAAGTACACTTGAGTGTGTTTACTTTCAGTTTTCTTCTTGCTTTATTATCCGCATAATGGGCTGCCAATAAGTCTTCAATGTGACATTTGAAATAAGCAAATAATAATTACTGCAGAGGAGCTCAACCCATCAATGTAAACATGCATCCTGTCTTGTGCGAAAAATAATGTGATTTAGGTGAGCCCTTCGCGGTTACTATTGTCACTTTTTACGGCAGACAAACAGTTTTGCAACATCAAAGACCTTGTTCGGTTTGGGTCTTAAGACCCACCCTGCACGGTCCCCAATAAAATTTTCTTTCTATCTCTCTCTACTCATTACCCTCAAAACCTTCTCTCAAAACCCAAACCGAACAAGGCCGGATCCAGGAGTCTGCCTCTAATGTATCTAGGGTCCATTTATGCCCATTGAAGCTCCAAATTCTGCCTCTAATGTATTAACGGTCCGGTCCATTTATAGTCATTGAAGCTCCAAATTCTTACTTCTCGGGTCCATTTGCTAGCAGCGTAAATTAGATGATATATGTAAATGGGAAATAAGCTCTATAATAAATCGAAATAAAACTAGTTCCTGTCAACAACCAATTGTGCTATTTATGTGTCTGTTTGTTGAAAAGGTAACAGCGTGGGGGATGAAACCAAAAAAGTACTTAAAAAAGAAAAAGAAAGTTGATTTAAAGAGTTAATGAGTAGAGGTGGAGAATAATTTTGCAAAGTGGAGATAAAAGTTGATGTGAAATTTGAAATGACGATATTTTTTTAATAAGTTGAATTTAAAAAGCAATATACTTAAAAAGGGACAGAGGGAGTAATATTTTACGTAGTTCCCGGTACTCCACGGTGGTAATCGGAGCAATTATTCAGAACACCGAAAAACCACAAGCTTGACTCCTAGTGGTCAATTGTCGGGTGATGGGAAACAAAGGAGTAAATCCCAGTGGTTGAAACAGGAAATTAAAGTGGGTGGCACTGGCTGATTAAGAGAGGATGGGAGCCACAAGCCCTATAATATTTTACGTAGTTCTCCAAAATCGGGTACTCCTTTCTTGTTTGTTGGTTTTGTTAGGGTTCGGGTCCAGTCCTCGACCGACTAAATGAGATTATTGTGGACACTTTTCGAGCAATTTTGAGGATTAATTAGAACTGTTTAATTTTGGGAGCTCGTTAAAATCCCATTTTACTAACAAGCAAGTTGATCGAATATTGCTGAATATGATTTGAAACATATTCATCTTTACAAAAATTGATTGACATTCTCGACAAGAATCTGCTAGGCTATTTATCTCATTTTAAGCGTGTTCCATCGCGTGGTAGATATAATACCGATCAACATGAATTGACGTTCTCAACGATTTTCAACAAATGACTATTCAAATCGTTAAGGCCTTGTTCTCCAATAGATTTTATATACATTTTATGAAAATATCATAAAAATGAACATTTTATGGAGGGGTAATAAAATAGAGTTGTTTTTTTTCAACTGATTAAATGTAGTGATTTTCCTATAAATTTTAGGAGGATTTTATGAAAATATGTAAGATTTTATGAAACAAAAATCTGTCGAAGAACGAAGCCTAAAATAGTCCCCAACAAAACCTTTAACTCGACGTTACCATCCAAAGCTTTTTGTTAAGATGCTTAAGTAGGCTTTATCTATCCCACATATGAGGGAGCTTAGTGCACTGGGTGGGTGGGTAAGTCCTTTATCACTATCCCTACTCGGAAAAATTTCCACTCATGAACGGAAATTGGAAAATACTGTACTGGACAAAAATTAGCCCATTGGCCCCTTTCCTACCGATTAAATTGTGGTGCAAAGTGTTACTTGTTAATTTAAACATATATAACATTATGCATAAAAATAAATAAATTTTTTCTTAAATCTCTTTTTTTTTTTTATAGGCAACATTTTGCTTAAACCTTATAAATGTTGTGAATCGAAGTTTGATTGACATGCTGTTGACACTCTACTGAATTTGAACTACACAATTCACTTTTATGAACAATATTGTAGGTCCCAATTTTGGGACGACGGGCTTAGGGGTTTGCTTACACTTAAGATCTCAGATTCAATTCTCCTTGCCTGCAAAACTCTTGGGGCTACTAGAGTTATGCCTGGTCATTATCTCTAAGACTATGGAATTAATCGAGGTGTGCGCAAGCTGTCACAGACAACTAGTTATAAAAAAAAAATAAAAATTGCTATGGCATTTGGGAACCCTTCTTCCTTGAGGAGGTTGCAACTCTGGTCTCCCCTTCTAACTTTTCACTGAGCAAAAAAAGGAAAAAAAAAAAAGATCAATCATTCAACAGGAAACTTCTATATAAGGGGCCAATGGAAGGGATTTTCTGCAACCAGCTGTGTCTTCTATATAGTAGTTTAATTGCTCCACTGAGGGCCCAATTGTTCGGTTGCAGAAACTAAGCTTCTTGTTATTTCATTATCTTTCTAGGGAAATTTCTATTTTACTTTTGGTCAGAAAACTACATAGCCTCATCTTCTACGGATTGTCCAACGTAGAGACACTCGGAAATTTTAGATTTTGTCACCGTCGATTACATGTGTTCATTTTCATCATTTTTCGTCTATTTCTTGATTTAAGTTTTCTCCAAATTTTATGTAATTGTCGATATTCATGAGTAATATAGTTGGAATTTCCAAATTCTTCTTTGTGTTTCATGCAAAAATAGATGGAAAAGTGGAGACATACAAGGAGAAAGTGAGCATCGATGAGGAGAACAAGACAGTGCATTTGACAGCATTGGAGGGACATTTGCTGGAAGTTTACAAGAGTTATAAACATCATCTACCAATTCATCCATAACGGTGAAACCAACATTGTCAAAATAACAATAGAGTTCGAGAAGAAAAATGAAGATGTTCCCCCTCCACAGAAGTACATGGATTTCGTTATTAGTTTGATTAAAGATCTTGATGCTAAACTTATCAATGAGTAAAGGAAAGTTGCTATAGATCAATTGTATGGTCGCTTGCAACATACATGAATAATGGATGTGTTTTTTTTTTTTTTTTTTTGGTTTTAGGATATGTAATAAGAGCTTCATATTGTGTGTTATTATGAGATGTTCCCATTGTTACAACTTTTATTCACGAAATATTATTTTATTAAAAGAATTATTGAACCACATGAACATAGAAACACAAGTAAATCAAGAGAGTACGAAAATAGTGATAGTAGAAAAAATGTTGTCTGGGAGAATGAGAGTCGAGTTGGACACTCTCTTAAGGTTAATATTCCTCCCCTCGTAAAGGTTCCACAGGAGTGTACTAACCCCAAGATTAAACCCAAGCGCTCACAAGCATTCCTCATCCGATGTTCAGAATCACCAAGAGGTTTGATCGAGTCACGAACCGAGTTGCCCAAAGTATAGCATATAAATAGTACTCCCTCCGTCCCATTTTAAATGCTCCCTACGAATATCCGTGTCATTTTCAAACGTCTATATCTTTTTATTGGTAATGTTTTCAAAGTTTTTAAAAATTTTGTCTAATAGAACTGATTGAGATCTATCAAATAAGATCCATATTGCATATATAATACATTATAGAATAAAAACTACAAGAGTTTTAAAAAGGCACGCATAACCGTAGGGAGCATTTAAATTGGGACGGAGGGAGTATATAGAAAAGATTTTAAAATCTCTTGCACTATATCATCTTTTATGTGTGTGTATCTTATATCTCCCATATGGAATATTTCCGATCTACTTCCACCCAATCAGCACTTGTTAGTTGTTGCTATATATATACAGTTGTAATAGGAGAATACTTCATTATTGTACATAATGATAAATATAAATTGCTTTTAGCATTTGTAACGGTAAAATAATGAAGGAGATAATTGGGAATTTTTTTTATCAGCAAAAATAGAAAATATATAAATAAAGATGGAACCATCCAAAGGGTTACAAACAGCAGAAGCAAAAAGAAAAGGTTGATAAGTAGTCAACCAAATCCGAAAAAACTAGAAAATCGAAACATGGTCAACATGACCAAACAGATGGAACAAGCTAAATAAACGAATTCCCAGGTAGAAATAAAACCAGAAACAGGACACCATGACCAAAGAACATGGCCAACCATACCAAAACCCAAGATAAATAGGATAGATATTAGCATGAACGAAGCCACCCCCAAAGCTATTAGGACAAAGGCAGGAAATCAGCAATAGCCCCAGATAATTCAGACACAGTCATCATCGCAATATTCAGACCATGCCACAGCAACATCAACAGAGTTAGGAAAGAAAATTTTCATCCAATTTCAGCTTTCTAATACCACAAAGGCATCTTTTAATTTCAGCTTTCTTTGTAATTGTAAAGAGAGTTAGGATGCCACATGAATATATACTATATGAATATGATTTGGCACCCTCATTATTTTTGAGAAAATGATCATAAGCTTTATCGAAGAAAACTCTATTGGTAAAACCTAGCTTTATCGAAGAAAACTCTATTGGTAAAACCCAGCTTTATCGAAGAAAACTCTATTGGTAAAACCCAGCTAGATGAATCAACTTTTTGGATGAATTCGATACATGTCAAAACATAGTAAATTATAACCAAAATGTAACCATTGTTTTGAAACTTTTTGTTGGAAACCCATCAGCCACCATGACATATTTGAGTTGAAAACCCAATAAGTCCCCAAATTTTCCTATTCTAACGCTTTAAAAAAAAAATAAAAAAATCAATAGGTGGTAAAATTCGAGGGTGGCACGTGACCGGTGACCCCATGGACTGGAATGATGTAATGGTACGTTGTCCTACTTTGATGCTTTATGCAATGCACTATAATGGTTGCACTAGAAACTGGTTGTCCTACTTTGATGTTTATTAATGCAATGCACTTGATTTTGGAACCTTGAATCTGGAATGATGTATTGCATTTTCCTATAATGCTAAAACAGGTATTCCACCTTGAATCTTGAAAATGTAATGCTTTATGTATAGCATTTGATGTTCCTGTAATGCAAATTGGTTCCTGGATCATTTTTTTTTCTCTTTCTTGGTAGTCGCTATTTTTCTTATGAAATGTAATCTATGGATAAAACTGGAACCAATCCATGATTTATGGATTGGATTGGAACCGCACCGTCGGATTTTTGGTCTGGACAAGAATTTCATGTTCTAAAAACCGTGACTCGCAGTTCAGACCTTGGATTTCTAGGAATCCGATCAGATCCCGACTGTGAGAAGCCCTACTCACATGCCCGTGTATGGTGAATTTGGTGGATTTAGGTTAGGTTCTAACAATTTTTTTTGTGTAAATTACAATGACCTTTCCTAAGCTTAATAATAAATTCACTAGTCTCTCCGGTTTCGGAAATTACCGTCACCTCCCTTACATTACAAACCAATATACACATACCTCCCTTGCCATTAAAATTGACTTAATGATGTTAACTTTGAGAACTAAAAGACTCTTATAGCCTCCTCACAAATAATTTATGCTGCATTAACATTTCCTACTTTATATTACCACATAATTATGAAAACAGTAAAATAACAATTTGGACAAACTTTTAAAAAATAAATAAAATAACACTATATTTTACAAAAGAGGCTAAAAATTATTTTAAATTGTATAATGAAAAATATTTGTTCCAAGTTTTGAAAACAATACAATAACAATAAAAAAGAGTTAATTGTTTTCTTATCCTTAGTGAACTATTTATTTTTAGTTAGTCTTAATGAGGGGAAAAAAAAACACACGGATACTTAATATAAAGTAGAGAAGATTATGGGAAAAAAATCACTAATAACAAAAAAAAAAAAATGTACACAAGAGAGTTTAAACTATCAAATGGTTATTTTATTTAGGATTTGAAGAATAACATAATCTCATAGACTTTTCATATGATAATATGTGATAATCTAAAGTAGGGAATGTTAATGCAGAATATTATGTTGGGGAGTTGTTGGCTCTATTAGGAGGGTATAATAGTCTTTTAGTACCCAAAGTTAACACCGTTAATTAAGTCAATTTTAACGCCAAGGGAGGTATGGGTATATTAATTAAATAATTGTTATAGGGTCCATTATAGTTTTTTATAACACCTCTAGTCCACCTAATATTTTCATAACACCTCTAATCCACCAAACCACTTTTTTTATTGTCTTAGGTCCATTCTATTTTTTTACTAGACAAATGTACCCTTACATTAAATTTAATACATAATATACCTTTGCTAAAAGTAAAGTAAATTTAGGTGAGGGGCATATACTTTAAAAACTTGAAACTTGTGAGGTGGTTATCTGTCCTCAACCATGTGGTTAAGCATATTTTTGTTTAAAAACTTATTTGTGATCAAGTCCTCAACCACCAAAGCATTACAAGGTAGCAGCACAAATCCTCTGCTTTTAACATAAAAAATTTACTGAAAATTGAATAAAACAAAAAAAACCACTTTTTCAAAATGGAGGTGGTTATCTGGACTCAAAAGAGGTGGTTATCTAAACTCAAAAGATGTGGTTATCTCGGCTTTTAGGAATAACTAAATTACATAATGAACAAAATGGACCAAAACATACACTGCCACATGCAGTCACTTAAATGCAAAGGTAGTATCGAGCAAGGTGAAAAAAAAAAGGTGGAGTACTTTACTCCTATGTACACTGCCACATGCAATCAATTAGATGCAGTCAAGAAAAAGTATACAGGGTAAGGAAAAAAAGAGTAGGTGGAGTACTTTACTCCTAACCACCGATTCCATGTTCCACTACCCCGCCCTTTTACTCCGTCGACTCCAAATCTCACCAAGAATGTCTTGTTGAGAAGAAACGGGGCTCAAAGACCGTGAGCCACTTTCGCCAATCATTATTTCCGGCAAGCTTCCTCCACGCCGGCGAGATCCACGCTCCTCTCTCAATTGAGATCGGACCCTAACCACCGCTACATTGAAGAATCCGTCCATTCCCTTCGCCGCCGTAGGCTATTTTCACCGTTGAATGACTGAGTGAAAAGGTGCGTGTGGATCAACATCGTCCGCCGAGTAAAATCACCTCCGCCGGCGTCGAGCTCTTTACGCTAGAAGATACAAGCGGCGCACTTGAGAGCATCTAGACCGTCGTCACCATTCTTCATTAATTATTTCTACTGATCGGAGTTCTTTGGTTGCATTTTAGAGAGAGAGAAATGTATTCTTCCGTTGAAAATCCACCGAGCCTCTGCGCGGTAGCTAATCGCCTCTGCTGTTGCCCCGCACTTAACACTTCGCGACATCGACGACCACCGGTGAGTTCGGCGTCTCCGAGTCTTGAGAGACTCGATCGACGACCACCGGCGCTTGGGATCAACATCGGTTTACGCCAATTGATTCGATTGTGGTTTCCATTTGCTTTGGTTCGATTGAAGTGAAGGGTGTGGGGTAGTTGGGTCTTTTGTTATTCTAGTGGATCTTATGTCTTAGAGAATATTTGGGTGGACCTTAGACTCTAGGAAATTGCTATAGTGGACCCTATACCAACTCTCCCTATATTAATTTGTAAAGTAGGTGAGGTAACAATAATTTCTGAAATTAGAGGGTGATAGGCGCGTGGAAAGCTTGCTTTTGAGCGCCTAAGTAGGGTGGTTTAGCGTGTCAAACGTGCGGGTTAATGATTATTTTCCGTTTAATGCGTGCCTTGGTGTTCTTGTTGTTCGATCTTGGTTCTTGGGCATGTGTGTGTGTGCATGGCTTTTCAAACAAAGCTTGGAAGTTGGATTTGAAAAGGTGCGATCGAAGGATCTCGATCGATTACCCCTTATAAGGGTTCGAAACTTTTGAGGGGCGAATTTTTGTCCACTTTAGTATCGATACTATTCTAAGGGGTATCGATACTAACGTTTACGCCCTCAAGAAGTCAACGCAAGAGGTTTCGATACCTTATCATCCGATCGATTTTTGGAGTCCAAACGATGGCGTCTTGTATTCTAAGGGTGTCCACTTATAAACGTTTTGCTTATCATTAATTAGGGTTCAAACTTTTGGTAATTTTTCTGCACTTTGGAGTTTGGTTTTTCATATTTTCAGGATTCAAGTTTATTTTGGAGAATTCCAGCTTTTGGTTTGGTGTTGCATATTCATAATCAAGTTTGATTTTTCCTTTGCAATCTACGGTATCGTTCACTATTGTTTTTATATTTAATTCTTCAAGTATGTTTAGATCTAGTTTCAATTCGTTCTTCATGATTTCTATAATCATGAGTGAGTAGTCGCTTTGAGTGCGGCTGTGGGGCGAAGGCGCTCACGTCTAGACTAATCAATGTTTCACCTCAGGCCGAATTATCTCAGCTTTCAAGCAATTTTTGGGATCATGGGACTTTTCTAACGAACAAACCCAGGCATTACCAAGATTCGTATGCGCACGGAATCTGGTGACAGGTGGTGCGCATTCGTTGGGAAACCTTTCTTTTACTCTAAAATCAAAGAAAAGAGGAATTGTGGTCCGAGTGAGTATTGGTTAGACTAGTCGTAGGCGCTGGGTCCCCTCAGCGGTGCTCTCTTTATTAATTCGCATTCAACTAAATTAGCTTAACAATTAGTTAATCAATTTTCATCAAATCAAGGGGTGGCTACCTAAGAGCCAGTTAAACTGCAATTTCACACTTTTGAGTCAACACTTAAGTCGTCTCTGTGGTTCGACTCCGGTACTTCCGGAATTATTGTGCTACACTGATTGAGAGTCCTACGCTTGGGACGCATCTTTATTCGTCTTATTTTTAGTCACCTGGTCGGTCAAGCAGAGGGGAGGTCAGTAAATTTGTCATTAAGCTCAGGTGACATAAGTGTAATTTGCCCCTATTTTTTTTTTTTTTTTTTTTTTGTATGGCTTGTATCTTATCGGCTACATTGTTTTATTTTTGTACTCTTCTTTTATGTTGTCTTTCATATTAAAAACCATAAGGCCAGGTCAAGTTTTAAGTTGCGAGTAGCAGTACTAAACGAGTTTTATACTATTTGAAGCTATCTTATTGCATTTCTTTTCGTATGGTATTAATTCAGTTTTCTTTATGATTAAGAAGTTTTCTTCACCGATCAAAAAAAAAAAAAAAAAAGAAAAGAAAAGAAAAAATGAAGCTTCCTATTTTGCCCCTGCGAAAAGTCTTCTCAACACATTTCTGGATTCAACTGTGTTAAGAGGCATTTGATGTATGTAGACCTACATGTATCGAACAATCCCGGACACAATATGTGGTTGTGTTTAAAAATTGTGTTTCTAAGACTGCTCTTGCCACTATTCCCATTGGTAACGTGTCATGTGCAGGTCCATAAACAAGTCATTGATCATTGGTTCCTTCCTGCATTTTCATGTGGTTCTGCCATCTAGGTTTGACAAGCAGTTTTCATCGGTTTGCATTGATCTAGGAACGAAGTTAGAAATTTCACTCCGGAGAGGCAAATTTTTTTTCAAAATATTTTACAAGGGTGAGCCTATATAATTTATAGTAGAATTTTTTTTCTATATAATACTAGAGATTTTTTTTCTTGTAGAAGCAACCGTCCCTGGCTCCATTCCTACATTGATCATTATTGCATTGGTTCCTTCTTCCTTCCTTTTCTATCTTGTATCTTCTCTTTTCTTTGTCGTACTATATTTCACTGTTGCAAACTAACTGGAGAGTGGAGAGTGGAGAGTGGGTTGGGGGAGAGATACTGGAGATGCTAAAATTAACAAAAATGCTTCGCTTCTTGTATAACCATTTCTGTTCTAAGAGCATCCCCAATGACATACGTACTCAAAATGAAAATTGAAATTATGCGGAAGCGTTTAATTTACTCCTAGAGGGGGGTGAATAGGAGTTTAGATAAAAATTACCAGTTTTTAAGAAGAATAACCAATTAAAAATTATCAAATAAAAAACTGGTTAATTTTCTTGATTAATTCAATTTAACCAAATCACAAGTAATGCAATGAAAATAAAATGGAGACAAGATACGCACGATTTACGTGGAAAAACTTAGGGTCCTAAATAACCCTAAGCCAAAACCACGGCCTAACACTACTGCTTTATTCTATTAATAAAAAAGAAGTACATATTGCGAAATAGTAAAAACCTTACCCCAAGCCTTTACCTATTCTCGCCAATCTCCGATGCTCCCAGAGCTTCTTCAAGATTCAATAGATGAACCACAGACTTCACGCCCGATCTCCGGATTCAACCGGCTCCGAATCAATCTCTAAAAGATTCGGCCACAGCAGTTCACGGCACCACGAAACACGAACACCAAATGGATGAATGATGTGATACTAAAAATGCGAAGCTTGAAAGTTTTAATGCATAATGAAAATTTTAATAGGATAAACACAGCTAGCTGTTCATAGAATAATCAACGTGGACTGCATGCTAGCAAAACAAGATGAAGAAGTTTTATTCCTTATGGTAAATATGGGTTTCTCTCTTCGGGAAAAAAAAATGTCCAGATTACCAAGGCTTGTGCTCACATATATATAGTTTAAAAAGAATGCCTTAAGAGTGGTCCCCAAGAAAAATAATCTCACCCTTTATTCTCTCCAAAAAACAAATGTGCATTGACTTATAAAGGAGGTGCTCCCTTATATAACCAAGGAAAATGCCGCCCCCCACAAAATAATACCTATCTGATGCTTTCCAAAAAATAAATTAATAATAACCTTCCAAAGATACACATATGGAAAGTCATAAAAGAATAAAACGGCTCTTCACATAAATATACCTATAATATGGAAAACAAAATTTTCGGAGACTTTAAAAAGACAATTGTTTACTTGATGGAAAACACAATTTTTCGGAAAGGTAAAGAAAATCATTCGCTTGATATCAATATATTTATATGAGTACGGCAAGCGAATTTTCGGTGAGTTAAAAGAAAATCGTTTGATTGATATGGAAAGCAAATTTTTGGAGAGTGTTATGGGAAAGGAAAACGTGCAAAAATATATTCTTTTATTAAAAAAAAATGCATGATATGTTGTGCAATGCATTTACCTCTCACACAAATAGATGGACTTCGCATCGGTCAAGTTGGCGCAGACAATAGGAGGAGCATCGAGCGAACAACTACCCCTAAAATGTCTACCCATTACAATTCAAATGAAGTCGATATAACAATCACACGAATGATGGTTTTTGTACAACCCCGGAAAGTGCCAAAATATCTAACAATACTCAATTTTTGGTATTTAGACACTCAAAAAGGGCTCACAATGACATTTGGATAAATACTCAAAGTTAGCAACATTTTTTTATAAATACTCAAATTTTGGCATTTGAATACTCAAAACTACCAACATTTTCCCCTCTTTTGATTATGGACAAAAATAAACCATTGTAGAGCTTCACATTGCTAACTTTAGAAACCCATTAAATGAATACTCAAAAGATAATTAATGTGGCAACATTTGAGTATTCACATTTGAGTATGCCATTAGTGATACTCTAACCATTTACAATTCTCTCACATATACGTGGGGAATACACTCATAATTGTGTGTGAACCCCACAATGGTTGGAGTCGAAATTGTTGTACATGTAGCATTGTTCAATTAATGTAGCACTGGTTCTTTAGTTATAATAGTATAACCAATATCTCGACATTTTAGCAACTTAAGGTTAACGTACGTACGTAATTATCTTCACTCTAATTAAATAAAATTACAGGATACATCTATAAACTTTACACCCTCATATTTAAAAATAGGATTTTTAGGGATTAAATTGTTGCTCATTATTCTTTGAATTATCTAGGTCTTTATTCTCTCTATGTAATTGACAAAATGAACCGTGTAGTCTAACTGACAAACAGAACCTTGAATGTTTTTGGTTATACAGATGATATATTTGTTCAATACAAATTGTTGCACCAATGAACCCTCTCTAACTTTCTTTTTTGGACCTCTATAAGGTTAAAACGAATAGATCGAGAAACAACTCGTGGGTTATTGTTTAATTTCATCGGATTTGTGAACGATATATATAATAATTTAAAATTAACACATAAGTTATTGTTTAATTTAAGCAGAACTGTGAAAAATTATGTGATTATGATAAATTCATAATTACATTTATTATCTTTTTTTCGACCTTTTCTCACATAGATAATACAACTGGGGAACATAATGGGCTGGAAAACTCTACATGCCTTGTCTGTTTTCTATATTTGGAAACTGACAATGAAAGATGCATGGCAGTTGGGACCCAAACCTAATCTATTTCTTAAATAATAATGGACTTGGATTTTTCCGATTGGATATGGGGTTTGAATTCCGGTTGCATTATTATTGGTGACTGATAAAGGCACACAGAGCTCATTATGGTGACACGCCTTTACTACACGTATCATTCATACCTCTTTCGTAGCCGAGCAAAAAAACTCATATTGTTTCACTCCAGCTCCCATTGTTTGATCGGAATTGTTCATTTTATTCGGCTCTTCGACTATGCTTACACTGTAAAAATTTAAGTTGATCGGATATCGGTGACAATGTTTTAAGACAGCAGTTTCCATTGAAACAAAAGAGTTAAAGAAACTATTACAGGTGATTTTTTTCCACAAAACTGCAAGTTAAATGGTGACTGATCAAATAATTACCGATGTCTGATCCACCTGAATTTTTATGTGATACACATACTTGATGAGACGAACAAAATGAACGATTCGGTTCAAATAATACGGTTTTGTGCACCCCGCATAGCACACAAGACATCCTTTTCTTATAAAGTATCTATTCTAATATATAAAGGGGGAGCAACACTTTGGTGTGGACAAAATTTTGAGGCTAACTCACATTTTATTATTCCAAAATTGTCCCTAAAAGTGAAACGTTTTACCCTTGAAATTAACTGCTACACTCAATAACTATAAGGGATTAATGGAAAACGAAATACTATAAGCACCACCCCCACGAACTGCTGCAGTTTTTTATTTTTTTTTATTTTTAATATTCCTTCCTCATCTGCAACTGCTTCAGTTTTATGATGAGTAAAGAATCACAATAGTGAACAGGGAATCCAAACACTCTCCCTTTCTACTGGCGTCCATGATCATGGGTGTCCTCTATGCAGTAAATTTAGCAAAACTCTACTTATGATAAAATGGGACAGAGAGAATCAGATAATGAAAAGGGGAAGAAGTTTTGATGAAAGAACCGGATTCGATTAGAAATTGAGACAGCTGCACAAGGAACATGTGAATTCTTATTATCTTTGTTTGGGAGGGGAGAGTAGACTCCCATTATTTCTTATCAGTAGGAAAAAATATTGATTGCTTCTGTTTTAGTGAAATTTTACTTAATTGTTTCGACTGTAAATCCATTTTTTAGGCTATGTTGATTTTTCATTATGAATGGAGTATCTTAGTTTTGGGGAAAATTCTCTCTTTTACTAGATTTTTCTTTTACGCAATAGAATTAATACAGTGGCCAAGCGGATGACGTACACTAATGTAATTTTGTATTTTATTCATCTATCCAATATTTGTACTTATTATAATTTGAGTGACAACAATGTTAGCATGGTAATGCATTATTGTTTATTTGGCATAAAAAAGATAATGCAATGTACACGCAACCTTATGATAAGCCGAAAGTTTTTGTGTATGATTTTTATTTTATTTTATCAAAGTTCGACTTGCACACGCATCGCGTGTGCCCAGCCTCTAGTAAGAAGAAATAGTGAGGGCTTTCAGTTCAGTAAGTTTCCAATTTTTCCCACCCAACCACTCGAGAGAAAAATTATTCAGCACCCCTTAGTCATTGCCACGTGGTGTTTCAAATCTCTTTACCACCACACAGTACAGTGAAATGTAAGATTAAGTGTATGGACTCCACAGAAAATTATGGTGGCCTGGTGGGCATTTACCAAACAATAAAGAAGAAGCTGGCTACTTGATATTATGATTTGGTTCGTTGGGTATCTGGTTAATTGGTAACCCGTCCATTGAGATTGTTATATTTGAAGGGAGAAAATATTATAAACTTTATAATGATTGGTGGTTGGGCCAATTGTGGTGATTGGTAAAGGGTGTCTCCAGATTCAATCATTCAAGGAAAAATTCAAGTTGGACAACTGTTGTAAAGGTTTTTTTAATTGATCGGAGAAGCCCACAGATATATACAGTGACACTGCATGATTAGTGATTTCAAAATTATTATACTTAATAAAAATTTCATAGTCTCGCATTAACGTGTTGTATTGCTATTATATGAGTTTTCCGTTGATTTTAGCAACTAGGTTGCTAAAATCATTCAAGATTTTAGCAAATGAGTTCACCAGTGCTAAAATCATGGTTGATTTTAGCTTAAAATCAACCATGATTTTAGTATAGTGAACTTATTTGCTAAAATCAACCATAATTTTAGCAACTGCATGAGTTGCTAAAATCAAACAGAATAATAATAGAAAAGTTGTTCTTTCCAAAACCTCAATAATTCAGTCTACATATTATTGTTACATTTCCCATGAAAATGGGGTTAGTTGATATCATTAGATGACTACAACATATGCCGTTGAGGCACATATTAACATAACCCTCCATAATTTTTTTTTTTTTTTATAACCAGGTGTCCGGGTTAGCTTTCCACATCTCGACTAATCCTGGGAAACCAATCCCACCGTCCACTAGCCCTCCATAATATTACCTCCTATATATTTTAAGCATTGTGATACGAGGGCCGGGGTTTAGCATCCGATTAAATTGCGCCAAGGAAAAATGACCTAAATTAGGGATATTTATGTTCCCCTCAAGAATTTGTCTAAATCACATGTATGGAAAAACTTGGAGTAAATTAAGAATTAAAATTTTCAAAGTGGGGTCAAATAGCACAAAATGTAAAATTTCCAGTTGAGAATTGAAGAAAACCCACTTGTATCTTGTAACAATTAATGTCTCCTGCGCCTGGCCACACTTCATCCCGTCCGGCAAATAAAATCTAAATCAAAATTCAAATGTGTGATTATCTTAGTTATATAGTCCAATTCGATGCTTATATATGATCAAATTGGCTTTTGCTTATTCTAATACTACATTGGGGCTATTGCGCATTCTGATACGTACAATTACAACATTTTATGTTGGTGAGGTGAAAAATCTCATGTGAATTGGCCGGTTCCAATACTTATTAGTCTGTTTTGATTTACGGATCTATTTACGGCCGTTAGGGATGATACTCAACTATTATAAGTGATTTTGGCTATTTGAAAGGTTTTTTTTTTTCAAAATTAACGTTAAAAAAGTCATCATCATTGCAATTGATTTCCAATACGCATCTACGATACTAGTAATATCATTAAGTCGTGACAGGTTATGTTATGTGTCACAATAAAGTTCGTTAAAACTTTAAGCAAGCTACACTTGTACCACCAGTGTCTGGGTTATGTGCGGTTACACACCCTCTAGTTGAATTTGATGCATTCACATTTCCTATGGTTTTTAAAAAATTGCATCCATACCAATTTCTGTCCATTCATAGTATATTGATAGAAGAGTACAGAGCATCTATATAAAAGAACATGTTGATCAAACATCAATAACTCAGTGATTGTGTTCTTGTTAAAAATGAAAGGTGAAGTTACATTTTAATATTTACTTCAAAATAAATTCTATTCGACTATGAAGTTTCATTTTCTGATTGACTTGAATTTTGGTATAGATATAGTACTTGTCAAGCTCTACAACATGAATGGGTCAGATCCATTTTTTTGTACATGGATTGGATTGTCTAGATTTAATGAAGAAGAAGAAGAAGATGAGAACGTATTAGGCTTTTAATCATTCCCGTTAACTGTGCAAGCATTATTTTCACTAATTGTGCGCGTGAGCAAAATTTCACAAACTACAAGGAGTGCAGATGCAACAAAGTGAACCAGATGCAGTGTAACATCACATGACCCAAACCGCATGGGGTATAAGTGAAATTTGTCCAAAACTTTGCTCGTGTCCCAGACCATGTCCTCAATCATGTCATCCCATGTCCCCAATCATGTCATAATCCCTACAGTGATTTGAGATCTCTCATAATTGAGTTATTACTTAAATTGTTTATACTGATTTCTACCCAATGAGAGACCTTACCCAACTCACAACTTTCCCCTATATAAGGCTCAAGAGCTACATATTTTCTCCACCTCTTGCATCCAATTCTGATCTTCTCTCTGTAGTTTGATAGTGTGTATCTGAGTTCTTAGCTAGCGAAAGAAATGGCTGCAACTCTGAAGGGTAAGCTGTCAAAGCAAGTAGAGATCAAGTCAGACGGGGATGTGTTCCATGAACTCTTTAGTTCCAAACCTCACCATATTTCCACCATCTCCCCTGCCAAAATCCATGGTGTTGATTTGCATGAAGGTGACTGGGGAAAAGTTGGCTCTATTGTCACTTGGAACTATACTCACGGTAAGTCTATTCCCAATCCCAAATTTAACCAGCTTAAGCTACACACACCCCAAGGATGTAATGAGGGATCCCTCATATTGCTTATATGTAGACGTCCCATTTCCCAATGGAATTTTGATGATTCGAACCGTTTAATGTGTTTAAAACATGTTATTAAGGGTCCTAGCGAATAATCTCTAAAAATAAAAGACCAGGAAGGACTGGGTCTGAGTAGTTTTTCATATAACTATGCTGGGAGACATTTATGGTATGCCCCTTAAAAAAGGGACATATGGTATGCCCGCCCCTATTACATATTATTTTGATACTTGTTACATATGAGTTTGGTACTTATTACGCAAGGTTTCGGTAAAATTACAATCCGTTATGGATTTTAATAAATTCACCATTTATAGTAATCTACTGAAAAGTAAGGATTATACCTAACATGGCGTACCGTACGTTCCTTTTCAAGGGGTGTACCCTAAATTTTCACATGGTACTCATATACTTAACTATTCAAGATACACGATAATGTTCACCAACATGATTTTTAGCGTGACTAATATTTTTGATTGCTTTACCAATCCTTCGAATATTGAAGTGGGCATGGAAAGAAGTCCGAAAAAGAGAATTATTGGTCCAGATAGGGGATCCTTCCACATAATTTGCCTGTATGAGGATTTTGAAATACTAATGGCATCATTTTTCTTCTTCTTTTTGATGGACTGAAAAAAAGTTTTTGAATGTTGTAGATGGGAAAAAGCAGAGTGCCAAGGAAATTGTGGAAGCAATAGACGAGGAAAACAAGATTGTGACCTACAAGGTTATTGAAGGAAATCTCATGGAGCAGTACAAGAACTTTAAGGCAACTGTTCATGTTGATACAAAGGGTGAGAGCAATTTGGTGACTTGGACTTTTGAATATGAGAAGCTGAGTGAGAAAGTGGAGGATCCAAATGACTTGTTGGACTTCATCATTAATGTCTCCAAAGACATTGAGACTCACCATCTCAAGTAGAGAGTGTGGTTATTGTGCGGTTTTCTGGTACACCCCTGCACAGCAAGATCCCCGGATACTACTAAATAAACTGTGCATGTGATGGGAGTCTCTCCTCGGAATAAAATGTATTAGCTACTAATAATGAAGTTGTTGAAGCATATGCATATGGGAATTGTGAAAAAAATTAAGTTGTGAAGATAGTTAAATAAATGCAACAATTTAATTTGTTGGAAACTATTGCATTTTTACTGGCGAAAAATATGACAATAAAGTTAAAGGCATCATGGTTTGCATTAATTTTTGTCCTATCTCAGTCTCGCTACCAATTAGACTAACTGAAGTATAACGTTTATAGATCAATTGTATGGTCGCTTGCAACATATATACATAAATAATGGTTATGGTTTTGTGTTTTTTTTTTTTTTCCTTTTGGTTTTAGGATATGTAATTAAGAGCTTCATATTGTGTGTTACTATTATGAGATGTTCCCATTGTTAAAACTTTTATTCACAAAATATTATTTTATCAGAAGAATTATTGAACCACATGAACATAGAAACACAACAAGTAAATCAATAGAGTACAAAAATAGTGAAAGTAGAAAAAATATTGCCCGTGAGAATGAGAGTTGTGTTGGACACTGTCTTAAGGTTAATATTCCTCCCCTCGTAAAGGTTCCACCGGAGTATACTAGCCCCAAGATTAAACCCAAGCGCTTACAAGCATTCCTCATCCGATGTTCTAGATCACCGAGAGGTTTGATCAAGTCACAAACCGAGTTGCCCAAAGTATAGCATATAAACAGTATATAGAAAAGATTTTAAAATCTCTTACACTATATCATCTTTTATCTCTACGTATCTTATATCTCCCCTATGGAATATTTCCGATCTACTTCCACCCAATCAGCACTTGTTAGTTGTTGCTATATATATATATATATATATATATATGTAGTTGTAATAGGAGAATACTTCATTATTGTACATAATGATAAATATAAATTGCTTTTAGCATTTGTAACGGTAAAATAATGAAGGAGATAATTGAGAATTTTTTTTATCAGCAAAAATAGAAAATATATAAATAAAGATGGAACCATCCAAAGGGTTACAAACAGCAGAAGCAAAAAAAGGTTGATAAGTAGTCAACCAAATCCGAAAAAACTAGAAAATAGAAACATGGTCAACATGACCAAACAGATGGAACAAGCTAAATAAACGAATTCCCAGGTAGAAATAAAATTAGAAACAGGACACCATGACCAAAGAACATGGCCAACCATACCAAAACCCAAGATAAATAGGATAGATATAAGCATGAACGAAGCCACCCACAAAGCTATTAGGACAAAGCAGGAAATCAACAATAGCCCCAGATAATTCAGACACAGTCATCATCGCAATATTCAGACCATGCCACAGCAGCATCAACAGAGTTAGGAAAGAACAATTTCATCCAATTTCAGCTTTCTAATACCACAAAGGCATCTTTTAATGTCATCCACCGAATAGTCATACATAGCAAAACATACCTTAGATAATTGAGAAATTAATGTTTAACATTTATTTATTAAAATGTTGCAACACCCATCACTTGGTTACAGTGGTAGGTTCAAGAATGGTCATAACTTTGATCCTTGGGATTGTAATAAGAGTTTTAACCTGATATATGTGTAGGTGGTAACTTTGATAGCTATTACATGTTCATATAAATTCACATACTCAACATAGGCTTAAAAATTCTTTGTAATTGTAAAGAGAGTTAGGATGCCACATGAATCATATACTATATGAATATGATTTGGCACCCTCATTATTTTTTAGAAATCATTAGTAGATCATGTGTCAAAAATAAATGCATCGAGTTGATCAGAAAACACCATATCATAAGCTTTATCGAAGAAAACTCTATTGGTAAAACCCAGCTAGATGAATCAACTTTTTGGATGAATTCAGACATGTCAAAACATAGTAATTTATAACCATAATGTAACCATTGTTTTGAAACTTTTTGTTGGAAACCCATCAGCCACCATGACATATTTGAGTTGAAAACCCAATAAGTCCCCAAATTTTCCTATTCTAACGCTTTAAAAAAAAAAAAAATCAATAGGTGGTAAAATTCGAGGGTGGCACGTGACCCCATGGACTGGAATGATGTAATGGTACGTTGTCCTACTTTGATGCTTTATGCAATGCACTATAATGGTTGCACTAGAAACTGGTTGTCCTACTTTGATGTTTATTAATGCAATGCACTTGATTTTGGAACCTTGAATCTGGAATGATGTATTGCATTTTCCTATAATGCTAAAACAGGTATTGCACCTTGAATCTTGAAAATGTAATGCTTTATGTATAGCATTTGATGTTCCTATAATGCAAATTGGTTGCTGGATAACTTTTTTTTTCTTGCTAGTCGCTATTTTTCTTATGGAATGTAATTCATGGATAAAACTGGAACCAATTCATGATTTATGGATTGGATTGGAACCGCACCGTCGGATTTTTGGTCTGGACAAGAATTTCATGTTCTAAAAACCGTAACTAGTTCAGACCTTGGATTTCTAGGAATCCGATCAGATCCGGACTGTGAGAAGCCCTACTCACATGCCCGTGTATGGTGAATTTGGTGGATTTAGGTTAGGTTCTAACAATTTTTTTTTGTGTAAATTACAATGACCTTTCCTAAGCTTAATAATAAATTCACTGGTCTCCCTCCGGTTTCGGAAATTACCGTCACCTCCCTTACATTACAAACCAATATACACATACCTCCCTTGCCATTAAAATTGACTTAATGCTGTTAACTTTGAGAACTAAAAGACTATTATAGCCTCCTCACAAATAATTTATGTTGCATTAACATTTCCTACTTTATATTACCACATAATGATGAAAACAGTAAAATAACAATTTAGACGAACTTAAGAAAATAAAATAAAATAACACTATATTTTACAAATGAGGCTAAAAATTATTTAAAATTGTATAATGAAAAATATTTGTTCCAAGTTTTGAAAACAATTAATACAATAACAATAAAAAAGAGTTAATTGTTTTCTTATCCTTAGTGAACTATTTATTTTTAGTTAGTCTTAATGATGGGGGAACAACGGATACTTAATATAAAGTAGAGAAGATTATGGGGAAAAATCACTAATAACAAAAAAAAAAAAAATGTACACAAGAGTTTAAACTATCAAATGGTTATTTTATTTAGGATCTGAAGAATAACATACTCTCATTTACTTTTCATATGATAATATGTGATAATCTAAAGTAGGGAATGTTAATGCAGAATATGATGTTGGGGAGTTGTTGGCTCTATTAGGAGGGTATAATAGTCTTTTAGTTCCCAAAGTTAACACCGTTAATTAAGTCAATTTTAACGCTAAGGGAGGTATGGGTATATTAATTTGTAAAGTAGGTGAGGTAACAATAATTTCTGAAATTAGACGGGAGGTCAATAAATTTGTCATTAAGCTCAGGGGACATAAGTGTAATTTGCCCCTATTTTTTTTTCTTTGTATGGCTTGTATCTTATCGGCTACATTGTTTTATTTTTGTACTCTTCTTTTATGTTGTCGTTGATATTAAAAACCATAAGGCCAGGTCAAGTTTTAAGTTGCGAGTAGCAGTACTAAACGAGTTTTATACTATTTGAAGCTCTCTTATTGCATTTCTTTTCGTATGGTAATAATTCAGTTTTCTTTATGATTAAGGAGTTTTCTTCACCGATCAAAAAAAAAAAAAAAAGGAAGGAAAAGAAAAAAAGAAGCTTCCCATTTTGCCCCTACGAAAAGTCTTCTCAACACATTTCTGGATTCAACTGTGTTAAGAGGCATTTGATGTATGTAGACCTACATATAGCGAACAATCCCGGACACAATATGTGGTTGTGTTTGAAAATTGTGTTTCTAACACTGCTCTTGCCACTATTCCCATTGGTAACGTGTCATGTGCAGGTCCATAAACAAGTCATTGATCATTGGTTCCTTCCTGCATTTTCATGTGGTTCTGCCATCTAGGTTTGACGAGCAGTTTCCATCAGTTTGCATTGATCTAGGAACGGAGTTAGAAATTTCACTCCGGAGAGGCAAATTTTTTTTCAAAATATTTTACAAGGGCGAGCTTATATAATAGAAGTATATAGTAGAATTTTTTTCTATATAATACTAGAGATTTTTTTTCTTGCAGGAGCGACCGTCCCTGGCTCCATTCCTACATTGATCATTATTGCATTGGTTCCTTCTTCCTTCCTTTTCTATCTTGTATCTTCTCTTTTCTTTGTCGTACTATATTTCACTGTTGCAAACTAACTGGAGAGTGGAGAGTGGGTTGGGGGAGAGATACAGGAGATGCTAAAATTAACAAAAATGCTTCGCTTCTTGTATAACTATTTCGGTTCTAAGAGCATCCCCAATGACATACTCAAAAAGAAAAATACTCAAATTTTGGTATTTAGACACTCAAAAAGGGGTCACAATGGCATTTGGATAAATACTCAAAGTTAGCAACATTTTTTATAAATACTCAAATTTTGGCATTTGGATACTCAAAACTACCAACATTTTCCCAATAATCAAACTTGCATACTCAAAACTACCAATATTTTCCCCTCTTTTGATTATGGACAAAAATAAACCACTGTAGAGCTTCACATTGCTAACTTTAGAAACCCATTAAATGAATACTCAAAAGATAATGTGGCAACATTTGAGTATGCCATTAGTGATATTGCTCTAACCATTTACAATTCTCTCACATATACGTGGGGCTTTCACTCATAATTGTGTGTGAACCCCACAATGGTTGGAGCCGAAATGGTTGTACATGTAGTATTGTTCAATTAATGTAGCACTGGTTCTTTAGTTATAATAGTATAACCAATATCTCGACATTTTAGCAACTTAAGGTTAACGTACGTACGTAATTATCTTTACTCTAATTAAATAAAATTACAGGATACATCTATAAACTTTACACCCTCATATTTAAAAATAGGATTTTTAGGGATTAAATTGTTGCTCATGATTCTTTGAATTATCTAGGTCTTTATTCTCTCTATGTAATTGACAAAATGTACCGTGTAGTCTAACTGACAAACAGAACTGAAAAATCAGGGTTCTCTAATAATCTGTTAAATAAAAAACCCTAATAGTATGAATGCGAATCAATAAGTTACCCAGCACAAATCACACAAGCAATCAAACAGATGAACGCACGATATACGTGGAAAACCCCTGAATGGGTAAAAACCACAGGAAGGAATCAAATCACTATAATCGTCGTGCAGTTACAGATATACATATCCAAACGAAGTAAATCCTCATAATGTTCTAAGTATCACCTGCCGAGTCACACGTACACCGCACCCAGTGATCTTGATCGCCAACGCCTTGAATCGCACAAGCCTTCCAATCTTTTGTCTTTCAAACTCTACGAAAGGGCTTAACCTAAAGAACAATGATGTTGATGTAAAATCCTCTCGAAAATTATTTGTTGGCTTAGAGAATCAATCAATCTTTGAAGTTCTTCAAGATTCACAAATCCTAGCTGCTTGACCAAATCCTAGACCTAAATTAATGGGTTGCCCCAAGCGTAGGGCTGAGACCGGTGTAGCACAATACCCGGTAAGACCGGAATCGAATCCACAGGGACGGTGGAGAATGCTTAACTAAAAACTCGGGTTGTGAGATTTAAAACGGCTCTTAGGTAGCCACCCCTTGTAATATGATGGGAAGAATTAATTAAACTAGAGTAAACTTGGTTTTTCTTAAATTACTTAAAAGAAGGTACGGTCGTAGGGTTCCTAACACCAGTGACCAGGCCCGGGCATTTCCGCTCCATTCAGTGTTCTAAAGAAAACATTTGATTTTAGAGAGAAAAAGATACCCTGAAAGATGCGAATCCTCCGGTCGCCATTACCCAGGTACAACGAAGAACGAGTTTTGGTCCCCCGTTCCCCGCGTTACATGGGCTCCGACAAAGCCCGGATTCGTCCAACGAAAGTTCTTCAATAACCTAAAATTGCCTTTTCCATTATTAATGTGGAAAATAGGAGCAAGAACATACCCAACCCTGGCTACGCGACTACTCAGTCATCACTCTATTAAACGCAGCAATAATATTAACCCTAAACCTAAACATGCTTAAAACAATTGAAACAAGGAAAAGAAAACAGAAAAAACACGATACCACAGAATGCGGAAAGGGAACGGATTCGAACACCAAGAATTGAATGCTGAAAAACTTGAGGAACTTGAATTAAACTTGAATCGCAAAAAAAAAAAAAAAAAAATCTTGAGAGCAGCCGCAAAAGTCCAGAAAATAAAGTGTAGGTTCTAAATTCTGGAACCCTAATTACGAGTTATAACAGGGTTTTTATATTAATCGCTCGCTAGTTACAATAAGAACCGGAATAAAACATAAAATCCCGTTGCACGAAGACCAAACGCTGACGTTTCCATGCATCATAAGCCCTCGGTAGCACTACACATGTTTTGGTGTAGCGCTCCCGAACCCCTTATAGCTGCCTTGATCGGTTGACCTCGAGGTTGACCGTTGATTCTTAACAAACCGGTAGCGCTCGAGGACTCTCTGTTCAGTTTTGGAGCCCTTTTGTGCCACTTTTGAGCGCTCCATCAAATTCCTGTAGCGCTCGTGATGGGTTACGATCATTTCCACGCGAAATCAACTTCAACACTTAGTCTCCAACAGCCTTATTTTCCTGAAAATTAACAAAAACACAAACGCATACCAAGACAACGCATCAAGTGGAAAATAGGGAATAAATTAGATAACAACGTGTTAAAACTACCCTATTTAGGCACTTATATCTACAATACTGCTTGCCTATCACTAGCCGCCACAGATGTTTGGAGGTGGAAAATATGAGTGCTGGCCAAGTTGTCTTCACAAAACCATAGCCAACGTTATATTTTTAAGCTTCAAAATGTGCTTGAGTATGTTCGGAGTTGCTCGAGCAAGTTACTAAAGGCAGCTCATTTGCTTGATGTGTAGCTTGTATGTTGGTTGAGCAAGTTTCTTGAATTACATCAAAATAATGACCACAATAAAAAGAATTACATATTGATTTCCTTCCACACCTAAACAGACACTCTAAATAATAAAATTACAACTCGATGTAAATGTGTGTTTTGTCAAACGGAATTGTCAAAACAAAGGAATCCGAAACTTGATCCTTACAAGAACCTTGAATGTTTTTGGTTATACAGATGATATATTTGTTCAATACAAATTGTTGCACCAATGAACCCTCTCTAACTTTCTTTTTTGGACCTCTATAAGGTTAAAACGAATAGATCGAGAAACAACTCGTGGGTTATTGTTTAATTTCATCGGATTTGTGAACGATATATATAATAATTTAAAATTAACACATAAGTTATTGTTTAATTTAAGCAGAACTGTGAAAAATTATGTGATTATGATAAATTCATAATTACATTTATTATTTTTTTTCGACCTTTTCTCACATAGATAATACAACTGGGGAACATAATGGGCTGGAAAACTCTACATGCCTTGTCTGTTTTCTATATTTGGAAACTGACAATGAAAGATGCATGGGAGTTGGGACCCAAACCTAATCTATTTCTTAAATAATTGGACTTGGATTTTTCCGATTGGATAGTGGGTTTGAATTCCGGTTGCATTATTATTGGAGCCTGATAAAGGCACACAGAGCTCATTATGGTGACATACCTCTTTCGTAGCCGAGCAAAAAAACTCATAATGTTTCACTCCAGCTCCCATTGTTTGATCGGAATTGTTCATTTTATTCGGCTCTTCGACTATGCTTGCACTGTAAAAATTTAAGTTGATCGGATATCGGTGACAATGTTTTAAGACTGCAGTTTCCATAGAAACAAAAGAATTAAAGAAACTGTAACAGGTGATTTTTTTCCACAAAACTGCAAGTTAAATGGTGACTGATCAAATAATTACCGATGTCTGATTCACCTGAATTTTTATGTGATACACATACTTGTTGAGACGAACAAAATGAACGATTCGGTTCAAATAATACGGTTGTGTGCACCCCGTATAGCACACAAGACATCTTTTTCTTATGAAGTATAAGAAGAACTAGTGAGGGCTTTCAGTTCAGTAAGTTTCCAATTTTTCCCACCCATTATTCAGCTCCTCTTAGGCATTGCCACGTGGTGTTTCAAATCTCTTTACCAACACACAGTACAGTAGAATGTAAGATTAAGTGTATGGACTCCACAAAAAATTATGGTGGCCTGGTGGGCATTACTTGATATTATGATTTGGTTCGTTGGGTATCTGGTTGCTAACCCGTCCATTGAGATTGTTAAATTTGAAGGGAGAAAATACTATAAACTTTATTATGATTGGTGGTTGGGCCAATTGGGGTGATTGGTAAAGGGTGTCTCCAGATTCAATCATTCAAGGAAAAATTCAAGTTGGACAATTGTTGTAGAGGCTTTTTAATTTTTTTTTGTTGATCAAAAAGGCTTTTTTAATTGATCGGAGAAGCCCACAGATATATACAGTGACATTGCATGATTAGTGATTTCAAAATTATTATACTTAATCAAAATTTCATAGTCTCGCATTAACGTGTTGTATGAGTTCGGCTGAGTTTTCCGTTTGATTTTAGCAACTAGGTTGCTAAAATCATTCATTTTATTTTAAAATCAAATGATTTTAGGTAAAATCAACCATGATTTTAGCAATTTGTGAACTCATTTGCTAAAATAACCATTTTTAGTTCTTTCAAAAGCTAAAATCAAACGGAATAATAATAGAAAAGTTGTTCTTTCCAAAAAGCTAAAATCAACCATGATTTTAGCACTGGTGAACTCATTTGCAAAAATCAACCATGATTTTAGCAACCCAGTTGCTAAAATCAAACGGAATAATAATAGAAAAGTTGTTCTTTCCAAAACCTCAATAATTCAGGCTATATTTTATTGTTACATTTCCCATGAAAATGGGGTTAGTTGATATCATTAGATGACTACAGCATATGCCCTTGAGGCACATATTAACATAACCCTCCATAAATCATAATATATATATTTTTGATAATCAGGTGTCCGGGTCAGCTTTCGCACATCTCGACTAATTCTGGGAGACCAATCCCACCGTCCACTAGCCCTCCATAATATTACCTCTTATATATTTTAAGTATTGTGATACGAGGGACGGGGTTTAGCATCCGATTAAATTGCGCAAAGGAAAAATGACCTGAATTAGGGATATTTATGTTCCCTCAAGAATTTGTCTAAATCACATGTATAGAAAAACTTGGAGCAAATTAATAATTAAAATTTTCAAAGTGGGGTCAAATAGCAATTTTTGGGTACAAAATGTAAAATTTCCAGTTGAGAATTGAAGAAAACCCACTTGTATCTTGTAACAATTAATGTCTCCTGCGCCTGGCCACACTTCATCCCGTCCGGCAAATAAAATCTTAATTAAAATTCAAATGTATGATTATCTTAGTTATATAGTCCAATTCGATGCTTATATATGATCAAATTGGCTTTTGCGCATTCTGATACTACATTGGGGCTATTGCGCATTCTGATATGTACAATTACAACATTTTTGTTGGTGAGGTGAAAAATCTCATGTGGATTGGCCGGTTCCAATACTTATCAGTCCGTTTTGATTTACGGATCTATTTACGGCCGTTAGGGATGATACTCAACCATTATAAGTGATTTTGGCTATTTTAAAGGTTTTTTTTTTCTTTTAAAAAATAATGTTAAAATAGTAGTCATCATCATTGCAATTGATTTCCAATACGCATCTACGATACTAGTAATATCATTACGTCGTGACAGGTTATGTTATGTGTCACAATAAAGTTCGTTAAAACTTTAAGCAAGCTTCACTTGTACCACCAATGTCTGGGTTATGTGCGGTTACACACCCTCTAGTTCAATTTGATGCATTCACATTTCCTGTGGTTTTTTAAAAATTGCATCCATATCAATTTCTGTCCATTCATAGTATATTAATTGAAGAGTAGAGAGCATCTATATAAAAGAACATGTTGATCAAACATCAATAACTCAGTGATTGTGTTCTTGTTAAAAATGAAAGGTGAAGTTACATTTTAATATTTACTTCAAAATAAATTCTATTCGACCATGAAGTTTCATTTTCTGATTGACTTGAATTTTGGTATAGATATAGTACTTGTCAAGCTCTACAACATGAATGGGTCAGATCCATTTTTTTTTTGTACATGGAACGGATTGTCTAGATTTAATGAAGAAGAAGAAGAAGAAGATGAGGACGTATTAGGCTTTTAGTCATTTCCGTTAACCGTGAAAGCATTATTTTCACTAATTGTGCGCGTGAGCACAAATTCACAAACTACAAGGAGTGCAGATGCAACAAAGTGAACCAGATGCGGTGTAACATCACATGACCCAAACCGCATGGGGTATAAGTGAAATTTGTCCAAAACTTTGCTCGTGTCCCATGCCATGTCCTCAATCATGTCATAATCCCTACAGTGATTTGAGATCTCTCATAATTAATTGAGTTATTACTTAAATATTGTTTATACTGATTTCTACCCAATGAAAGACCTTACCCAACTCACATCTTTCCCCTATAAAAGGGCTCAAGAGCTAAGTATTTTCTCCAGCTCTTGCATCCAATTATGATATTCTCTTTGTAGTTTGATAGTGTGTTCAATACAAATAGTTGCACTAATGAACCCTATCTAACTTTCTTTTTTGAACCTCTATAAGGTTAAAACGAATAGATTGAGAAACAACTTGTGGGTTATTGTTTAATTTCATCAGTTATGTGAACGATATATATAATAATTTAAAATTAACACATAAGTTATTGTTTAAATTTAAGAAGAACTGTGAAAAATTATGTGATTATGATAAATTCATAATTACATTTATTATTATTTTTTCGACCTTTTCTTACATAGATAATACAACTGGGGAACATAATTAATGGGCTGGTGCCTGCCTTGTCTGTTTTCCACATGTGAAAACTGACATTGAAGGTGGAGGAGATGGGAGATGGGAGATGGGACCCAAACCTAATGTATTTCTTCAATACTTGGACTTGAATATTTCCGATTGGATATGTGGTTTGAATTATTACTATTTACTAGGTACCCGATAACGGCGAACTGACGACACACCTTTACTACATGTATCATTCATACCTCATTCATAGCCTAGCAAATGTTTGATCCGAATATTCATTTTATTAGCATTGTCGAATATGTTAGCAACGTAAAAAATCAGGTTGATCGGGTATCGGTAGCTATGTTTTAAGACTGCATTTTTCATGGAAACAAAACATTTAAAAAAAACCGTTGTAGGTGATTTTTTCACACAAAACTGCAAGTTAAATGGTGAATGATCAAATAATTACTGATGCTAATTGTTCATACCGATTTCTACCCAATAAGAGACCTTACCCAGCTCACATCTTTCCCCTATAAAAGGGCTCAAGAGCTAAGTATTTTCTCCACCTCTTGCATCCAATTCTGATCTTCTCTTTGTAGTTTGATAGTGTGTATCTAAGTTCTTAACGAAAGAAATGGCTGCAACTCTAAAGGGTAAGCTATCAAGGCAAGTCGAGATCAAGTCAGACGGGGATGTGTTCCATGAACTCTTTAGTTCCAAACCTCACCACATTTCCACCATCTCCCCTGCTAAAATCCATGGTGTTGATTTGCATGAAGGTGACTGGGGAAAAGTTGGCTCTGTCATCACTTGGAACTATACTCACGGTAAGTCCATTCCCTATCCCAAATTTAACCAGCTTAAGCTACACACACACACCCTAAGGATATAATGAGGGATCCCTCATATTGCTTATATGTAGACCTCCCATTTTCCAATGGAATTTTGATGATTCGATCCGTTTTATGTTTTTAAAACATGCTTTTAAGGGTCTTAGCGAATAATCTCAAAAAATAAAAGACCAGGAAGGACTGGATCTGAGTAGTTTTTCATAGACCTATGCAGAGAGACATCTATGGTATGCCCCTTAAAAAAGGGACATATGGTATGCCCGCCCTTGTTACGTATTATTTTGATACTTGTTGCGTATGATTTTGCTACTTATTACGCAAGATTTTGGTAAAATTACAAGCCGTTATGTATTTTAAAAAATTCACCGTTCACAGTAACCTACTGAAAAGTAGGGAACAAGTACCAAAACATACCTAACATGGCGTACCGTACATTTTTTTTCAAGGGGGTGTACCATCAACATGTTTTTTAGCGTGACTAATATTTTCGATTGTTTTACCAATCCTTTGAATATTGAAGCGGGCATGGAAAGAAGTCCAAAAGAGATAATTATTGGTCCAGATAGGGGATCCTTCCACATAATTTGCTGTATGAGGATTTTGAAACACTAATGGAATCATTTTTCTTCTATTTGATAGGCTGATAAAAGTTTTTCAATGATGTAGATGGGAAAAAGCAGAGTGCCAAGGAAATTGTGGAAGCAATAGACGAGGAAACCAAGACAGTGACCTACAAGGTTATTGAAGGAGATCTCATGGAGCAGTACAAGAACTTTAAGGCAACTGTTCATGTTGATACAAAGGGTGAGAGCAATTTGGTGACTTGGACTTTTGAATATGAGAAGCTGAGTGAGAAAGTGGAGGATCCAAATGACTTGTTGGACTTCATCATTAATGTCTCCAAAGACATTGAGACTCACCATCTCAAGTAGAGAGTGTGGTTATTGTTTGGTTTTCTGGTACACCCCTACACATCAAGATCCCCAGATACTACTAAATAAGTTGTGCATGTGATGGGAGTCTCTCCTCGGAATAAAATGTATTAGCTACTAATAATGAAGTTGTTGAAGCATATGCATATGGAGTTGTGAAAATAATTAAGTCGTGAAGATAGTTAAATAAATGCAACACTTTAATTTGTTGGAAACTATTGCATTTTTACTGGCGAAAAAAACGACGACGATAAAGTTAAATGCATCATGGTTTGCATTAATATTTGTCCTATGTCTCGCTGTCAATTTGACTAACTGAACTATAACGTGCATCAAACTCCTTTTTCATATGATTTGAACTTGTAACCACATGCTGCTACACGACCACCGAATAATCTCCGTTGGTCAAGATAGAACAAACATTGATACAGTTAACGATATGGTTCATTTCAATCTAGTCCCTACTACACAAAATGAGAGCGAACACTGTTCTCGGTGATGCGTCATCTCAAAGTGAAAACAAATGTATCGCCTCTTATCCAATGTTAGTCACTAAACCTGTTTTCTCGTGTGGCAAGTAAACATACGTATAGGTGAACTGTGATATGTGCAGAATGACTTGTGCCATATAGAACTTCATTGCAGAATGACTTGTGCTATTTATTTGTCTGTTTGCAAAACATCAAGGAGATGAGGCGATAAACAGAGACATCCAATGTCTGTTTGCAAACAGCAAGGAGATAAGGCGATAACAGAGACATGTTGAAAACCGTGATAGTGTGAGGGCTTATTTAAAAAAAAAAAAAAAAAACGATTTTCTTGTTTGTTGGTTTTGTTAGGGTTCGGCTCCTGTCCAGTCCTCGACCGACTAAATGAGATTATTGTGGACACTTTTCGAGCTATTTTGAGGATTAATTAGAACTATTTAATTTTTGGAGCTCGTTAAAATCCCTTTTCTCTTTAATACAAAGAATTTTGCAGCTATCTAATCAACGGAAAGAATTCCCTAACATCGTTTTCTATTCTTTTCGTGCAATTGAATGGGGCTGAAGGAGATAACCCAAAAAAAATTCCCCTTCTGAACGAAATTGGAAAATACTGACTACTCAAAAGTTAAAATTAGCCCCTTTTCAACTTTAAATTGTGGTTTGTTACTTCCAGTCTAATTTAAATATCTATAACATTGTGCATAAAAATCCAGTAACATTTTGCCTAAATCTTTTTTTTTCAATAGGCAACATTTTGCTTAAATTTTATACATAAATATGAGAAAAAAAGGCTCTAATCAATTGTGCAAATGTTGTGAATTGAAATTGATTGACATTCTGTTGAAACTCAATGAATTTGAACTATTTCATGTTCACTTTTTATGAACAATATTGTAGGTCCCAATTTTCAACGGACGATGGACTCTAACATCGTTTTAACCATCCTTTTCAATGGATGGTACTAGTTAATGGATGGTACTGAATTATTGGCTGAACATGCTATATGACATTTAATTCCAAGCAACGGAAATTGGATTGCTGACTTAGGGTTTGCTTAACAAATAAGATCTCGGTTCGATTCCCTCAACCAAAGAAAACTCTTAAACATGTGTTACTTTTTCATTTGGGATTCTTCTTTGAGGAGGTTGCAACTCTGGTCTCCTTCCCATCTTTCACTGAGGAAAAAAAGAAAAAAAGAAAAAAAGAAAAAAAAAGATTAATCATTCATCAGGAAACTTCTATAATCTATATAAGGTGCACTGGAAGGGATTTTCTTCAACCAGCTGTGTCTTCAATATAGTATTTTAATTGCTCCACTAATAAATAGTTGTAGTACTATTTTAAAGTTATTTCTTAATTGTGTATTTTACAGTTAATTAATATTGTTGGGGGAAGATGGCCGCTCTTACTGGGAAAATGGAGGGTGAAGTAGAGATTAAGTTAAATGGTGATGATATCTTCCCTATGTGTGCAGGTAAAAAATCACAGCACACTGCAAACTTATGCCCTGAAAAAATACACAGAGTGGATTTACATGAAGGTGAGTGGGGGTTTCATGGATCCATCAATGTCTGGACTTTTGTTGCAGGTAATTTTAAGCACACAAAACCTAATTTCTCCTTTGTTAAAGTTGCTATGATCTTACATCTCTAGGGTGACTTTTTCATTTGATAAAATTCGCGAAACTCAAATTTGCTAAGATCAACAATTTATTTTAGCAAATAGGGAATCCATTTGCTAAAATCTTTGATTAAAGGGTGAGTTTTGTCACAGGAAATCAAAGATTTTAGCAAATATTGATGTTAATAGATTTTTTCAAATGCACAAGTTTAAGAAGCTTGATGAGGAAGATTGTTACCGCAGAAACGTTTTTCAAGTGTCCTTTCACTACTTATTTCGTCTTAAGGTCTCGTTTGTAAAGGATCAAACAACGCGTTACGTTCAACCCACAACGCCTCTACAGATTTTGGAAACTAGAGCCATAGAAATCGTAAAATAGAAAAGAGTGCATAATAATTAAACAAAAACAAGAAAGAATACGTACCTAGATAAACGTGAAAAACTTCAACGCGAGGAAAAACATAGAGCAACATTTGTTCACTATAATCGAAGAATTCAAAGCACAAGTTTTCTCTCTCAAGCTCTCTCAAGAGTTTTCTTGCGACTCCTCTCGTGTTTCAACTAAAACTCTCTCTCCCTAATTACAAAGCAACTGCTAGTTAATAGGTAAGACTCAGCGGTTGAAATTGACCTGACAAAACACAAAATACTGTTTCGCATCCCCACACTCTCGGGCTATCGCTGAAAGTTATCTACATCCCCGACAAGCCTCCACACTTCGGGCTCCTACTAAAAGTTGTCTACCGTCCCAATACTGTTTGGGTCATGGATTTGTGGATTAAGATTTTCTTTTTCTTTTTCTGTTACACGCTAGAAGAATCACACTTGTGCGACAACCGTTTCAACATTCTCTCGATAGGTGGAAAACTCACAATTTTACTGCACTTATGTGCAGCTACACAACTGAGGGCCCAATTGTTCGGTTGCAGAAACTAAGCTTCTTGTTATTTCATTATCTTTCTAGGGAAATTTCTATTTTACTTTTGGTTAGAAAACTACATAGCCTCATCTTCTACGGATTGTCCAACGTAGAGACACTCGGAAATTTTAGATTTTGTCACCGTCGATTACATGTGTTCATTTTCATCATTTTTTGTATATTTCTCGATTCAAGTTTTCTCCAAATTTTATGTAATTGTCGATATTCATGAGTAATAGTTGGAATTTCCAAATTCTTCTGTGTTTCATGCAAAAATAGATGGGAAAGTGGAGACATACAAGGAGAAAGTGAGCATCGATGAGGAGAACAAGACGGTGCATCTGACAGCATTGAAGGGACATTTGCTGGAAGTTTACAAGAGTTATAACATCATCTACCAATTCCATGACGGTGAAACCAACATCGTCAAAATTACTATAGAGTACGAGAAGAAAAAATGAGGATGTTCCTCCTCCGCAGAAGTACATGGATTTCGTTATTAGTTTGATTAAAGATCTTGATGCTAAACTTATCAATGAGTAAAGGAAAGTTGCTTTTCTATTCCGAAGCACCAAAAAAAAAAAGGAAAGTTGCTATAGAAGAACTGTGAAAAATTATGTGATTATGATAAATTCATAATTACATTTATTATTATTTTTTCGACCTTTTCTTACATAGATAATACAACTAAGGAACATAATTAATGGGCTAGAAAACTCTACATGCCTTGTCTGTTTTCTACATGTGGAAACTGACATTGAAGGTGCAGGAGATGGGAGACGGGACCCAAACCTAATCTATTTCTTCAATAATTGGACTTGGATTTTTCCGATTGGATATGTGGTTTGAATTATTACTAGGTACCCAATAATGGCTAACTGACACACCTTTACTACATGTATCATTCATACCTCTTTCATACATAGCCTAGCAAATGTTTGATCCGAATATTCATTTTATTAGCATGGTCGAATATGTTAACAACGTAAAAAATCAGGTTGATCGAGCATCGGTAACTATGTTTTAAGACTGCATTTTTCATGGAAACAAAACATTTAAAGAAACCGTTGTAGGTGATTTTTTTCCACAAAACTGCAAGTTAAATGGTGAATGATCAAATAATTACTGATGCTAATTGTTTATACCTATTTCTACCCAATGAGAGACCTTACCCAGCACACATCTTTCCCCTATAAAAGGGCTCAAGAGCTAAGTATTTTCTCCACCTCTTGCATCCAATTCTGATCTTCTCTCTGTAGTTTGATAGTGTGTATATGAGTTTTAGCGAAAGAAATGGCTGCAACGTCTCTAAAGGGTAAGCTGTCAAGGCAAGTCGAGATCAAGTCAGACGGGGATGTGTTCCATGAACTCTTCAGTTCCAAACCTCACCATATTTCCACCATCTCCCCTGCTAAAATTCATGGTGTTGATTTGCATGAAGGTGATTGGGGAAAAGTTGGCTCTGTCGTCACTTGGAACTATACTCACAGTAAGTCCATTCCCTATCCCAAATTTAACCAGCTTAAGCTACACACACACCCCAAGGATGTAATGAGGGATCCCTCATATTGCTTATATGTAGACCTCCCATTTTCCAATGGAATTTTGATGATTCGATCTGTTTAATGTGTTTAAAACATGTTTTTAAAGGTCCTAGCGAATAATCTCAAAAAATAAAAGACCAGGAAGGACTGGATCTAAGCAGTTTTTCATAGACCTATGCTGGGAGACATCTATGGTATGCCCCTTAAAAAAGAGACATATGGTATGCCCGCCCCTGTTACGTATTATTTTGATACTTGTTGCGTATGATTTTGGTACTTATTAAGCAAGGTTTTGGTAAAATTACAATCCGTTATGTATTTTAAAAAATTCACCATTCACAGTAACCTACTGAAAAGTAGGGAACAAGTACCAAAACATACCTAACATGGCGTACTATACATTCTTTTTGAAGGGGGTGTACCATAGATTTTCGCATGTTACTCGTATACTTAATTGCTCAAGATACACGATAATGTTCATCGACATGTTTTTTAGCATGACTAATATTTTCGATTGTTTTACCAATCCTTCGAATATTGAAGTGGGCATGGAAAGAAGTCCAAAAGAGATAATTATTGGTCCAGATAGGGGATCCTTCCACATAATTTGTTGTATGAGGATTTTGAAACACTAATGGAATCATTTTTCTTCTATTTGATAGGCTGATAAGAGTTTTTGAATGATGTAGATGGGAAAAAGCAGAGTGCCAAGGATATTGTGGAAGCAATAGACGAGGAAACCAAGACTGTGACCTACAAGGTTATTGAAGGAGATCTCATGGAACAGTACAAGGACTTTAAGGCAACTGTTCATGTTGATACGAAGGGTGAGAGAAATCTGGTGACTTGGACTTTTGAATATGAGAAGCTGAGTGAGAAAGTGGAGGATCCAAATGACTTGTTGGACTTCGTCACTAATCTCGGCAAAGACATTGAGACTCACCATCTCAAGTAGAGAGTGTGGTTATTGGGCGATTTTCTGGTACACCCCTACACAGCAAGATCCCCGGATACTACTAAATAAGATGTGCATGTGATGGGAGTCTCTCCTCGGAATAAAATGTATTAGCTACTCATAATGAAGTTGTTGAAGCATATGCATATGGAGTTGTGAAAATAATTAAGTCGTGAAGATAGTTAAATAAATCCAACACTTTAATTTGTTGGAAACTATTGCATTTTTACTAGCGAAAAAAACGACGACGATAAAGTTAAACGCATCATGGTTTGCATTAATATTTGTCCTATCTTAGTCTCGCTGTCGATTAGACTAACTGAACTATAACGTGTATCAAACTCCTTTTTCATATGATTTGAACTTGTAACCACAAATGCTGCTACACGACCATCGAATAATCTCCGCTGGTCAAGATAGACCAAACATTGATAGAGTTAACGACCACCGGTAATCCCAGCTGTGTTGACATCAGCAGACAAGCAAATTATAGGCCCTCCCAATCACCGAAACAAATGTTGCAGCGGCCAACCAAACGTACCAATACAGAGTTTTGGCCTAGACGGATAAATAATTACTGAAAGTTAAGCTAATTCCTTACCTCCAAAAAAATCAGAAATATACCCGAAAAGACAAAAGTGAAACCAAATTATTCTCTGTGTTTCATGAAAAAAATAGATGGGAAAGTGGAGACATACAAGGATAGAGTGAGCATCGATGAGGAGAACAAGACGGTGCATCTGACAGCATTGGAGGGACATTTGCTGGAAGTTTACAAGAGTTATAACATCATCTACCAATTCCATGACTGTGAAACCAACATCGTCAAAATTACTATAGAGTACGAGAAGAAAAATGAGGATGTTCCTCCTCCGCAGAAGTACATGGATTTCGTTATTAGTTTGATTAAAGATCTTGATGCTAAACTTATCAATGAGTTAAGGAAAGTTGCTATAGATCAATTGTATGGTCGCTTGCAACATATATACATAAATAATGGTTGTGGTTTTTTTTTTTTTCCTTTTGGTTTTAGGATATGTAATTAAGAGCTTCATATTGTGTGTTATTATGAGATGTTCCCATTGTTAAAACTTTTATTCACAAAATATTATTTTATCAGAAGAATTATTGAACCACATGAACATAGAAACACAACAAGGAAATCAATAGAGTACAAAAATAGTGAAAGTAGAAAAAATATTGCCCGTGAGAATGAGAGTCGTGTTGGACACTGTCTTAAGGTTAATATTCCTCGTAAAGGTTCCACCGGAGTGTACTAGCCCCAAGATTAAACCTAAGCGCTCACAAGCATTCCTCATCCGAAGTTCATCAAGATCACCGAGAGGTTTGAACGAGTCACGAACCGAGTTGCCTAAAGTATATCATATAGATCAGTGGCGGCTCCAGGAATTCTCGTGAGGGTGTTCAGAAATTCTACTTCGGTCCACTAGAAATCGTTTTTTATATAACTGGGTGGTCCGGGCTAGCTTGCATGCACCTCAACTATTCCCAACTCTATACGTATGCCCCACCACACACATAGATCAGGCAAATCCAATATCCCATGAGATCTTGTGCAGGTGGCCCCAAGAAGTTAAGAAGAGTTCTCTATAAATCATAACTATACGTAAACAAAAAAAATAAAAATTACTAATACAACAATGCCACCAAAAAACAATAATTTCAAGTCAATACGGTTTCGCTTCGACGAGTTTTGGGGTTTCAATAGGAGATGACTCGTGCACCATTCTTGATTTTCTTATCACAAAACTTGTCCATGGTTCCAATTAACCAAACAAAAATTAAAAAAGAATCAAAACTATGAATGACCTATATAATAATCTAAATCTATTGTGTATATATACCCTGTGTGCAGATATATTAAAGTGTTTCACGAGAAAAGATAGTGCACATATATTAAATCGTTGATCTATATTTTATTTAATGATTGATCACCTGGAATAAGTATAAATAGATTAGAGAGAGAGAGAGAGAGAGAGAGAGAGAGAGAGTTAAAAGTATTCTTACCTTTTAGAGCTAAATGTGTAAAGACAATGAAACACCCAAAATTCTCAACTATCCAATTTATACTATTCTCTAATATCAAAAAGTCCATGGTGAATTTCATCATTGGGATTGGGTGTTTAAATTTTCTAGGTAAGGTGTTCAAACATTTTGGTAAGGGTGTTCAAAATAACAAAAATTTAAAAATAAATAAATTTTTACATGTATTTCTTAAAAAAAAATTTATTTCAGGGTGTTCGGGTGCCACCCTCGAATCTTCTTAGAGTCGCTTCTGATATAGATAGTATATAGAAAAGACTTTAAAATCACTTGCACTATATCATCTTTTATGTATACTACAAAAAAATTGCTTTATAGTGGCAATGACAAATTGTCACTGAATCTAAAAAAATTGTCACTGTTAGATTTAGTGACAAAAAAATCAGTGTCACAGCGATGTCACTTAAAGTGTGTTGCTAAAGATCTGTAGTGACAATAACTAGAAGACTGTCACAAAACCCAATGGCCGTTAGTGACATATTAAATGTTGTCACTATATGTATATCTTTTGTGACAGTTCCGTACGTCACTAAACAGGTCAAAAAATGTCACTGAGTGTAGAAGTTGTCATTAAAGTAAATTTCTAGAAAATAGAAAATTTTGTTTTGTGACAACAAACCTTATGTCACTAAACTTGGAAACAATAGTGACAACTTTCAACGTCACTAATCTTACATTTGTTTACCATAAATATGCTAATAATAATATAATCTCGTGACAAATTTTTGTTGCCACTAATTAGAAGCCAAACCACATTAAGTGACACTCATTTACATGTCACAAGCAATCCATCTCCTTTCCCATAAAATACATTGCACATACTACAGTCAATATCTAAACTAAGCCAGCTTCATACATTCAACATAATAAAAGAGTTCAAAACAACTTCCGAACATCTGTTAATTACAATAATTTAACAGTGTCTTCAAATGAAGAAAAGTACTAGGAGCCCTCATTAAATCTCCCAAAAAGTTCTTGAACTACATACTACTACAAAATATGGATAGCAAGACACCAAAATAGAAGTATTTATGTGCCGCTTGAATTTGTCGAAGTAGTATGACCAAAAATTTCTCTAACCTTGTCATGTCTATTCATCATCTGCGCAGTACATAAAATAGAAATTTTCTATTAGTACATCGTCAAAATTAAACAGAGAAACAATCATCGATTTGAGACTAGAGGAACAATCATCAATTTGAAGCTAGCGGAACAATCATCAATTGACTAAAAGAGGAAAATATAAAGTCTGCCAGCTTTGCCTTTTCAGCATCAAATGACAAATGGATTGCCATGACAATAATCTCAATGTGACAAGTAGAGGGCAGAGTCTCACCTAGTTCCTTAAGGTTAAGACAGTGCCTTTTCCATGAGAAAATCTACATATATCTTGTTTCTCAACTAGCTACCACACAAACCTGCCCTACAAATAACAGCATGAGCTAGCAAGGTCAGGGTTTGGTCAGCGTAAACAAAAGCACCATCTTTAACCTTTAGAATTTGCTCAACTAGATATTCTTCAAGTGAAGCAGATAAAGCATGGCGGAAGAGAAGATGGTGCAAAAGTTCAAAGGAAAGTCCATTTATATTCCCAGTCTAAAAACTAACTTATTGGTACATAATCCAACCTTAATTTTGATCGTAATAGTATTTTTGTGTATTGGACACGGGGACACACAGAATACCCAACTAGATACGAATGGGATACACCAAGTGGCGTGTGCCTAAAAATTAATTAATTTTTCAAGGGGGACACGACAGGGGGACACATTGTAGTGATCTACATCATCAAGGAAGAGAGCAAGTTTTGGCCCGTCCAACATAGAGTAGCTCTTACGTATAATAGTAGTACGTTGATATGAAAGGAAGTGCAAATAAGGATTATGGTATGGCAATTACCTGTCATCATTCAACCAAGGAAAACAATTGTTCAAACGCCATCTTCAAGAATTGGCATGAATTGGTTTCCTTTTCAGATCATTTGTGAACTCTGAACATATAGCTCAAATCCTTAATATAAAAACCCCAAAGCTAGCAGGATAGCCTGAATACACATGGACAAACTTCTGAAATGATTAGGAGAAATTTAGTGCTGTCTAGAAGAGTTAGCATGAGCAAGTGATACTTGAACAACAACCACATGAAAGAAACAGAGAAAGATTAACATGAATTTATTACACGATCATGGCCTAGGTTCTTTCAAAAAGTAATTATGGATCTGTTCGATCTTTTATCACTTCCAGCAAACTTAATTAGAACTTGGTTGCTGCCTATCTAGCCATCCTACTTTTTTTCTAAAATGGAATCTCTGCAAGCTAATGATAAAATCTATTCAAGATCTGTAGTGGTGAGTACTCTGTCAAGCTTTTGCATTTAGTCTAGATTCACTCAGCCGTCACTGATGGAGCTAATAGCCATATACAACTGTGTTCGACAATGGGTTTACTGTGTTGGATATTGCATTTCCAGCTACCCTTCTTCATGTATGTATCAGGAATCCTTACTTCAGTTTCTTAAAAGTTTCATGCACCACACTATCGCTATGCAATACACCCAAATAATCTACAGATAAATTCATGGCAAAGTTTTGGAATAGGCCCCTGGCCCAGACAGAGAAAACCATGGATCAAGTCCCACGGAAAATAGGCATAAAGAAAGATTGGCTGCACACACACATGCACAAATCAGGTCTTCCATAACTCTTTTTGCCCATTTCAATAGGAGTATTTTAAATGAGTTCCCTTTTTAAGCAGATTTGGGTGCACATTGCGACTAATTTAACCCCACATAAAACAAGATAATTATAGAACAAGCTACGGTCAAAATCAGAGCTCCATGAACTACCAGCACATTCACAAAGGTCACGTCTTCCTCAAAATAAAGGCCATAAAAATATATATAACACTCTCAACCCCATAAACTACCAGCAAACCACAACAATAACTAATCCTTAGAGGGCATGAATGAGTTCTAGATAAGTTGGAAAAAGGATTAGAGAGAGCGGGCATGATAACTTACAACTAGAAGAGTAGTGAGTGAATAAAATTTTCTCCAGCTAAAGTGAATAAAAATTTTACTCGGGAAAAAAGCACTACAATAGATCAGAGAATTCCCGGAATGGTATCTAGATTAAAGTTTGAGCAATTAAACACTTAATTCAACAATAATCATAAATCAAACAGTGGGGTTTACTCATTGGAGATGCCTCAAAATGGAGAATGTGTATTGAATATATACAAGTAAAAGAGCAAGATACCTTGACTCCTTGAGAGTATGATGCCGACGGAGGACACCGCAAGCAACCAGGTGTGGAGAACTTAGGTCCACAATGAATCCCTGTTGCACAACAAAATCACCAAAAAAAAATGCATTTACAAATACATAAAGGAATACATTTTCAAAGAAAGAATAGAGGAAAATCTCATTAAACACTTTAATTCAGCAACTACAAACCTTACTCTTACAAGATTGTTACACAAAAACTTCATTTAACCAAACACACAAATAAAAAATCCTCTAATCTTTTCATTCTTTTGCTCACTTTCTCACATTTCAACTTTTCATCATTCTTGTTTCCACTTTTCCTCATAATGTTATTTCTCAGAATCTGTTAGGCGAAAATGGTTTCTTGTTTACTTGGGTACAAAGAACGCAAGAAGAAGAAAAGGGAGCAAGATACGCTAACAAGGCATACCCAACACATTTCTTATGTTCAGTGTTCAGATCTGAAACATGCAGTGTCTAAAAAGCATATAAAACAAGAATGACAACATCTTCAAGATACAAAAAGAATGTATACAGCAGAATTTTTTTGGATTTAACCCATGGAATCACACAGATCCTTTGTACTCACTGTGGGGCTTTTTTTGCACATTTTAGAGAAACTATATTATTTTATTTTATTTAAGCAATAATTTCTAAATAACGTGAATAGAGAGGGAAAGAATTGAACATATCAGCAGAATAAAGAGAGGCAAATCAGGTTTGTAAAGAGGGGTTTTCATTTGGTAGGGTTTTAGTATTGGGTAAGCAAATGCACTAATTTTGTAAGGGACTCAAATCACTGAATCAAAAATCTCACTCAAATCTGCATCATAAAACCCTAAAACCCAACAAAAAATTACACCCACATATACACGTATATGAATAGATGAAGATACAGAACAAAAGAAAGACTGCGAGAGAGAGAGAGAGAGAGACCTGGAAAGGAGACGAGATCGCCATGGACGGAACGCTCGACAGAGAGAGAGAGATAGAGGCGGTGCTGAACTGGGAAGTGGGAACAAATCCCTTCTCATCTTCTTTTAGTAAATAAAAAAGATAAATAAGTCTAAAATAAAGTATAAAATGGGTACCAATCGGAAAATGAGCGCCAAACAAAAATTTAGCGCGCCAAAAACCGGATCCGGAGGAGAGCTGCGCTCCTGTTGTGTGGTCCCTTTCGGCACCGCGCCGGCATTGGTCCGAGATCGGAGACATTCGCTACGTAGAGCTCGTTAAGTACTACTAATTTCCCAAAAATAACTTGATCGGATATTGTTAAGTGCCTCATCGAAACATATATAATTTGAAAAAAAATTAGAACACATAAAACTCGAAACACTAGATGAAAATCATTGAACCCATTTTTTTCAAGTTATTTGTGTTCCAATGAGATACTTAACGATATCCGATCGAGTTGATTTTTGGTATATATGTAGTACTCGACGAGCTCTACATGGTGAACGTCTCCGATCGTCCGACCAATGCCGGCACGGCGCCAGAAGGGGTTGCGCAACACCTCCCCCGGTTCCAAAAACTGCGCCAAAATAAACGAAAAAGCTAAAAGGAATGACGATTGGGGTATCGACCAAGTACCGACAGGCATGCAGGGCCCGCTCCGGCCTCCGCAAGGATGATCCGAGCTATTCAATACTCCCTCCGTCCCTTTTTAAATGTGTTACTTCGTAAATCCAACTTATTAAAAAAACATCATCATTACATCTTTCACATCAACTTTTTCCTCCACTTTATACTTTTCACATCAACTTTTACCTCTACTTTCTAAAATTGTCCTCCACTTTTACCCATTAACTTTTTACCCATTAACTTTTTACCCATTAACTTTCCAAAAGGGCAAAATGATAATTGTACAAACTTTTACCCATTAACTTTTCAAACTACACACTTATTTAGGGACAACCCAAAATGGAAAGTTAAACACTAAAAAAGGGACGGAGGGAGTAACTTTTTTAAACAAGGTGGAGGACATAAGAGGGAGGAAATAAGAGTGCACGGGGAAAAGAAAAAAGGACGCGCGTGTTTATCGCCTATCTGGACAAAATAAGGGAAGCTGCTAGGGGTACAGACCCCAAGAAACATAAAATGTATTGACCAGTACTCTCGGGGGCCCACTAGTGGGTCAGACAAAACGATCTGAATTGTTCATTCTTCTTAAAACATTTTTTCGAGGGGTCTCGTGAAAAATAGCTCAATCCGACGTGCCTAAGATTAGCTTGATAAAAAATCCCACCATTTCATTCAAAACAAAATGTCGGATTGAGTTGATTAGAATGAACGGTTTAGATCATTTCTATGGGACCTACAAGTGGGTCCCTAAGGCCGGTCGGTACATTTTATGTACCTTGGGGTCGGTACTTGTCCCTTGTTTTGTGGCAAATAAGGGACTAGACTATGCATACAAAAGATGAAGCGCACAGAAAATGTACAATGGCTTTTGCGGCCCACTTTTGAGTCTCACACGAATAATCCAAACTGGCAAATAATTTCAAAATAATTTATCCTATGGCCTTCCAAAAAAATCAACTCAATTAAATGTGTAACTGGTCGATCCAAAACTCCAAGTTTTCATTCATAATTTTGAGTTTTTTTAAGAAAAACTTGGAGTTTTGGATCGACCAGTTACACATATCCAATTGAGCTGATTTTTTTGCAAGGTCACTGAAAAATCCTAGATCGACTAGGTTTAATAATTTGCTAGGTTTTTTTATTTATCTCAATAAATAAAATAATATTAGTCAATATATGACCCAATCGCAACCAGAAAACAAATAAACCGATGAACACCAGGATATACGTGGAAAAATCCTAAATGGGCAAAAACCACGAGAAGGAATCAAACACTATAAAATCATTGTGTAATTACAAGTAATCTTACCCTACGATTTGAATCACTCACAATCGCTCAAAGATGTACTTGCCGAATCCTCGTACACCACACCCAGTATTTGATTGTCGCTGCCTCGAATCCTCGAGCCTTCCAAACGTACTTCCGGAAAACAACTTGAACTTGATTATTGATTGATGTAGAAACCTCTTGAAGCTTTGATTAAAGTTTCATCGATCTTGTGCTTCAAGATTCACTCTGATTAAAGTTTCATTGATCTTGTGTTTCAAGATTCACTCTCAACACTTTAGGGTTTTGTAGCTTTGAAAAAAGCGGCTCTAATATTCTTTTTCAGCCGACACCCTAGATATAAAACCGTGATGTTTTTATAGAAGATGTCATTCCGATCAATCGCATCATAAGTCGATTGATCGGACTATTGTAGATCCGATTCTTTTGGAGTTACCGATTAAAAACCCGATTGATCCCTCTATCAATCCACATGCTCTAAAACTGCATCCACGGCCTGTGCTAAATCAGAGTTACCCGATCGAGAAACCGATTGATCCCCTGGTTGATCTTTCCATTCCAAATGCACGATATTGATCCGGCGACAACCGACTAAACTACTAACTCTCAAATTACATTATAAAGAGATTCCTTCCACTCTAATCCTATACAGACTCGCTTCTTAGAAAATTAAGGAAAAACAATAAAATGACAACTCGATAAAAATATGTGTTTTGTCATATGGAATTGCCAAAATAAGACGACTCCAGAATTTGGTCCTTACAGCCACAGAGAAAATTATCTTGAAATTATTTAACGGTTTAGATTATTCGTGTGGGCCTCAAAAGCCATCATACATTTTTTGTACACTAAACCTTCTGTAGTCGTAACTTTTTGCAAAATAAGGACAGTTTCCGGGGTTTTTAAGAAACGCAGGAAGTAAGCGCGGGGATGCCCAGAACAAAAGCGTGCGTTTTTTATGTGTTCCCGGAACCGGCCCCATTATGTATTTTTTTCATAAAACCAATGATTGCTATGTATATCTAGTTGTTTACACGAGGCAAAATAAATTGTATGTGTACAAAAATACTATAGGTATAGATCCTTGTGCGTAGATTGTATCCAGATAATGTCCTAAAAATTACATTTTGTTGGATGGAGACCCTAGTCGGCTGATTCAGGCGGTGGCTTCCTGAATTCTCCAACGGCAACAATGAAGGCGTTTGAAGGCATGCAGATCTGGTAGTGATCTTGCGGCAGGAGTGCGAGGTTCGGTCTGGTGGTAACCCTCCTTCTACCTAGCTCCATGAGCATAGACTGGGTCCGACATAGGCGCTGATCGGCTTTTGTTTTTTTGTAGTGTTTTTTTTTTTTGTATTTTAGACAGGTTATGTCCTTTTATTTGTGTTTAGTATAACTGTGATGATCTTTTCGATTAACATAGTATGTGCATCAATTTTTTAAAATCAAAATGTAGAAAAAGAACGTAAGACCATATTGAAAGCAACAAAGGCACTTATTTTTGTCGATAAATAAAAACAAACACAAAAAAAAAAAAAAAAAAAAAAACTCCAATTTTTAGTAGAAAAATTTGTGACATACTTTAGTTGTCATTGTTGTAAGGTATTTTAATTGTTTAAGTGACATGTTAATAATTTGTCACTAACATATGATTTTCAGTGACAATTATTTTTTGTGCCACTACAACTTGTCACAAATATGTCCTTGTCCTTACCCACCATATGCTTTTGTGACAAAATTGTTGTGACAACATAAAAGTTGTTACTAAATCATACATTTTTGTGACAAAAACATTGTGACAACATAAATATTGCCACTCAAAACTAAGAAACACTTCTTTTATTGACAACTTCTTAAATCGTCACTTTATGTCACCTTTAGTGACCACTTTTATGTTGCCACAACAAATTAATGTCACAATAGGTCAATTTTCTTGTAGTACGTATCTTATATCTCCCATATGGAATATCTCCGATCTACTTCCACCCAATTAGCACTTCTAAGTTGTATATAAATATATAGGAAGATGTTCTACTAAGGACTCCCTCAAAGATCTCCTCCGTGAGGACCACTCCTTTTTTGATTTTTCGGTCCAAATTTCGACGATCCAAACCGCTCAATGTGTTTAAAACATGTTTTGCATGGCTAACGCGAAGAATCAAAAAACAAAATACCCGAAAGGACAGTTTTTCATAATAACCGTATATATATAGTTTATCGAAAAAAGCTCGAATGAAGCCCTTCCGGGTATTTTTTTGGACGAATCCTCGCGGTGACCCTTAAAAACACGTTTTAAATACATTGAGCGGTTCGGATCGTCGAGATTCAACCCCGATCCATGAGGTCCGCAAATTGGGAGTTTGAGGGAGTCTATGAGGTTCGCAATATATTGGGAGTTTCCTGAGGGCTCCTCAGTCTTTAGTTGTGAGCGCTCACAATAATATATACAATATACTTTAGTTTCCTATGAGGGCTCCTTCCTATCAAAAACTTATTAAGTGTGGGAAAATAGTATTTTCCGTTTCGGACCAAATTTCATCGGATCCAATGGCTTAAAAGGTGTTTTCATTCAACGCGAAGATTTGGCATAAAAGATATATATATATTTGTTTTCACAAAAACACTTTCTTTTCAAAAAAACATTGGGAAGGTGGAGGTCCGTAACTTAAGAGGGTCAGGGAGTTTGGACCGGAAGTTTATTGTATATATATATATATTTACAGAGCACTTCTAGTTCGGACTCCGGACTTCCGACCTCGGTGATCAAAATATTTTTTTGACGATCCGATCCGTCCAATGTGTTCAGAAGGTGTTTTCAAGGGTCCAAGCGGGAAATCTTCAAAAAAAAATACCGGGAAGGGCTTGATCCAAACATTTTTTCGCAAAAACTATAAAATCGGATTTTCCAAAAACAATTTGCAACAACAAAAAAAACACAAATTTTCTTATTTCCGGGAGGTCCGGATAAGAAAATGACTGTATATACATACGGAAATTTTCTAGTCCAAACCCTCCCGAGAATAAGAAAAAAGTGATTTTTTTGTGTTGCAAATTATTTTGGGAAAATCCGAGCCGTCCAATGTGTTCAAAAAGTGTTTTCAAGGGTCCAGCGGGAAATCTTCAAAAAAAAATATCGGGAAGGGCTTGAACCAAGCAGTTTTCGCAAAAACTGTAAATATAAAGTTTTTGCGAAAACTGCTTGGATCAAGCCCTTCACGGTATTTTTTTTTGAAGATTTCCCGCATGGACCCTTGAAAACACTTTCTGAACACATTGGACGGATCGGATCGTCAAAAAAATGTTCGGATCAAGGAGGTCCGGAAGTCCGGAGTCTATATATATAGGTTCCACTTCTCCTCCGGACTCCGGACTTCCGTTAATAAGAAAAAAATGTTATTTTTTCACGTTAAAAATTGTTTTTGGGAAATCCGAACCGTCCAATGTGTTCAAAAGGTGTTTTCAAGGGTCCATGCAGGAAATCTTCAAAAAAAAATAAATACCGGGAAGGGCTTGATCCAAGCAGTTTTCGCAAAAACTGTAAATATATATTTTTAGCGAAAACTGCTTGGATCAAGCCCTTCCCGGTATTTTTTTTTGAAGATTTTTCGCGTGGACCCTTGAAAACACCTTCTGAACACATTGAACGGATCAGATCGTCAAACAAATGCTTGGATCACGGAGGTCCGAAAGTCCGGAGTCCGGACTAGTTATATATATATATATAATACTTCGCGTGAAGGTCGTCGGATCCAACGGCTCACAAATGTTTTCCCTCACTTTTTTGTGAGGGAGCCCTCACAGGAAACTTCTTATATATGGAAGATGGGACTCCCTCAAAGATCTCCTCCGTGAGGACCACCACTTTTTTGATTTTCCGGACCAAATTTCGACGATCCGAACCGCTCAATGTGTTTAAAACATGTTTTCCATGGCTAACACGAAGAATCACAAAAAAAAAAATACCCGAAAGGGCTTCATCCGAGCAGTTTTTCATAATAATCGTACATTAATAGTTCATCAAAAAAAGCTCGAATGAAGCCCTTCCGGGTATTTTTTTTGGACGAATCCTCGCGGTGAACCTTAAAAACACGTTTTAAATACATTGAGCGGTTCGGATCGTCGAGGTTCGACCCCGATCCATGAGGTCCGCAAATTGGGAGTTTGAAGGAGTCCTTAGTAGAACGAGACTGATATATATATATAGCTTCACATCCGGGATCCGGGACTCCATGATCCAAGCATTTTTTTGACGATCCGAACCGTCCAATGTGTTCAGAAGGTGTTTTCAAGGTTCTCGCGGAAAATCTTCAAAAAAAAATACCGGGAAGGGCTTGATCCAAGCAGTTTTCGCAAAAAATATATATTTACATTTTTTGCGAAAACTTCTTGGATCAAGCCCTTCCCGGTATTGTTTTTTGAAGATTTCCCGCAAGGACCCTTGAACACATCTTCTGAACACATTGGACGGCTCGGATTTTCCAAAAATAATTTGCAACACAAAAAAAATCAATTTTTTCTTGTTTCCGGGAGGAGTGGACTAGAAATTTTCCGTATATATATATATATATATATATATATATATATATATAATATATATATATATAATAGAATACTTCATTACTGTACATAATGATAAATATAAATTTCTTTTAGCATTTGTAACCGATATTGGTTTACAACTTACTTAATTTTGCAACGGTAAAATAATGAAGGAGATACTTGAGAATTAATGTTTGATTATTTTTATTAAAATGTTGCAACACCCATCACTTGGTTACTGTGGTAGGTTAAAGAATGGTTATAACTTTGATCCTTGGGATTGTAATAAGAGTTTTAACCAGATATAGATATAGGGGTGATGAAGAGTGATTACTAGGTGGTAATTACTTTGATAGCTAGTACATGTTCATATAGATTCACATACTCAATATATGTTAAGGATATGCCTTGAATTCAAGACGTTCAAAGAAAGGTACAAAATTTGGTGTGAAAAGATGCTCGCAGCATCCTTGGTCCGGACCTTGGGTTATTTAAGTTTTGGAAGGTTGCAGCTACGTTGGTCCAGACCTAAGGTGTCGAATGTGTGTGGCTGCGCGTTTTTAAAGAGGGTTTTTGACCTAATTTTTGTACTTTCTTTTAAATAGAGGCCTTGGGGGCTATTAGGGTAGGACTTCTTGAGTGAATCCCTTTGAGGGAGCCCCCATGAGGTTCCCCGTAGTGTGTTAGGGTTTCTTGGTTGTTCTATTGGTTTAGTCTTGAGTTGGGATTTGAGATATCTAAGGTTTGTGTGTGTCTCTTTCATGTGTGTGAGACGTTTGATGCTCTGTAGGTTGCACCTCAGAGATTTGTTCCTAGATATCGTGTGGATGCTTCAAGTGAGAGTTACGGGTATAACCGGCTCTGTGTATTTCTCCCGGTTTTTAGTGAATCCTCTTGCTCTTTCCCTGTGGACGTACCTCTGGAGCTTCGTGCTTGGGGGGAACCACGTAAATCATTGTCTCTTGTTGGTTTGGTTATATTCTCTACTTCGGGTTTTGGCACAACAACATAAGCCTAAAAGTTAGGGTGCCACATGAATCATATATATGAATATGATTTGGCACCCTCATTATTTTTGAGAAATCATTAGTAGATCGTGTGTCAAAAATAAATGCATCGAGTTGATCAGAAAGCACCATATCATAAATTTTATCGAAGAAAACTCTTTCGGTAAAACCCGGCTAGATGAATCAACTTTTTGGATCAATTCAGTCATGTAAAAATATAGTAATTTACAAACAAAATGTGACCATTGTTTTGAACCTTTTTGTTGGAAACTCCCCAAAATTTTCCAATTCTAACATCTATAAAAAGAAAAGAAAAAAATCAGTAGGTGATAAAAATCTTGGGTGGCACGTGACCCCATGGCCCTTAGTTACCTCCGCCCCGGACTGGAATGATGTAATGGTTGTCCTATGTACTTTGATGCTTTATGCAATGCACCGTAATGGTTGCACTAGAAATATATTGGTTGTCCTACTTTGATGTTCGTTAATGTAATACACTTGATTTTGGAACCTTGAATCTGGAATGATGTATTGCATTTTCCTATAATGCTAAAACAGGTATTGCACCTTGAATCTTGAAAATGTAATGCTTTATGTATAGCATTTGATGTTCCTGTAATGCAAATTGGTTGTTGGTTTTTCTTTTTCTTGCTAGTTGCTTTTTTTTTTATGGAAGTTAATATCCATTGATAAAACCAGAACTGATCTATAACTCATGGATTGGATTGGAACTGCACCGTAGAATTTTTGGTCTAGATACGAATTGCATGTTCTAAAAACCGTGACTCGTAGCTCAGACCTTGGATTTCTAGGAATCCGATCTGATCCGGACCATGAGCAGCCCTACTCACATATGCCCGTGTTTGGTGAATTTGGTTGATTTTAGGTTAGGTTGTAACAATTTTTTTGGGTAAATTACAATGACCTTTCCTGAGCTTACTAAAAAATTCACTGGTCTCCCCTCCGGTTTCAAAAATTACCGTCACCTCCCCTTACATTACAAAGCAATATACACATACCTCCCTTGCCGTTAAAATTGACTTAATGGTGTTTACTTTGAGAACTAAAAGACTATTATCGCCTCCTCACAAATTTATGCTGCATTAACATTCCCTACATTACCACATAATGATGAAAACAGTAAAATAACGATTTGGACAAATATAAAAAAAGAACACTATATTTTAAAATAGAGGCTAAAAATTATTCAAAATTGTATAATGCAAAATATTTGTTCCAAGTTTTGAAAATAATACAATAACAATAAAAAAGAGTGAATTGTTTTCTTATCCTTAGTGAACTATCTATTTTTAGTTAGTCTTAGTGAGGAGAAAAAAAAAACACACACACACGGATACTTAATATAAAGTAGAGAAGATTATGGGAAAAATTCACTAATAACAAGAAAAATGTACACAAGAGTTTAAACTATCAAATGGTTATTTTATTTAGGATCCGGAAATAACATAATCTCATATACTTTTCATACGATAATATGTGATAATCTAAAGTAGGTAGGGAATGTTAATGGAGAATATTATGTAAGGGAGTTGTTGGCTCTATCAGGAGGGTGTAATAGTCTTTTAGTTCCCAAAGTTAACACTGTTGAGTCAATTATAACGGTAAGGGAGGTATGGGTATATTAATTTGTAAAGTAGTGGAGGCAACAATAATTTCTGAAATAAGAGGGGAGATTAGTAAAATTATTAGTAAGCTCAGGGGAAATCAGTGTAATTTCCCCCCTTTTTTTTTTATACACTTGTTTTATGCTGTCTTTCATATTAAAAACCATAAGAGGCTAGCTAGGTTAAGTTTTACTGTGCGAGTAGCAGTACTAAACGAGTTTTACACTATTTGATCTCTCATTGTATTTCTTTTTGTATGCTAATAATTCGTTTTTCTTTATGATTAAGGAGTTTTCTGTACCAATCAAAAAAAGAACAAAAAAGAGTTACCCATTTTGCCACTACAAAAAGTCTTCTTCAACATTTCTGGATACAACTGTGTTCGGGGTCGTTTGATATATGTAGACCTACATGTATCGAACAGACACAAGACACAAGACACAAAACACAATAAGTAGTTGTGTTTTAGAATTGTGTTTCTAACTCTGCTGTTGCCACTATTCCCATTGGAAACGTGTCATGTGCAGGTCCATAAACAAGTCATTGATCATTGGTTCCTTTTTGCACTGGTTCTCTGCCATCTATGTTTGATGAACAGTTTGTTGGTGGGAGCCCTTCAAACACAGAAATTCCAGAGAGATTTCACACACAAAACACAATTTCTTTTATTGATTGCACACACAAAAACAACTTACAATTTTATCACTCTCTCACGTCTCACACACAAACACACTGCAATCTCACTTCTCACACACAAACCCACTGTATCTCTCTCTCTTACAATACTTGCACTCCCACACCATAAACGTAAAATACACATACATACTTATACTAAAAGCAAACAACACACAACCACACAAATCTGGCAGCTCCCATCTGCCTATTAACTGCACCGAAAATGCAGGTAAGATCCAACATCCTTCTTCAGTTCACCTCACTCTCAGTCAACTCTCTGTCCCCAAATCTCACACAATCACCCCATGCACCAATTAATATTTTGTAGGAAAGGTCAGCGCGTAAGGTGACGAGGCGGTTGACCGACCAATAATAGCTATCCACGTGGCTCGATAAGAGTCAACGGACACGTCATCAGTCAACTAAAAATGAGGACTGAGGGAGAGCCCCACCGCGAGGAGATGACCTCGCAGAAGGACATAGCAGAACTAAAGATACCCAAGCAAGGGATGCCCTGTACAACGGAAGTGCTACTAAGGAGAAGTTCACCGCTTGCGAGGCCCTCCGAGAAGAGGACCAACGCGACGGGAAAGAGTGAACACTCACACAAGTACGCGAACCAAGCTCGCGACTGTACCTGACCAAAAGGCAGGGATGGGGAAGTCGATACGAGCTCGAAAGAGGTCTTGGCGCGAGCCAAAGGGCTCGCGACCATACCCAACACAGCGGGAATAGGGGAGAAACAAGTGGCTTGGTGGCTTTAAGGGATTAAGGGTCGCGACGAAGGGAAAACGATGCACTGGCACGATCTAATGGAAGCTTCCTAACGGCCAGTGACATCACCCACGTCGCCCGAATATACGGAGAGAGCACGTGTCATCATGTTATTGGGGAAATGTCTGCAGCCCCATAATTGGGTGTAGATCCCTATAAATATGAGACATTCATTCATAAATCCCAGAGAGATATAGAGAGATTCATTCGTCTAAGGAGCACGGAAATCTTAGAGAGGGGAAGTGACTCAGAGCTCTGGAAACAAGGACTCTGTTCTTGCTAGTGCTCGCGAGCACCTCTTTCTTCTAAGACTGTGGTTCGAGGACGATGATGATCCAAATGGGAATGGACTGAACGTTGCTGCCTTCTCTCTCTGTATACTTGGCTTAATCCTTCGCCCCTTTACACACTCTCTTATTCCTGTTCAATTGTTAGCTATTGTTTGCCTCTCCAAGTTAATTTATTGACTTAAACCACAAACCGAACCTACATAAGGCGACTCCGCTGGCTGGGGAGGCTTTCATAGCTGATGGTTGACACAAGAAGCCGTTTACAAAATCAACGAAGTGGTTCGCAAATACACAGTTCTTCTTCCCATAATCTCTTAAGTGCCATTGAAACTCTTCGACAAAGAGCAATGGAACGTCAACCCGTTCTAGAAGAAATTCAAGAGCTCGATAATACGCAAATTCTGGCTGCTAATGCTGAAACTCTCAAGACCATTAGAGATGGACAGCAGCAGATGCAAGATGGCCAGACTCAGTTGCTTTTGGCCATAACTCGGCTTACTCAGGCAGTAATGGCCGCCGCGGCACCGATGGCTCCACCAGTGCCCCCGCCAAATGACGTGGGAGGAAACTCCGGTGGGTCACCAACACTCGGCGGAATACCACCTGCGGCGCCAAATGGACATAATCCTATGGCACAAGCAAGACTACCGGCCCGAGCACACCGATTCTTTGGGGTGTTATCCCACCACCAAAGATTTCTCACCTTGGCGGATGTCCAAGCCTTGCTGCGGAAAGAAAAGGCTAAAGCAACTTTGCCAACTCGCCTAATCCCGAGATTCAACCACCATACCCCCGTGTGATTCTCACCATGCCATATCCGTAGGCTACGTGCCACCCAAATTTGTCAAGTTTGATGGGAAGGAGGGAAGTGCTCAAGAACATGTCCACCGCTTTATTGAGACCTTGGGTGTCCATTCACAAGATCCCAATCTTCGATTGAGAGAGTTTTCCAAGTCCCTCACTTCTCGTGCATACACTTGGTATGTCAACCTCGAACCTCACTCTGTAAACACTTGGGAGGAAATGGTGAATCTGTTTTACACCAAATTTTTCCAAGTAGTAGAGAGGATCACTTCACTGAACCTTGTGAACGAGAAGCAGAAGCTGACGGAGGATATCATTGATTTCATCAAACGGTTCCAAGACAAAGCTGTTCAGTGCCATGAGCCAGTTCCAGAGAAACGTCTGGTGGAAATCTGCCTCTTAGGCATGATTAAAGAGTACAAGAAGCATTTGATCAATGGAAAGTACCAGACATTTTCTGCTTTGATGGAAGCAGCGTTCAATATCCGTGGCACCATTGACGTGGACGTACCAAAGACCACATGGAAGAACAAGGTTGGAGGGATTGCTACTGCGGCCTCCGCGCAAGCCTCGCGCAGGCCTCATGTCACGTCCTCATTTTTATAAAAAAAACAAAAATAAAGAATATTCCTTACAATTAATAAGTCAAATGATAAAATATTTCATAAATCCTCCCCAAGAGATTTCCATTCAAAATGTTCATCTTAATATCCATTGGCAAATCAAGTATTTGGGCACCCTTGCCCCAAAGGTGAAATCAAATATTATCCCCTAAGTTATTACATAAATCCAAATGGTTAGAAGATTGATTAACCAAAAGTTACATTACCATTTATCAAAATACAAAACTTGAGATGGAAAAATATCTTCATGCATGCATAAGCTTCACATAATGCATCACTCCATAAGCATCCAATCTCATGCTCCATGCCGTGTACCTGGGAAAGATAGGGTGAGCTCACTAGCTCGTAGGGAAACCATACTACAACCGCTAGGCATATAAATATGATGAGTGCACATGATATGAATTAACATGAGAGGAGATGATCAAGGAACATAACGGAGGCCAAGACAAGTAAGACGTGTCCAAGAAGTAACCACGTGTCCAAGTGACTTCAAAGTGTCCAAAAGATTTCAAGGTTTCCCAAAATACCTATTAGTTCATTAAGTTTGTCAAAATCACCCACAAGTGTCATACGTGCCCAAAATCGTGTCCAAGTATCCAAGGTTGCCAAAATATCTTATGTACCTCAAAACATTTTCATTTCCAAGTACTCAACACCACCAAAGTTTCCATTTTTGTTTCACCAAGATCACCCAAGTTACTTACACAAGTTTAAAACCAAGTCCACATGTCGAGTTTCGACCAAACACAATAAATAGTCCTAAATCTCATTTCTCATTTCTTTCATTGAAGAAAAATATCATTTTCATTAGTACTAGGGATTTAATCCCTCAAATTCCGTAGGCCCCACTGCCTTTCTTTTCAACCTATTTGTAGGCCCCGCCCGCCTGTCGGGTTCCATAGGCCCCGCGCGCCTTTGCCGGGTATTTATAGGCCCCGCCTGCCTCTGCCGGGTTCCATAGGCCCCGCGTGCCTTTATCAAAAAATTTACCAAATGATGGCATTAGTGTAAAACACCTTATTATCACAAACATTTCATTAAAACTTTTATAACAAGTCCATTTCTCAAATTTCATTTCACCAAAGTGCCCTTTCTTTTGAAATGCCACAATTTTCGCCAAAAAGGGGCGACCAATCCAATATGCCTTGTGTCCGATACGTTTAACGAATTGTCCAATAAAAACACGTGTCAAAGTCGTAGTTTAACGATTTCAAAATGGTTTTTGGGGTTACCACGTTGCTATATATCAAGTATACGAAGTTCCGGACGATTGGAGGTCAAACGGACGTCAAAGGGTGCCCGAAAACCACTTAGAAAACAGGGGCAGCAACATAGAAACAGGGGCAGCAGCTGCCTTGTCCAGAAAATGGTAGATTTTCACCTCTAAGGTGTGGAATTTCAACCCAAAACACAATTGAGATAGTTTAGACTCAAAATAGAGATGCTAGGCAACAATTAAACATGGAGGGAGGTCAATTTCACTCCTAATTTCATCAATCAACAACCAATTTCATAGATTACAAAATCAAAGTGAGGAAAACCCACACAAAGAGGGCAAACATGATTTTTCAAGAAATTGAAGCTAAGAGCAAGATATATGCTACAAATCACAAGTATATAACTAGAGGATGTAGTAATTTGTTTCCCTACCTCAAGGTTTTGCTTGAAAATGGAGGATGAATTGAACCCTAGGTGTTGAAACCTCAAAATCCCGAAACTTGAGCTCTCGGTGCAAATCCAAGGTGACCCGAGCTCCCCACGGTGCGTAGAACACGAAAATGGTCTTGGTTCTTGAAGTGGTTGAGTGAGGAGGGCAAGATTTGAGCTTGGAGTGAGCAACAATGGAGGAGAGAGAGGAGAGAGAGAGCCGATCGGGTGAGAGGAGGGAGATGAGTGTGTTGTGTTTTAAAATTTGCAAATCTTCCCCCACACACTACTAATATAATTCCCTTATTACACTACACACCCAAATGTGACTTGTGTATATAATATGTAACCACAATACTTATTTTCATAAACCAAACTTAAGTAAAGACTATAATTTGGATAGTCTTTACTTTAATTTATTTATGAAAATAAGGAAGTACCCCCCATTTGGAAACAATGGCATTTACAAAATTTTGAAATTCTAATCACATCAAAATCTCATCCCCCCACTTTTAGTACAAAACCGAAAATGGACACATTTTTCTCCGAAGAAAATGGGCGAAAGATGACTTTGCCTTACTAAAAAATAACTTCCGATTATACCATTTTGATTAGAAAAATCCAAGGAACAATTACCGGGACTTTTTATCGACCAAATTGAAACTTCTCAAAAAAGTGATTTTTCAAAAAGTAATTAAATTTTCTGGGTCTTTACACCTCAGGGGGTGATGGCAACCCCAAGAAAAAGATCAGGCCTTTCAAAGATTACAAGGACCGAGCACGAGATGCCCCTCCATATCCTTGCAGCGTAGAAGAGGTCGTAGATCTCGTTAACGCATGGGTCGCGGATGGATGCTTGATACTCCCAGAAATTAATGTGCAGCCTACTCAGCAAGATCGGGCAAACCTGAGGTACTGCATCTTTCACAGGAGGGTGCAACACCCTACGAGTGACTGTTGGACACTCAAAGAAATTTTTAAGAGGAAGCAAGACAACAACGAGCTAAGGGTTGGCGTAAACAGAGACGTACGCGACAGGCCCTATCCTCAGCACGAGGAAGGGGCCGCGATGGCGGAATGCTATGATGGTGGGTATTACGACTTCATGTACGACATGGGGGATGATGTCGAGGAAGTTTACATGACCTCCTTCTATGATCACATCGAAGAGATAGCAAGCTATGATCAGCCCGCTGTGGAAGTAAACGAAGAAGAAAGACATCAGATCTTGTCTAAAAGCCACAAGTTCAAAACCTTCTTTGATGGATTGGGATTTACCCCCAACGTAAGAGTGGAAATGACCAAGGCAATATTGGCATTGGCTAACCAAAGCCAGGAGGCATGTGTGGTGGAAGGTGGCTCGGTCGCGAGGACCATCCGCGAGGATTCTAACGCCATCTCTTTCTCAGACGCAGACAGGAGAGTGCCATTTCCCCATAACGGACCTTTGTTTGTCACTGCCTACATTAATGGCGTGGAGCTCAAACGAGCGTTTCTGGATGGAGGGGCATCGATCAACATTATGCCCCTCGAGACGATGAAAAGATTGAACATCCCGGAGCCACGAATCATTAAGTCGTTGGTGGGGATAGTTGGCTTTGGAGGAGAGAAGAAACCATCCCTAGGGTACATTGTGCTAGACCTCGCGGTTGGGCCCATTCGTGCACCAACAAAGTTTCACATCATTGAAGGGCCAACCAACTACCACGTAATCTTGGGAAGATCATGGATGCACAAATATGCAGTGGTCCCGTCGAGCTATCATCAGTGCCTCAAGGGCATCTGGGCTGGGAAGAAAATCACTGTACCTGCAACCGAGAGGCCTTTCGAGGTCTGCGAGGCGCACCTTTCTGACGCTGTATACTTTTCTGAAGTGGAGGAGGCCTGCGAAGCTGTAACCGCGAAGCCTGTTGGGATAAAAATTCCGAAGTGGGAAAATATCAAAGACGGATCATCAGAACCAGCCCCCGCGAAGCGCCCCACGGTGTTCGACAGGTTGACCCCTCGCAAGATCACAAAGACTAGCGAGGGGGGGAAGGTCGTGTACCACTTGTGACGGTGCGAGGGGTCAGTAGGCGTTTATGAGGCCTCTGACCCCCGCGATATCGAAGGAAAAGGAGAGGAGGATGAAATAATTGATAAACCTGAGCCAGCTCCAGAATGTATGCAAGATGGGCCAAAACCCCAACCGGAGGAGCTTGAAGAAATCGACCTAAGAGATGGAATAGGCGCCGCGAGGCCAGTATTTGTTAGCAAATCTATGGAGCCTAATGCTCGAGCTGATTTGGTGGCTCTGCCGCAAGTACAACGATGTGTTTGCTTGGCACTACGACGAGATGCCAGGCCTGGATCCAAAGCTCGTGAGTCACCATCTCGACGTATTTCCAAACTCCAAGCCTGTGAAGCAACCTCCGAGGAAGTACCACCCAGACTTGGAAGAAAAAAGCAAGGAAGAAGTGGAAAAGCTCAGGAGTGCAGGATTCATCCGCCCAATCCAATATCCAACATGGTTGTGCAACATTGTGCCAGTAAAGAAGAAGAACGGCCAAATTAGGGTCTGCGAGGACTTTCGCAACCTTAATAAGGCTTGCCCAAAGGATGAAATGCCATTGCCCCACATTGACACCTTGGTTGATATCACTGCCGGCCATGAAATGTTTTCTTTCATGGATGGATTCAGTGGATACAATCAAATTAAAATGGCACCTGAGGACGCAGAGAAGACTGCTTTTAGGACCCCTTTGGGAAATGTTTACTATACAGTGATGCCATTTGGGCTCAAAAACGCTGGCGCGACCTATCAAAGGGCCATGACAGCGATCTTCCACGATATGATCCATCACTCTGTGGAAGTCTATGTCGATGACCTTGTCGCGAAGTCCAAATACAGAACGGAGCATCTGCGAGACCTCGAAGGAGTGTTCAAAAGGTGCAGAAAGTTTAGCATGAGGATGAACCCCCTTAAATGTGCCTTTGGTGTCACAGCTGGAAAATTCTTGGGCTTTTTGGTGCACAGACATGGCATCGATGCAGATGAATCCAAGATCCGCTCTATCTCAACCATGCCCCCTCCCCACTCCCAAAGATCCCTCAAGGGGTTCTTGGGGAAGGTCTCCTATCTAAGAAGGTTTATTCCTGCTCTAGCGGAAATAACTGCACCGTTGGGAGATTTGTTGAAAGACAAGGTCAAATTCGAGTGGAAGGATAAGCACCAATTAGCATTTGAGAAAGTCAAGAATGTCCTGGCCTCACCTCAGACAATGGTCTCTCCACAGAAGGGAAAGCCACTGATCTTATATCTGACATCTACCGCGAGGTCAATTGGGGCACTACTGGCCCAAGAAGTGGAAGGGATAGAAAAGCCAGTATACTACATCAGCAGAAAAGTGAAAGGGGCAGAGGAACGCTATACACCAATTGAACGCCATTGCCTAGCACTTGTCTTTACAGCACAAAAGCTTAGGCACTATTTCCTCTCGTTTAAGGTGCAGCTCGTGACCAGAAATGACCCTATGCGGTACCTGCTATCTCGCCCTGTTCTTAACGGAAGGGCCGCGAAGTGGTTACTAACCCTCGCAGAATTCGATATCGAATGCACGGTGCCGCGAGCAATCAAATGTCAAGCTCTCGCGGATCTGTTGGCCCAATTCCCCAGTGGGGAGTGTGAACCATTGGGGGAGTCACTACCAGGAGATGATTTCGAAGCACTAGCGGCCAGCCATGAACTAGAAAGCTGGACTCTAGGCTTCGATGGGGCAACATGAGGCAATTCAGCTGGGGCAGGTGTCACGTTGCAAAGTGACAGCGGCGCGAAGGAGTACCTATCATACAAATTGGCATTCCAGTGCTCTAACAATGAAGCTGAATACGAAGCACTTATCCTAGGACTGCTCGCGGCCAGAGAGAAAGGAATTAAAAGACTCAGAATTGTGGGGGATTCAAAACTTATAATTTTGCAAAGTGAGGGCGTCTACGCCCTGAAGGAAGCTAATCTCGCGCCATACAGAGCAACTGTTCAAAGACTCAGAAAAGACTTCGATGATATCAGCATCATTCACAAGCCCATGTCTGAGAACAGATTTCCTGATGCATTAGCCACTTTGGGTGCCAAGACAGAGTTCGAAGGGAATACTGTTGCCATTGAAATCACAAGAAAGACTGAGCCCTCATTTGTTGAAGAAAAAGAAAGTTCCAAGGAAAAGGGATTGGCGAGACCCCATTAAAACGCAGATCGCGACGGGCAGTGGAGCAATTCCTATGATGGCTCTATCTCAATTTACCATCCTAAAAGGGGAGCTGTACTTTCGCGGCCCCCAGGGATGGCTCGCGAGATGCGTCGATGATGTGGAGGCCAAAGAGAAAATGAAGCAAATCCATGAAGAAACCTGTGGAGAGAATGACATAGCGCTATACAGAAGAATTCAACGTCAAGGGTACTACTGGCCTTCAATGAAGAGAGACGCCGCGACCCTGCTCAGGGAATGTCCCAATTGTTCACTTCACGAAATCGAGCATGAGTGCAACTTCTCTAGCGAAGAAACAGATTGGAGGCAGAAATACATTGATTACTTGAAGGAAGGAGCCCTACCCATGGATCGCGGCGGCATTCGAGAGGTGCAACGATGCGAGAAGAGATTCTTTGTCAAAGATGACCAGCTTTACAGAAGGACCCTTGACCATATTCCCCTCAAGTGCTTATCCAATAATGAGGCAGAGGAGGTTTTGCACAAGGTACACGAGATGGAACATCCAGGAGGTAGAAAGCTATATGAGCAAATCACCCATCTCGGGTATTATTGGCCAAGAATGGAAGGGGATTGCAAAGGCCATGTAAGAAGATGTCACGCCTGCCAAAAGCATGGGGACAAAGTAAACGCTCCCTCTGTTGAGCTACACCATATTCGAGCACCGTACCCTTTTCATACATGGGCAATGGACCTGATTGGTCCCATCCATCCCTCCTCGCGAGGTAACCAGTGGATCCTAGTGGCAACAGAAATTACTACAAAATGGGTAGAGGCGGTTCCTTTGAAGCATGCGACGGGCGATGTGGTGGCCAACTTCATTAAAGAGAATATCATCTGCAGATTTGGAATACCTAAGGTTATCCTCTCAGACAATGGCACTCCATTTGTCAACAAACAAGTAAAGAGGTTGCTCGCGTCCTATGGCATTACCCAGAAAACTTCAACCCCCCATTACCCTCAAGGAAATGGGCAGGCCGAGGCTACCAACAAGTCCATTGTTAGGATTCTGAGCAAGCACTTGGATGAGAAAGGAGGAGCCTGGGCCGAGCACCTCCCAATTGCTTTGTGGGCTTATAGAACAGCTAAGAGAAAGTCTACGCGAATGAGCCCCTTCAGCCTGGTGTATGGAGCAGAGACGGTGTTGCCCGCAGAGATAAGCGTGCCTTCTGCACGTCTCGCGCTGTCCACCGAAGTAACTGAAGGGGAGCGAAGGGCTGATCTCGAGGCCTTGGATGAAAGAAGGGAGGTCGCGGCCGAAAACCAAGAAAAGTATTGGTAGTCTGTTGCCAAATACTACAACAAAGGTGTGGTCGCGAGAGAATTCAAGGTGGGAAACCTGGTATGGAAGTCAGTTGCTGGGGTTATGCAGAATCTAAAGCTGCCAAAGTTCACGCCAAAATGGGAAGGCCCCTACGAGGTGATTAAAGCTGCAGAAAGTGGACACTACAGGCTCGCGAGGGTCACTGACGGATTCCTCACAGGACCGATCAATGTGAAATACATCAAGAAGTATTACCCGTGATAAAAGTAGGTCCATTTTACAATCTCGTGTCTTTTTTTTGTTTATTTCTCCAAAAGAATTTGCTTCTTTGCAATCGAATGTAGCCCTAGGTATTGATCCTCTACCCTTGAGGCAGAGAAATGTGGATCGAAGTTATGAATGACAGAGTACTACCCCTTTTTATCTCGGAAATGTGTTCTATAAATGATGTTTTAAATAATATTCATTGGAGCATACTGAGAATTCGATAAAGGAAAATGGTAGAATAAATCAGGCATCCACAGTGATGACCTCGCGGCACGAAATGTTGTCAGCACAGGGGAAAATTTAACCCTTCGCGAAGTGAAAAAAGTACAAGATAAAGTACTCACTTACGCTTAAGGCCTTTAAATGTTGCGAATTAAATAGGGACCAAGGAAGTTTCTTCCTTTGGAATAAAGACCCTCGCGACGGCCAAATCCCCACAAATGATTGGGAACCAAAGTAAATTCTTTGGAATCACTGACTTTTAAAAAGTTGGAAAACAAAAAGACCTCACGGAGGGAAACCCTAGTATAACCAAATGCTAGGGCCCTCAGAGGAAACAGGTCTGCAAATAAGAGGGGAAACATAAAGCAAATAAGATGTGCACCAGGAAGATTTGCCCTTTGCTGCCCCGCGCGACCATACAAAACGATGACAGCAACGAATCATAGACAAAGTTCTAAAAGGATTTCATTAACATCGATGTTATAAATACAAAGTTTGCTTCCCCTATAAGGGAGGGGCTTACACTTCAAAAAAAAAAAAAAGAGAGAGAGCAAAGCCTAGCTACTTCAAAAGTTTATGGGAAAACAAATCAGAAGGTGGAAGAACAGGTTCTGCATCACTCAGCGAGGTCTTTGGAACGGCCTCCAAGGCTTTATGATCCTTGACCAGCAGCTTGTGGCCTTCCTCCAAGGCAGAAACCTTCTCCTTGGCATCAGCGAGCAATTGCTTGTATTTCTCATACGTCTCTTTTGCCTCAGCAATTTGGGCTTCACTGGCTTGAATCTTGAACAGGCTCGCAAACAACATCTTCGTAGAGCGAACTTGCTCTAGACGATCGCGGAGCCACTGAGGGTCAAGGCCAAACTTTTCCATGTCCTCGATTGAGGAAATCATGTCCTCATACTTCTCCTCAGAAAAGTCCCTCACACTTGTCTCTTGCAAGGATAATACCATCCCGGCAAGAACGTCGAGGAGTGAGCCACCCACGAGACGACTGGCAGAGAAGTTTGCGAATGTAAGGGGAAGGTGCTCCTGTATGACGCGAAGGATAGGGGCATTGCAAGTCCAGACACTCCAGCGAGGCACGCCTTGTGTATCAGGGAACAAAGAATGCTTAGAAAGTCCAGGGCCTGATGCCTCTTCTCGAGCTTGGGATTGGCTTCCATTCCCCTGATCCTCCGGTAGCTTCTTCCTCTGATCAGCATCGTCTGAAACTTTCTCGTACGATAGCTTCTCTCCCTGGTCTTCACCCTCGCGGAGTGGCTCTGAGTCAGAAGGATGGCTTGATGTTAGCAATTTAGAAGGGGTAAAAGAAGGAAGACGTACGATATCTCCAATTCCTGCAAAAACATCACTGCTGGACTTACCTTTAGAGCCTCCAGACACGTCTTCGCTTTCCTCACTCTCTTCACTACTCTCAGCAAGGTCATCCATCTCTGAACTTTCACTGACATTCGATTCGAAGACAGGTTCGGGATCAGGAATGCTTTTCTCCGTCGAGGAGGGTATGTCCACTACGTCTTCTTCGCGAGGGGGCGACGGAGTTCTTTCATGTGAAGAGGAAGAGGAAGGTACGACGGCCTTCTTCGCTAATCTTTTCTTCTTCTTCTTTGGAGCAACGTCCTTGACAGGACTGGGGTCTCGAAGGAAAAGATGGAGCCTGGGAGAGCCCGCCGGTGAATCAATCTCTTGGGCAGGCTCCCTGTTCGTGGTCGCGGTCTTCTCCTCTGACCTCCCCACTTCTTCGGGAATCTTTGGTTTGTCACTAGAGCCCCCGATCTCCTGTACGACCTCCTTCGCGATGTTACTCGCGATGTCCATGGCATTGAACTCATCAACATGCAAGGCAGCTTGACTCTGTCCCTCAGCGAAACTCGACGCAGCTTTCTTCTTCTCAGACTCTTTCGAGGCTCCCGCTGCAGGAGAAGCCTCAGAAGTGGCTTGTTTGTCCGCATCGCGAGAAGGAGGACTCGCGAGAGGCACGTCTTTGCCAGCATCAGCGGTGGTTTTGGACGATTGAGCCTTCTCGCCTGGAAGGAAACACACAAGTCTCATTGGTACATGAAAGAGAAGTGAAACTGCGAAGCATGTATTCACTAGTTAGAAGAATCACCTTGACCAGTTTGAGCCAAGGGCTTGGATAAAGGCTCCGCGAGGAAAAGGGAGGATTCTGTCATTGTTCGACCCTTCCGCGAAGGACCCTGAAAGATAGGAAACAATAGCGGATCAGCAAAACATGAAGAGTTAGAAGAAAAAGAAGAAAAGAGAAAGAAGAGAAACAAACATCTGACCCTGGGTTTCTTCGGAGCTGGCCCTAATTGAGGAGGGGTTCGAGCCTTCCTCTTGTCCTTCGTAGTAATACGCGACGGCGTGGGAGCAATCAAGTGATCCGCAGGACGGACCCTCTGAAGAGGAATGGCATTGATCACGTTAAAGGGAACCGCGGTCCCCTTCACCCAGCATGATTCGGGGCCTCGCCAATCAGAGTCCTTCCCTGGCTTAAAAGACCGCAGGGTCAAATCCCTCTTCGAGATGGGTTCCGCGGAGGGCGCCACTGCTGGGGTCAGGACGAAATCCTGAAAGGATTGCAAGTTTCTCGCCCAGTATACCCTATTTTGTGGGGTATAGGCAGCCTTGCGAAAAGAGCTGGGAATAATCCTATCACCCCCATAGTTCGCGGAGAGCTCGTTATTGAACGACTTCAGGAATCGACGGATCCCCGCGACGAAGTCCGCGGGCGGAGAAGGGGGCTCACGAGGAACGCCTTGGTCATACCCAAACTGTAGCTGAAGCCTGTCAGCCCTATACAACACCACAAGGGGACCCTCAGCAGATAGAGTTGGGAGATAGCTGGGGGTGACCCATGTGAGGAAGTTCAGCTTGTGCGATCGGATGTTATTGCTCTGAAACTTCACAACAGTGTCCTCGAGGAAGACAGCAGAGGCTATCGAACCATCCACAATTTTCTCATAGGGACGCGGGTCGAAAGAAGTTACTTCGTCACACCAGTCCTCGAACAGATGGCTCGAAGGAGTCTTGCTCCACCTCATGATCCTTGGCAGTCTCTCGCTCAGTCGAATGACGGGCATGTTTTTACCGTCGAGAACAATGTCACCAGCAGCATTCCTCACCTGAACACTCTTCAAGGGAGGAAGATCGTGGGGAGTGGGGGCAGCCTTGGGAAAGTACTCATAGAAGAAGCCAAGAAGGAAGGGGATGTGAATCATGGAGGTAATCTCGTACCTCCCCATCGAACGCTCGAAATCTTGAACGGTGCGATCCAGCTGGTGATAAAAGTGGCCCAGGAACATGGGACCTAAAGGAAGCCTTTTCCCTGACGCGAGGAGGGCCGCGAGAGGTATCATCTCGCGGCGGGGTCCCTCGTGTGGGAGATCGGGAAAAAGAAAAAGGGACAGAAACTGAACGAGGAAGACCGCAAGAGATAGCGGACCTCCATGATAAGAACTCATCGTCATGGCAAACTTCCCATCCACTTCGACAGTGGAGATGTCACGGAACCAAAATCGCTGCCAGGAGCCCCAAGTCATCTTGTTAGCCTTGGGAGGGGCTCGTAGCTTCCCCAGGTTGTCATAGCGAGAACCAAACTCGCCCGCCTTCTTAAAATCCACTTCTATGAACTCAATCACCGACTTAACGTCGGAAGGAAGGTGGGCGGGGTCGTAGTGATACTCGCCGCGAGTGGGAAGAGCCATGAGAATCTCTGTGTCAAGAAGAGTTGGGGCAGCCTCTCCAAAGGGGAAGATAAAGGTATGGCTAGTTGTGCTCCAGCGAGACACCGCGAAGTCGAGATCGCGCTGAGGGCGACTCGCGACGAGATATCGCGAGAGCTGCACGGTCTTCAATAAACCCACTTCATCTAGGGTTTTTCTGTGCTCAGAATTATCGAGAATAGTGGCCACCCAATCACCACAATCCCTTGGAGGTTGAATGCTGGCCTTATACTGGACTTGGGAGAAAGGGAAATCGCCCCTCTCGATCCTCAGCCTCACCAGTGAAGAAGGGTCGACCATGTCTGCCTCTGAGGCGTTAACTTCGTCGAAGATCGTAAGATACTGGGCGTTGGGATTACCACTGAGAGGAACGTAATTCTGGACGTTAGCCCAGAAAACATCGCCTTCAGGCCACAGGAACGGAGCCCTCCTCCATTCGCTGGCAGGAGGCAGTGCAGTCTTCGCCAGAAGAGCCTCAGTATCAGACTCGTGCTTTCGTGATCGAGTCATGACGTATTTAAACGGAGGAACTAGGGTTTCGTAGAAGGGAAGGAGAAGGAAGGCTTGAGAGCTGTTTAAAGATTAACACGAGAAGGATGTGGGAAGAAGTGAAGAAAACTCAAAACCCCTCTTACAACGGGTATTTATAGGCCAAGCACCCTTGCCTTCAACGGTTGGAACAGCTCCAGCAGTCCAATCGGCCTGCAACAGAACTTCGAAATTCGGGAAACCGCCATCCTTTGGAGGGGAATGCTAAAACGACGGGATCTGCTGACGTCGCACGCGCGCGATAGAGCGCGTATGAGACCACGCGCCGCGGAATCACGCTCGCGAGGGGCATATATAGGAAAGGTCAGCGCGTAAGGTGACGAGGCGGTTGACCGACCAATAATAACTATCCACGTGGCTCGATAAGAGTCAACGAGACACGTCATCAGTCAACTAAAAATGAGGACTGAGGGAGAGCCCCACCGCGAGGAGATGACCTCGCAGAAGGACATAGCAGAACTAAAGATACCCAAGCAAGGGATGCCCTGTACAACGGAAGTGCTACTAAGGAGAAGTTCACCGCTTGCGAGGCCCTCCGAGAAGAGGACCAACGCGACGGGAAAGAGTGAACACTCACACAAGTACGCGAACCAAGCTCGCGACTGTACCTGACCAAAAGGCAGGGATGGGGAAGTCGATACGAGCTCGAAAGAGGTCTTGGCGCGAGCCAAAGGGCTCGCGACCATACCCAACACAGCGGGAATAGGGGAGAAACAAGTGGCTTGGTGGCTTTAAGGGATTAAGGGTCGCGACGAAGGAAAAACGATGCACTGGCACGATCTAATGGAAGCTTCCTAATGGCCAGTGACATCACCCACGTCGCCCGAATATACGGAGAGAGCACGTGTCATCATGTTATTGGGGAAATGTCTGCAGCCCCATAATTGGGTGTAGATCCCTATAAATATGAGACATTCATTCATAAATCCCAGAGAGATATAGAGAGATTCATTCGTCTAAGGAGCACGGAAATCTTAGAGAGGGAAGTGACTCAGAGCTCTGGAAACAAGGACTCTGTTCTTGCTAGTGCTCGCGAGCACCTCTTTCTTCTAAGACTGTGGTTCGAGGACGATGATGATCCAAATGGGAATGGACTGAACGTTGCTGCCTTCTCTCTCTGTATACTTGGCTTAATCCTTCGCCCCTTTACACACTCTCTTATTCCTGTTCAATCGTTAGCTATTGTTTGCCTCTCCAAGTTAATTTATTGACTTAAACCACAAACCGAACCTACATATTTCAACATAGTTTCCATCAGTTTGCATTGATCCACGAACGGAGTCAGAAATTTTACTTCGGAGAGACGAATTTTTTTCCAAAATACTTTACAAGGGTAAGCCTATATAATTTATAGGATATTTTTTATTTATTTATAGAATACTAGAGATTTTTTTCCTTGCAGGAGCGATCGTCTGTGGCTCCATTCCTGCATTGATCATTATTGCATTGGTTCCTTCTGCCTTCCTTTTCTATCTTGTATCTTCTCTTTTCTTTGTTGCGCACAAACTGGAGAGGGGGTTGGGGAGAGGTACTGGAGATGCTAATGTAGCACTGGTTCTTCAGATATGTATAACCAATATCTCGACATTTTAGCAACTTAATGTCAACGTACATAATTGTCTTCAATCTAATTAAATAAAATTACAGGGTACATCTATAAACTTTACACCCTCATATTTAAAAATGGGACTTTTAGGAATGAAATTGTTACACATGTTTCTTTGAATTATATTGGTCTGCATTCCCTCCAGGTAATTGACAAAATAAACCGTGTAGTCTAACTGACAAACAGAACCTTGAATGTTTTCGGTTATACAGTTGATATATTGTTCAATACAAATAGTACGTTGCACTAATGAACCCTCTCTAACTTTCTTTTTTGAACGAATAGATTGAGAAACAACTCGTGGGTTATTGTTTAATTTCATCAGTTATGTGAACGATATATATAATAATTTAAAATTAACAAATAAGTTATTGTTTAATTTAAGCAGAATTGTGAAAAATTATGTGAGTATGATAAATTCATAATTACATTTATTATTATTTTTTCGACCTTTTCTCACATAGATAATACAGCTGGGGAACATAAATTTAATGGGCTGGAAAACTCTACATGCCTAGTCTGTTTTCTACATGTGGAAACTGACATTGAAGGTGCAGGAGATGGGAGTTGGGACCCAAACCTAATCTATTTCTTAAATAATTGGACTTGGATTTTTCCGATTGGATTATTACTGAGTACCCGATAATGGCGAACTGACACACCTTTACTACACGTATCATTCATACCTCTTTCATTGCCTAGCATATAAACTCATAATTCTTTCACTCTAGGTCCCGTTGTTTGATCCGAATATTCATTTTATTAGCATTGTCGAGTATGTTTACAACGTAAAAAATCAGGTTGATCGGGCATTGGTAACTATGTTTTAAGACTGCATTTTTCGTGGAAACAAAACATTTAAAGAAACCGTTGTTGGTGATTTTTTCCTACAAAACTGCAAGTTAAATGGTGAATGATCAAATAATTACTAATGCTAATTGTTTATACCGATTTCTACCCAATGAGAGACCTTATCCAACTCACGTCTTTCCCCTATAAAAGGGCTCAAGAGCTAAGTATTTTCTCCATCTCTTGCATCCAATTCTGATCTTCTCTCTGTAGTTTGATAGTGTGTATCTGAGTTCTTAGCGAAAGAAATGGCTGGAACTCTAAAGGGTAAGCTGTCAAGGCAAGTCGAGATCAAGTCAGACGGGGATGTGTTCCATGAACTCTTTAGTTCCAAACCTCACCATATTTCAACCATCTCCCCTGCTAAAATCCATGGTGTTGATTTGCATGAAGGTGACTGGGGAAAAGTTGGCTCTGTCGTCACTTGGAACTATACTCACAGTAAGTCCATTCCCTATCCCAAATTTAACCAGCTTAAGCTACACACACACACACCCCAAGGATGTAATGAGGGATCCCTCATATTGCTTATATGTAGACCTCCCATTTTCCAATGGAATTTTGATGATTCGATCCGTTTAATGTGTTTAAAACATGTTTTTAAGGGTCGTAGCGAATAATCTCAAAAAATAAAAGACCAGCAAAGGACTGGATCTGAGTAGTTTTTCAAAGACCTATGCTGGGAGACATCTATGGTATGCCCCTTAAAAAAGGGACATATGGTATGCCCGCCCCTGTTACGTATTATTTTGATACTTGTTGTTGTTGCGTATGATTTTGGTACTTATTACACGATAATGTTCATCAACATGATTTTTAGCGTGACTAATATTTTCTATTGTTTTACCAATCCTTCGAATATTGATGTGGGCATGGAAAGAAGTCCAAAAGAGATAATTATTGGTCCAGATAGGGGATCCTTCCACATAATTTGCCTGTATGAGGATTTGAAATACTAATGGCATCATTTTTCTTCTATTGAGAGGCTGATAAAAAGTTTTTGAATATTGTAGATGGGAAAAAGAAGAGTGCCAAGGATATTGTGGAAGCAATAGACGAGGAAACCAAGACTGTGACCTACAAGGTTATTGAAGGAGATCTCATGGAGCAGTACAAGGACTTTAAGATAACCGTTCATGTTGATACAAAGGGTGAGAGCAATCTGGTGACTTGGACTTTTGAATATGAGAAGCTGAGTGAGAAAGTGGGGAGGATCCAAATGACTTGTTGGACTTCGTCATTAATCTCTCCAAAGACATTGAGACTCACCATCTCAAGTAGAGAGTGTGGTTATTGTGCGATTTTCTGGTACACCCCTACACAACAAGATCCCCGGATACTACTAAATAAGTTGTGCATGTGATGGAAGTCTCTCCTCGGAATAAAATGTATTAGCTACTAATAGTGAGGTTGTTGAAGCATATGCATATGGAGTTGTGAAAATAATTTAGTCATGAAGATAGTTAAATAAATGCAACACTTTAATTTGTTGGAAACTATTGTATTTTTACTGGCGAAAAAAATGACGACGATAAAGTTAAACGCATCATGGTTTGCATTAATATTTGTCCTATCTAAGTCTCGCTGTCAATTGGACTAACTGAACTATAACGTGTATCAAACTCCTTTTTCATATGATTTGAACTTGTAACCACAAATGCTACTACACGACCACCGAATGATCTCCGCTGGTCAAGATAGAACAAACATTGACACAGTTAACGATATGGGTCATTTCATTCTAGTACTCCCTACTACACAGAATGAGAGCGAACACTGTTCTCGGTGATGCGTCATCTCAAAGTGAAAACAAATGGATCGCCTCTTATCCAATGTTAGTCACTAAACCTTTTTTCTTGTGTGGCAAGTAAACATACGTATAGGTGAACTGTGATATGTGCAGAATGACTTGTGCCATATAGAACTTCATTACGGTGGCTTTTTTTCATGGTAGATTGACTCACAATTCGTAACGGAACAACTTTACGCATCAGGGCATCAGCTTTTCGCGTAGTTCTCTACTTGACTAATGTCAAGGAATCTGTCTACTCCACTTTGTATGAGAAACCTTAAGAAAAATTACACAAACATAAATTGAGAGGTAAGAGGAAAATGCTTTCGAGAGAACTTTTCATACGGTTCTCATGTAGAATGATGCCGTAGTTGGATTTCAAAATCACAAGTTACAATGCCAAGTCTTTGCTTGGAGTGAAGGACAAAGTCATATTATTGATAACGTGGGATATAACTATATACCTGTCTGTGAGGACTCTTGACATGGTTTTACATCCACCAGGAACATTGGACTGCATTTTTACAGCGATGTTTGGGTTGTGAATGCTCTGCCGAATATGCACCCAGCCGTGTTCCCCAAATTCTTCATCTGAAACTTTAGCCCTACAAGAGTGCGGTAATTCCAAATTCATTCATAAATTTAGCGATGTAATAGGACTGATAAATGTTCAGGGCTTAGGCAATAAGAAAATAAACTGCAGGAGTGGAGGATTAATGTTCTTCCTCCTAAACAAGGTGGCTCTGTCACCAAGCAAAGCCGGCAGATAGCGGCACCAAGTGCCTACTTTTTCCCGTCCAGTTTAAGTGTAATGACATGATATTCGTGGGACGATGGTTTGTATGTGTGGGGAACTTATTCTCGGTAAAATCTGAGTGATGCACCCAAGTATGATATGTCCATAAGTAAAACATATAGGATGGGAAGACTACGTTTACTGGAATTAGTCCGGAGTCCGGACGCAGTCAGGAAGAACCTCATTACCAACTAAATATATGCACAGAGATATATACAGTGATCACAAACCTGTACATATGAGCATCAACTGCTGCTGGAGCGTCATTTGAATCTACAAGGGCAGCCTTCACTTACCCAACACTCTCCACAGAAGTCTAACTCCCACCCTGGTAGCTGCCCTTCTTACGATTAAGTGAGATTAAATGTCATGCTGAAAATACTGAAATTTATGTTACATAATCAACTCTCTTTTCAAACTGAAAAGGAAAAAAAAAAAATTACTGATCGCAAAATTGTAACAAAGAGAAAACAGAGAAGGGAGAAAAAGGTATCATGGTTTAAAGGAAAACACATCCCAGCTGTGTTGACATCAGCAGACAAGCAAATTATAGGCCCTCCCAATCACCGAAACAAATGTTGCAGCGGCCAACCAAATGTACCAATACAGAGTTTTGGCCTAGACGGATAAATAATTACTGAAAGTTAAGCTAATTCCTTACCTCCAAAAAAATCAGAAATATACCCGAAAAGACAAAAGTATCATCGACAGATACCTCAACATAGTTTCTGAATTGTTTGATAGCCTCGATAGTTTTTGCCTTAGCTTGTCTTGGCTCAGAGAGGACGTTCATCCTGAGCTCTACAGATTCCAATGGTTCCTCAAGATCTTTGATCGAGCTACCAATGCCTTCATCTGATCCTTCAAGCTTCATGCGTACCATTTCGATTATGATTTTTACCACCATATAAGCACCTATGAACAAATATGACCAAGGCACAGTTGGATAATAAGAAGAGTGATACTTGCTAACAGAGAATTCATAATAAGCAACCATATTGTTGCAGAGGTCCCTGTACCCGTCAAAGACCTCTCTCTATAAGCATATTTGCACACAAAACACACACACACACACACACTCTCTTTGGAAACCTCGGAAAAATAAAGAGAAACGATTTTTCCACAATCCTATTTTAAATGCAATATTTTTTTTGTCCTTTTGTAATTGAAATTATGTAAAAGTTCATTATTAAGCATCTGCAGCTTGCTTTGATGTTTGAAGCATAGATACTTCTGCATGGGAGGCATATTTGTATCGCAAACCTATACTCTTCAATACTTGTGGATACGTATTCTAGAAGTCCAAATATATAGCAATGCCATAGCATGGCTTTTACTCAAATTTATCCTTTGTACTTGAAATTAACTGAGATTGATATAAAGTGAAAGTTTTCACTCAAAATTTCATTTTTGAGTAAAAGTATTCTAATTTCTAAACACTTCAGATGGAATTACACAAAGTGTGAATTGATCAAAGACACAAATTAACCACCGTAAAGAAAATAAAAAACACAAAAAGTGTTGATTCTAAAAAGAGAAACTGTTAGGCAAGGTCTTTACTGGTAAACAACAAGGGTTGAGATCCTCTTTAGGTGTGGGCTTTGGCCTTTTGGTTGTAGGCTTCAGCTTTTTAGGTGTGGGCTTGGCCCAATGGATGTCTTTGGTTGGTTTTTTGCCAATCGATGTTTGGGTTTCAGACTAAGCATTTTGTTCCTTTTTCCTTATTCCTATTAGTCATTGTATTTTTCAGTGATTAATGAAATTTTTTTGCCATTCAAAAAAAAAAAGGGATGAGATCCTCTAGATCCTCTCCAGTAACGATCCCGGACAGTCCAGTGTTTTCTCACATTGGAGGGTTATCTTCGTGTGATGATATGTTTGTGTGACCCGCACTTTGTGAAACAACTCAAACATTATTTGTCCGGGACGGTTACCAGAGAGATCCAATTCCAAAACAACAAAGAGAGTGCTAGCATTTAGTAACAAACAAAGGAATGTGAGCAAAACTTTCCAAATATGAACAGAACAAGAACTTTAACTAACCATCATCCAAAAAATGAATCTCCTTCAAAGCACCAATGACCAGACGTCTCCATCATCAGATGGGTCTCAAGTCTCAACACCATCCTTGTCAAGCTGAACCCCTTATCTATCACATCCCGATACGCCACCCGATACAAGCAATGCCTTCCCCCTCTCTCCGTTATAAACCGCGTTAACATCATACTAATCCTCGCATCGGTCACGATCATGGTCCCGGGGAAAATAGATTACTGGGTGTCATTTGTAATGGTAAGCCAATAGCCACAACAAGAGATACACCACACTCCGACCCAATATAGCCCCAAAATCTTTTTTTATGTCTTCCAGCAGCCATCCAAAGGGAAAGAAAATTTTCAGTTGAAGTGATTCCCACGTTGCAACAGATGTGACTTCAAAACAACAGTGTATCAGATACTTCAAAGCAACAATGCAATAGATGTAACACCCCGAATAAGCTTCTATCAGATTCTCCACCTTTCTGCACCGACTCAAACTGTGGTAGTCATCCCCCAAGAGCATCAATGTATGTGTTATAATTTGCAGCTTAAACGTCCATCCTTCACTTGGACTTCAAATAAAGAACAATGTAGCACATCAATAAACTTCAATCAGCTTTCAATAGAATAAAGTTTCTACCACAGTTTCTACCACAGCAAGAAGCTTCCAAGCAAAAAACTTCAGGATTCCAGATACAAACAATTCCTCCAGCTGATCCCTCTGTATCAACCTCCATAAAATCCTTTTCAGCATGCCCCCACAGTGAGTGAATGAAAATTCTAGACCTCAATTTTTGCTTGGTTTCTTGAGTGAGTATTATGTCCACATTCCTTTGTTATACCAGTAGCTTCAATTTACTTCTCTTTTCTTTCAATCCTAAACCTCTAACATTCCAAGACATTATCTTCCTCCTTATTTATAGCAAACACAACCACCCTTCCACAAGAAGAAATCAGTCATCAGTCATCAGTCATTTTTCTTATTTAAGCAAGCAAATCTCTCAGCATCTTTCTCCTCAAGCGCCATAATTCTGCTAATAACTTCTTCATCGTCTCCTAAATAATCCTCCCCCATAATTTTGGTCACAGACAAAACTGCTTGTGCTTCATCCAGTAAGATCCTGTTCCTGTTTTTTATTCCTTCAGTAGAGACGGACAAAGCTGCTGCCGCAATGGCTGAGCGTAACACCACACATTTCTTCTTTTTTCTTCTACCACCCCTCCTTGCACCACCTTCTTTAGGGACTCTCAAAATCTCTTCTAATGGTTTCTGCTTTCTCTTCACCTTCCCAGCTTTCTTAACAACTTCCTTAATGCTTATCCCAATCAACTTCTTGGACGCTTGATTTTTATTGAAAGGTATAATGCTCAAGTTTGGAGATGAAGAGTCAGCAAATGAGCCACTATCTGAATTCTTAGCTTGAGACCCAGAAGATATTAATTTCGAATTATTGTACCTGCTGCAGTTGTAATTGTAATCCGCATGCTTATTTTGCTCCATTCTCATTATTAGAAGTGGTTGTTCCCGAAGACTCCTCGATACACTCTCAACAACCACCACTAATTTATTTCCCCTGTTTAAATAAGCACTTAAGTCCTCTTCACCTGTATTTCCCACTTCCTTAGCATTTATTTCTATCATCTCACCCAATGTCGCTTTATGAAACTTAAAAATTGATATTTGCTTGAATTGGTTTTTTATTGTACTAGTGTTATTTTTGCTACATTAGTGGTCAAAATTTCAAAATAATTTGAAATTTTTTACTTTAAATTTTTGTTGGTTTGAATTATCGGGCTTGCATTTTGGTTTCATTACTAACTTCTTATATATTTTATTTTGGATATAGGTATATTTGGGGAAACCCGATATCCAACGACGGGATGTGACTTTGGTGTTTTATCTAATATCCCCAGTGGGGATTGGAGCGGGGATGGTAAAAGACTCCCCAAATGGGGATAAGAGATAGCATAGGATCCCCCGATTCATACCCTACCCGTTGCCATCCCTAGCGGACATCAAGGCAATGAGTTTGATGTGACAGTTAAGAAGAGGGATTAAATAGTAGTACATGGTTTGGATGAGGGATAAAAAAAAAGGGGGATAAGGAGGATGGATAATGTAAAATCATGTCAAAAGACTTTCTCGCACTTGGTAATGTATATATTGAATTTTGTAATTATATAATTATTTAAAAACCAAAATGAATTAATTTCATGTTATTTCAAACATTTAAGTTATAATTTCAAATTCTAAAGTATAAATTTTTTCAAAATTTTTGTATCGATTTAAAGACCTCTAGTAGTAGTTTAATTTGGTGCAGACAAAAATTAAAAATTATGCGCGGAAGTACTTTATTTTTTTATCCGAAGGAAATTATATAGGGGTAGGGAGAGAAAATGTGGGGATAATCCCACAACTAAATATAGACACCTTCCCCCCTACTTATATTTAGTCAGGGAGGGGCCTGACTATTTACTACCTGCGCTAATTAGTCATGGGTCGGTTTTGGTTACCAAACAAGGTATTAAGGAGGGGAAGGGGTACGTATTAGCCCAATCCCGTCATCCCTCCCTTTCCATACGAAAAAACTGTGTGTACGCACGTTTGTGTACAAATAAGGTACGTACACCACGCGGGGGCCCCACTGCGGGCCCCAAAAAAATTTCAAAAAAATACCATAAATTTTATTCGTCCCTGCGAATCTAGAAAACATACTTGCCGATATCCAATTGAGCTGATTTTTTACGCGGCCCCCTAAAATAATATTTTAAAATTTATGGTATTTTTTTGAAATTTTTTTGGGGCCCGCAGTGGGGCCCCCGCGTGGTGTGCGTGCACAATCCGTGCACAAATGTGCGTACACATAGTCGGATTCCTTTCCATATCCCTCATCCAAACATGCCCTTGGTAACGTGTCATGTGCAGGTCCATAAACAAGTCATTGATCATTGGTTCCTTTTTGCACTTTCATGTGGTTCTGCCATCTAGGTCTGATGAGCAGTTTCCATCAGTTGCATTGATTCAGGAATGCAGTCAGGAATTTCACTCCAGATGAGCGAATTTTTTTTCCGAAATACTCGTAGTTTACAAGGACAAGCCTATATATACTTTATAGGATTTTTTTGTTTCTATATAATACTGTACTAGAGATTTTTTTTCCCTTACAGGAGCGACCGCCCCTAGTTCCATTCCTGCATTGATCATTATTGCATTGGTTCCTTCTTCCTTCCTTTTCTATCTTGTATCTTCTCTTTTCTTTGTTGTATTATATTTCACTGTTGCATACAAACTGGAGAGTGGAGAGTGGTTTGGGGAGAGATACTGGAGATGCTAAAATTAACAAAAATGCTTCTTGTATAACTATTTCGGTTTCAACCATTTACAATCCTCTCACATACACGTGGGGCCTACACCCATAATTATGAGTGAGCCCCACAAAATTGTGAAAGAGGTATGAATGATACACCTTTACTACACGTGTCATTCATACCTCTTTCATAGCCTACACGTTTACAAAAATGGTGAACTGACACACCTTTACTACACGTATCATTCATACCTCTTTCATAGCCTAGCAAAAAAACTCATATTCTTTCACTTTTGGTCCCGTTGGTTGATCCAAATCCTTCATTTTATTCGTCTCGTTGAGTATGCTTACAACGCAAAAATTCAAGTTGATAGAACATCGGTAACTGTGTTTTAAGATAGAAAAAAAACACTTAAAGAAATTGTTATAGGCAATTTTTTTTCATAGACCTGCAAGTTAAATGGTGACTGATAAAATAATTACCGATATTTGATCCATCTGAATTTTTATGTGGTACACATACTCAACGAGACGAACAAAATGAACGGTTCGGATCAAATAACACACTTGTGTGTACCTCTGCACAACACACATGACATCCCTTTCTTATAAAGTATAAGAAGAATTAGTGAGGGTTGTAGTGGGCCGAACAGTGAATTAATTATACTATACCACATAATTTTAAGATTTTTGTTTTATTTTGTCTCACTTCTATTTTGATATACCGTTGCTTTCTTATTATTTAGAGCTAATTTGTGCTATTATTTAATTTAGCTAATTATTTTTGGTTCAATTTTGAAATTTGTGCCTTGTTTTATTATTTATATACTTTAATATTTATCTTTAAAAAAATAAATAAATAAATAAATAAATAAATAATATATATATATATATATATATATATAAAATGGTGTTTTCGAGGTTTTAAAAATTGTTTTTGGATCCCGGAAATCCCGGATTGAAGCATTTTTGAAGCCCTTCAAAATATTTTTTTTGCACAAAATCGAAAAACCGTTATAATGTGTTCAAAAGATGTTTTTTTGATGATTTCCGGCCCCTTTTAACGAGATCGGGACTCTATATATCTATATAAATCTTCAAAAAACATTTGATACCGGGAAGGGCTTGATCCATGCGATTTTATATTAAAACCGAAATCCCGGATTGAAGCATTTATGCTTTTCCCGATATTTTTGCGTGGATCAAGCCCTTCCCGGTGTTTTTTTCTTCAAAAAAATACCGGAAGGGCTTGAGTCAAGCGGTTTTGGAAAAACCATATTTGAACACATTTTGAAAACGCTTGGAAATCCCGATTTTTGAAGAACCATGAGATCCGGACCCAAGGGTCATTGACTCTGAGAGTTCCTCTATATATATATATCCCGGATGGTAGAGTCCCTTCCAATCCGGCCTCTAAATTAGAAAAATATACCTCTAAATTTCCTTCCAATCCGGGCCGTTGGATCTTAGAAAAATCCTCTAACTGGGCCGTTGGATCTCATCCAAAGAGTTCGAAAAAAAGAGTTAGCAGGTCTATTTTCGGGTTAAATGAATCGAAACGGGTCATAAAGCCACACGGGTCTTGACCCATCTCTCACTTTTACGTTTTTGAAACAGCGTTAGAGAGAGAAAGCGAGGCGATTCGAAGAGAAGAGGTGCGATTCCCATCTCCCCAGATCGATCGATCGAACAAACCCAGGCGAAATCCTACCTAGATCGAATCATTTACAAACAGCAGGTCTCACTCTCTCTCTCTCTCTCTCTCTCTCTCTCTCTCTCTCTCTCTCTCTCTCTCTCTCTCTCGATTTCTCCGTGTTTCGATTTCGCCAGTTTTATGAAACCCTAGTTTTCGAAAAAAGTTTGAAGTAAATCGATTTATCTGTGTTTCGTCGTTCAATTTCTCTTGCGCTCTGTCTCTCTCGATCTCCCTCTCTGTATGTTTGTGTCGATTTGTAAACCCTAGTTTTAAATCTGGTTGAAAATAGCAGATGTGGGTTGAGGAAATTTACGAGCATGTCTAAAGGTTTTCGGAAAAAAAGTTGAAATTAGACAGCCCTTCTTGGTTTAAAGGTTTTGTGTTCTATTTTTGTTTGCAAAAATTGTTTGATTTCTTCAGTTATCCATCAATCACAGCTGTTGTGTGAATTGAAAAGGTATACAGATCTCCTGGACACCATCCTCTGAAAGGTATAATTATTACTGTTTTCCTGTAGCATTTTATTTGGGTTATTTTGTATGTGTGAATCCTTCAACATCATAGGTATTTCATGAAAATTGAAGTGAAAGGTTTCGTAATTTGAAAAACCTGTCTTCTACTGTTAACAAAGAGAGATACAAAATGCAAAATATAATGATGAATGTCAATAATGTAGTCATAATTTTCCATGTTTCAGCTTACTCTTGAAGAAATAGTATCAATGGTGCAGCTACTTGCGTGCATTTTGGACCACAGAGTGCCATGATTGGCAGATTAGCAGAGGGACCACGATGGAGTTTCGCCAAAGGGGGTTCAAGCCGGAGAACCTATGCCAACAAGTGGGAGACGGTTTTGCTGAATCAAGGGCATGTGTCTCATTTAGACCATTTAGATTTAGATAAAAGCTCTCAATTTTTATGTTGTTTGTCAATTTTTAGCGTTTCGGGCAACTTCCCGATTGTACACTTGCTCTTGGAGCTGTAAAGAGAAAAAACAAGGCTGCCCATTGGCTAGACCATCAACTTCTTGTAAAGACAATTTTATAATGACAAATGCGTGACTTTGGCTTTGAGTTCTCTGTTTTGATTATGCACTGTGGTGTTTATATACACTGCTCCTTATCTCCTCTCCTTTTGCATTTTATCTCCTCTCCTCTTTCATTTTATGAGTGCTGAAATTGTGAGTGAGTTGCAGGAAATGGGTTGCTTGCTTGCTTGCTTGTTTGGTGTCATGACAAAGGGCTAAGTCTTGGACGTTAAGTATCTTACCCACATTCAAAAATTCCAGATTCAAATAATTAATTCTTGCAATAGTTTCCAAAGGGTTAACCATTAATCAGGAGGCCCATTAAACCTGCATTGGCTGCTGTTGCTGAACATCTTGCTTTTAGTTGTATAGGAATGAAACCAATTTTATGCTCCATATGTACAAGATGGGAAGGAAACATAGACAAAAGTTAATGATCATAATGCTATTACTAGGAACAAAAGTTCTACTCTGAGATTCTGGGATTTACTTCTGATCTGAGGAAATTTGGGCAGCATTCCGTCTGTTTTTTGACATTCCCAGAAAACCGTAGTCTGTCCAGAACGTGAAGCATCAAAATAGCAGCTCAATAGCAATGGATCAGCAAGTAATCTCAGCAAACAAACTGGTATTTACTAACTCTAACAACATGGTGTCAAGCACACCTGGATTACATGTAACACAATAAATGGCAGCATTACATGGTGTCTATGCAAAACAAGTCTAACAAGAATGGCACAAGTATTCTTAAATTCGGCATCTCATAACCAACATAGGTACAACAAATGATATGTTTTCCATGGCCACAAAAATTACACAGAGTTGGAACAAGTACAAATCACAATTCAGAGTGCATTACATTCACCAAATCAAACTACAAAAAAAAATGCTAGAGATAAACAGCAGGATTGATGGTATGCCATGGATGCTGTCATGAAAAAACTTGCTTCTGTAATGCCTTCAATTTGCCTTTAGACGCCCAATGTTGAAATGTGTCAACACAGCTCAAATTCAATCCCTCGTAAGCAACAGCTGTTTTGGCAACCCGTAAATCCTTCACAGCCTACATAAATCACCATAAAGATGTAATAAGACCATTGTGTACAAAGAACAATCCCATACAAACCAAAAAAAAATTAAGTTTTCATTAGCAATTAACAGAATTCCAACAAAAGATGGGTGCTTTGGGCATGTAGAGTTTTCACATTGATGTTTTGCATCAAGCGGTAGCAACTCGGTTACTCAAAATTCCAACAAGCAGCGAATAAAAAGAAAGGTTGAATTAGATCGCAACCACATCAGATTGAACAATTCAAAATGCCAATCATAAGGATACGGAATAGTCAATTAGATCTTTAGGCTTAATTGACAAATACAAAAGCAAATACACGATCATGTAACCTGAATCAGAGCAGTGAAGACTGCAAACATCATGTACAGATCAATGATTTGCAAGAGAACAGTTGGAGAAAAAATGGGCAGCTAATAAAAATAGATAGAATCCAAAATAGACATAAATCTAGAATAAATCTGAAACTCAGTATAGAACAAATCAGGGACTTGATTTGTTTAGCTGAAACTGAAACTGAGTACAGAACAAATCAGTTTACGAAGAGAGCGAGTAGATCTAGGTTTTTGAAAAATTCAAAAATTCAAATTTTTTGAAAAACTAGGGTTTTGAAAAATTAAAAAATTTCGAAATCGAGAGAGAGAGAGAGAGAGACTGCAGATGTAAACTCGTTCGTAGGAGTAGATCTACGTTTTTGAAAAACTAGGGTTTTCGACATACAGAGACAGCCTGAGAGAGAGATAGAGAGAGGGAGAGAGAGGAGAGACCTGGAGATGGAGGGCGTGGAGTGTGGTTCGAGGTCTGCACTTCGTCTTCCTCAAGTTTCTCCATGAATCGCCTCGATCGGCTTTCTCTCTCTTCTCTCTGTCGAAGACGAAAAGTGACTAGGGAAGAAGTGACCCGGTTGTGTAATAGAACCCGGGTTCAACCCGCAAGAACTCTTTTTCCCGGAAATGACCCGCGAGTTTTGTTTTTCCCCCACAGCCTTTGGATGAGATCCAACGGCCCAGATTAGAGGTCCGGATTTTTCTAATTTCCGGACGTCCGGATTGGAAGGAAATTGTATATATATATATATATATATATATATATATATATATATATATAAAATATGGATATTGGTTGATAGATCTCAATTAGTTCTATAATACAAAGTTCGTAAAATCATGAAAACCATTATAAATTGAAAAATATAAGCAATCAAGAATTGCACAAATTGAAAAAAGAGACCAACAAATGCAGAGAGAGGAAGTATAAAATTATACCATTTATTTGGAATTGAAAAAATGAGACCAACAAATGCAGAGAGAGAGAACCCCACTCACATAGGGTGTATCCCAATGGGCTCCATACCCCCATTTGAGTGGGGTTATGGATTATTCCGTATTTATAACCATCCCAATACTACATTTTATCAGCTTTTTAAGATTCTTAACTATGTTGCCTTCAATTTAGTAAGTTTCCAATTTTTCCCACCCAACCACTCAAGAGATATTTAGCACCCCTTAGGCGTTGTCACGTGGTGTTTCAAATCTCTTTACCACCACACAGTATTGTAGAATGTAAGTTTAAGTGTATGGGCTTACAGAAAATTGTGGTGGGCATTTGCCAAACAATACAGAAGAAGTTCGGTTCCATAATATTACCTGCTATATCTATACCTATACATAATAAGAGCCAAGAGGGGGCAGAAATCTGGCCAGCTTCGTCTGCCATTTTGTTCTTCTCAACCAAGAACAGGCAGCGGGCAGCAGGGATGGGTGTGTTCTTCGTCATCTTCTCGCCTTTGTTCCTTATTTCCCGCGTAAAGCGTCGTCGGTAGTCCTTCGTCTGTCCTTCGGATACTGTGAAAATGGCGATGGTCGTACGTACAGTGCACTGGTGGTGCGGCTGTTTGTGTACTTGTTCAACTTGGGTAAAGATTCGAATGGCGTTGTTCGGCTATAGTACAGAGATATGCAGCAATTGGGAAGCTTCCTCCCACTTCCTCTTTGCTTTTTCTTCCTCTTTTCTGTCATTTCTTTTTTTCAAAAGAGCGAAATATTCTCATGCCCTCGCTATTTTCCCACATCAGATGTGTGGGTTTCAAGCACACGCTTTACCCAATTGACAGGGTAAATTCCTTTCCTGAATTTTCAATATTCTTTTATGGGTTTGGTATATATCTTCCATGTCTTGTTATCTATTCATACAATTAGGTGATTCAGATTTATGATAGATACGATTACGTAAAGTTGATTAACTATTTCTGGAATTTCTTATGAACCTGATCGACTCTTCAATATTTTTTTTATAGCATCTAGAAGAAGATGAAACAGGAACGTCAAATAAATCAAGAAAACGATGAACAAAATAAAGCAAATCGTTCATCTGAAGGGCTTGTACCATTTTGGTGAGGGAAACATGACATAGATAGTATGTAATTAGGGTTTCTTGACAGCTAGAGAGAGGGAGGTGTGGCTCCAAAGAGATGAGGACATGTCTTTTGTTTCTATATGACCATGTATGTCGTTTAGATATACTTAGATATACCTATACATTTTGGATGTCAGATTGTTGATTGTTTTTTTTTTTGAAAAGCAAAATTTATTAACGTTTGTTTAGATATACTTAGATATAAGATTAGATATACCTATACATTTTGGATGTCAGATTGTTGACCTTGTTCTCAACCAAAACCCCCAACAAGAAAAACTAAGACAAAAAGAACCAAACGCCCCCAAAAGCCAATAGAAACTCCACGAAACAAACTCCACCAATAGCAAACTTAGCTTGCAACAGAAAAATTGTAATGATCTCATCATCATCCCCCAAGTAGTCTTCACCCAAGATCTTGCTTATTTCTCTGTTTTTTGGTTAACACTGCTTTACTGATGTGTGTTCCATCTTTTATCCTTGCATTTTGTTCCCTTATTTATTTAGTGCTTTTAATCTTTAGTTTTGTTTTACAGGTTCTCACTTCCATGAGTCTTTAAGTTTCTTTTTATCAAAATCGTTTTCTTTGTTTTATCCATTCGGTTCTCATTCAAAAATCTAAGATTTTATCAACTCTCTGCACGAATGGATAAAATCAAGGCTTGATTTTATCAGATTTTGATAAAATCTAGATAAAATCCATTCGGAAACTCACCCTTAAAAAAACCCTCTCAATATTGTAGCATCCTCAAATTCTTTCAGAATTATGGCCATGTTTTGTTTAAATTTTCCCTTATTTTGTATCTATCTTTCCCTTCACATTTTAGTGTAGATGGGACCATGCTAATTAATGATTTGCTTTTGTTTCCTTCATTACTTAAGTTCCAAGTTTTAGGTGGACTATCACTTCTTAAATGTGGAATGGAGTTGAATTTTTCTTTCTCAAGTGTGTTTAATTGTGTTTATATGCATCTATTTGATAGTTATGGACTTATGGTAGTTTCAATCGGTTATGAATTGATTTGACGATCTAAGTAAGTTGTGTTTCTCACATTAATAATTGTGTTTTGTTGTAATTAGGCTTAGTAGGTCTATTGCTTGTCAGGTATGTGTAGTACGCATATCATTTTGGTTTAGGATTTGTAAACTCCCACTTATTTGATGTATTTTCCCTAGATTAGTATATTGCATTGTGGAAGTAAAAATATGTCTAGCTGGATGGCCTATTCGCAATGAAACCAAAGTTCTCTTTCAAAATTTGGATTACGGAGAGAGAATCCTAGAATAACGTCTCTTTTCTGGGTTTGGAAAAGTGTGGATTTTCAAGAGAGGGAATCTTATGATATGTTAGGAATCTCTTGTGATAATCATCCATGTCTTTTAAAAACTCGTTTTGGGTTGCTTATAAGAAAACTCGTTTCGTTGATGAATTTCTAAACTTGTCTTCAAGGAACTTTTTGGAAAAGAGCCCATATTTATAAAACATGATGTTTTGAAATTCTCAAAATAATTGTGTGCAAGCGTGATTTTCTTCTTTTATACTTTGCTTGTTCTTTTTCCCATTTTTTTTTGTAGCTTTGTTGGTTATTTTGCTCTCACAAAACCTTAAGGAATATATGTTTTGGTATTTCAGATTGTCAATTCTTTCTTGCTTCTCGAGGGGTCTCTCTGAAAACTTCAGGTTGGAAACCCCCATGTAAGCTTTGCTTAGTTTTATATTGCCTTTTTTTAAGGGGAGTGACTTCAACACCCATAAAAATTTCACTAAAAGGCAAAAAAATGTGTGGATACCAATTTTGGGGGTGTGAAAATCAATTACCCTTTTTTATATTTACCTCCTTCAAAATGTGTGCTCAGAGATCTGCTAACAATTAGGCTTTTTTTTTTTTTTTTTGGTAAATTATCTCTCATTTTCATCATTAAATCCGGACGACAACATCAAATTTCTTTTGTTCATGTTTTTAACTTTTTCTGCATTGCTGTTCTTGTTTTCTTATTGGACTGCTTGTATGTTTGGGTATGTATTTATTCCCTGCTTGATTGGTGATTGATTGGGTTCGATTTGTGTAAATGTTAACCCATGTTTATAACCTTTGTAATGACAATTCTTCTTGTATCCTTTCCTCTCTCCACGATCTCAGTTTTGCTGCATTT